>PPKJ02000012.1:0-222610 GCA_003706095.2 Ogataea trehaloabstinens
AGTGCCAAGCTCTACTCCAAGCTCAGCTCCAAGCTCCAAGCCAAGCTCAGTTCCAAGCTCTAAGCCAAGTTCAGTTCCAAGCTCTAAGCCAAGTTCAGCTCCAAGCTCTAAGCCAAGTTCAGTTCCAAGCTCTAAGCCAAGTTCAGTTCCAAGCTCTAAGCCAAGCTCAGCTCCAAGCTCTAAGCCAAGCTCAGCTCCAAGCTCTAAGCCAAGCTCAGTTCCAAGTTCAGTGCCAAGCAGTGCTCCAAGCAGTACTCCAAGTTCAGTTCCAAGCAGTGCTCCAAGCTCTGTGCCAAGCTCAGTTCCAAGTTCAGTTCCAAGCAGTGCTCCAAGCAGTGCTCCAAGCTCTGCTCCAAGCAGTACTCCAAGTTCAGTTCCAAGCAGTGCTCCAAGTTCAGTTCCAAGCTCAGCTCCAAGTTCTGCTCCAAGCAGTGCTCCAAGTTCTGCTCCAAGCTCAGTTCCAAGTTCTAAGCCAAGCTCTGTGCCAAGCAGTGCTCCAAGTTCAGTTCCAAGTTCAGTTCCAAGCAGTGCTCCAAGTTCTGCTCCAAGCTCAGTTCCAAGTTCTAAGCCAAGCTCTGTGCCAAGCAGTGCTCCAAGTTCAGTTCCAAGTTCAGTTCCAAGCAGTGCTCCAAGTTCTGCTCCAAGCTCAGTTCCAAGTTCTAAGCCAAGCTCTGTGCCAAGCAGTGCTCCAAGTTCAGTTCCAAGTTCAGTTCCAAGCAGTGCTCCAAGTTCTGCTCCAAGCTCAGTTCCAAGTTCTAAGCCAAGCTCTGTGCCAAGCAGTGCTCCAAGTTCTGCTCCAAGTTCTGTGCCAAGCAGTGCTCCAAGTTCTGCTCCAAGCTCTGTGCCAAGCAGTGCTCCAAGCTCTGTGCCAAGCAGTGCTCCAAGCTCTGTGCCAAGTTCTGCTCCAAGCTCTGTGCCAAGCAGTGCTCCAAGTTCAGCTCCAAGTTCTGTGCCAAGTTCTGCTCCAAGTTCTGTGCCAAGCTCTGTGCCAAGCAGTACTCCAAGCTCTGTGCCAAGCAGTACTCCAAGCACAAGCAGTACTCCAAGCTCTGTGCCAAGCAGTGCTCCAAGCTCTGTGCCAAGTTCTGCTCCAAGCTCTGTGCCAAGCAGTGCTCCAAGTTCAGCTCCAAGTTCTGTGCCAAGTTCTGCTCCAAGTTCTGTGCCAAGCTCTGTGCCAAGCAGTACTCCAAGCTCTGTGCCAAGCAGTACTCCAAGCACAAGCAGTACTCCAAGCTCTGTGCCAAGCAGTGCTCCAAGCTCTGTGCCAAGTTCTGCTCCAAGCTCTGTGCCAAGCAGTGCTCCAAGTTCAGCTCCAAGTTCTGTGCCAAGTTCTGCTCCAAGTTCTGTGCCAAGCTCTGTGCCAAGCAGTACTCCAAGCTCTGTGCCAAGCAGTACTCCAAGCACAAGCAGTACTCCAAGCTCTGTGCCAAGCAGTGCTCCAAGCTCTGTGCCAAGTTCTGCTCCAAGCTCTGTGCCAAGCAGTGCTCCAAGTTCAGCTCCAAGTTCTGTGCCAAGTTCTGCTCCAAGTTCTGTGCCAAGCAGTGCTCCAAGCAGTGCTCCAAGCTCTGTGCCAAGCAGTACTCCAAGCACAAGCAGTACTCCAAGTTCAGCTCCAAGCAGTACTCCAAGTTCTGTGCCAAGCAGTGCTCCAAGCAGTACTCCAAGCTCTGTGCCAAGCAGTACTCCAAGCTCTGTACCAAGCAGTACTCCAAGCTCTGTACCAAGCAGTACTCCAAGCACAAGCAGTACTCCAAGTTCAGCTCCAAGCAGTGCTCCAATCTCAGTTGCAAGTTCCGTGCCAGGCAGTACTTCAAGCCCTGGAACTATTACAAGTTCTTCTGAAGGTGTAGGATCAAACTCTACTCCAGGCCCTGAAGTAAGAACAAGTTCCGCTTCAAACGAAGGTGGAAATCCATCACCAAACTCCAGTTCGCAATTATCAGCTTCACACGGCAGCACAATTGATGCAAGAAGCACTGCAATTTCAAGTAGCGGTTCGCATTCTAGCGCACTTATAACTTCTACCTACACGAGTACATATACTGTCGGTACTGACGTGTTGACAACGGTGGTGACGACCATTTGTCAATCAACCGAAACAGCTACGGCTGCTTCAGGATCAGCGACATCTGTTCAAGGCATTGCGAACAAAAATACAGGATCCACCACACTGGCCTTCTCTACTATCGCAGGTTCAGGAGCCGGATCTTCAACAGCAGCTCCTTCAGCATCGGTATTACAAGGAGCAGCAAGCAAAAAGTCACTTTCCAGCGGACTTGCAGGAACTATTTTGTTTGCACTTTGCCTGTTTGTTTAGCGATAGCTCGTACTAATTTCGAACATCAATTGATATTCATGATACCCCTTTCGTTCGTTTTCAATGTTCAAATAATAAACAATGAACGCTTTCAGTTCTTTCACGTGGTGTCGCGTTGAGTGGTTTTGCTTATCTCAGAATAGCTTCATTCTGACAACACGAAACTCCAAGAGCGACCTATTTCATAATGTTATTTTCGCGTTGTACTTGGACCTTGAATCAGGTTCTTGTACTAAATAAATACTCTTTTGACTTCACCTGAGTTATGTATATTTCTTAATTTGACTATAGAGATATTGTTGATAGATTTCTTTGATGTGTAGCTATATTTTTTAAAGCTAACATACTTTTAGTAAAACCGTTCTGATAAGCTGAACTACAAGGAGAACTTTGTCAATCACCACTACTTAGGTATTCCGATCTGTTTCATGGCTTCTGTCGACTTCACCAATCTCAAAAATATTGATGGTGAAGCTGTAGATGAGCACATTTACCAGTTATATTCTTCGTTTTCAGAGTCAACAGGAAGCAGAGGTCTCGGGTACTTGTCGAGAGCATCCGAGATCTCACTGTCTGTATCTTCGTTTGATCTTTTAATCAAACAGAATATTTCCAGTTTCACTGACAACTCAAAACATACAGCTGGAACTACTGGTTTTGTCGCCTGGGCTGTAAGTCCTTTATTTGCCGATTGGATTCTGGATTGCAATAAGTGTCCTTTCTATGGCTCGTTTAAGGGCTCTAATGTAGTTGAACTGGGATCGGGCACCGCTGGAATAATTGCTTGTACGCTTGGCCTACAATGCAGTAAGTTTATTTGCACCGATCAACGTCCCCTATTAAAGCTACTCACGTACAACATAAGGGAGAACACTCCACCATTCGTGGGAGAAACAATCAAGAAATCAAATAGTCAGCATTCTCATCTGAGGGGGCATGGATCTTCTCAGCCAATTATAGAAGTAGTGGAGTTGGATTGGGAGATGCCGGATGGCACTGCGATTAGAAGATTATTGGATGATAAATACCCTGATTTTGTGATCACATGTGATACTGTATATAACCCATTTCTTGTTCCTCATCTGATAAGTGCTTTGGATATGTTATGTGGTCCTAACACGAACATTTTGGTGGCACTAAAGCTTAGAGAGAGTAGTGTTATAGCAACCTTTTTAGAGAGAGCTATCCATCAAAAGTTTTATGTTTATTATGTCGATCCTGAATGCTTGTCAAGCAAACTTAAAGAAGGCTATTGCGTATATTTTCTGTCTAAAGAGTCAAGATGAGGTAAGAGTTCTGATTATGTACAATGACGAGATGCCCATCTAATATGTGAGAAACCATCTGCCCTTTTCCATGCGTGCCTTTACAATCCTACGACCCGTCTTGCTTCTCATTCTGGCAAGAAACCCAAGTCTACGCTTTCTTTTCAGCGTATTAGGTTGATATGTATTACCCCTGTTTCCTCCTCTAGTACCCCATCTTCTTTGTATAAAGTTAGATAGTGGTGAAAAATTCGACGTTGCTGGTGCTGGGAGACATAAGCCTGTGCTGGTACCAAAACTTGCACTCTTCATGGTGGACATAATCCCAACACTGCTCAAAGTCGAGAGTTTTGCCCCAGTAGATTTTATAGCCGGAGACGCCAAGCCGCTCCAGAGGTTGATCATCTTGTTTCAGATAAACGTTTGATATATTTAGCCTGGATTTAATATATTGAGCACGCTGATCAAACACCTGAATAGTGCCTGGTTATTCCACCCAGTTACTATGAAGCTCCCCAGTCGTCTTCTCACCATCAACCAATTTTTTTCTACCGGGTAACTTTCTGATTAGCCTAGTCCAATAGTCGCGTCGACAGGAAATAGCTGAAAAAAACTTCAGCTTCACGAGATAGAAGGCACCTACTTAACCTTCACTGCTACAACACCAAGAACTTAGTTCTGAATACACCACCATCATCCTTGATAGTAACAACATATTAACCAAATACAATATAATTATCATAGTATAATGCTCAGTGGTACACGGGCTCGGAGAACTCCTCAGTCAGCGGTGAATAACCCTGTCATATGTCGAAGTTTAGAAGAAGAACCTTTGTCAGAAGATGAAACTCAAATACTATTAGATCGCTTCATTAATGACTGTGAGGATGATTCCACGAAAATAACGACATTTGTGGGATCTGATGTTGGAGCCAAGAATACATCTGTTAGTATAAGTCCACTCATGATTAGTCAACTTAAAAGATTGCAGCGAGAACTGCGAGGCTTGCCCCCAATGTTAATAGATCATGAAGAACGCCAACCATTTACCGACCGAACCACTACTGCAAATAAGAACGTACCATCAGGAAAAAAGACAGTTTTCAGCGACCATCCTGCTCCACCAAAGACAGTGAACAAGAAGATCGTATTCGAATCCTAATAGTCTCCTACGCCAAGGCGCCCACTTAGAGGACCCTTCTTAATGATAGCTATAAAATATGGTGCTCATTTAATTGCAATATATTTACAATGGTAATAGATCGTATGTAGTGGTTGAGTAGCCTTGTGTCAGTCTGAGAAGGGTTGAGTCTTGCTTGCACAGATGTACATAAATCTCCTTGACTTGACATCATCTGTACACCATATGATTACATAAAAATAAAAATCACAAATGAAGGCGGTATCTACAAGAGCAGATTGGGATCCTCCTACATTGCCGGTGTTTATCCACAGGTTATTGCGAAACAAAACGGCCAATGAGCGGTATTTTTCCAATACTTACCAGTAACAAGCGATAATGGTGTTTCCTCTTGGACCAGTTTCGAGCGCGTCGAGCTCCACAACTCAGGTAAATAACCAAACACACACATACTCAAGCCAAAGTTTTAGTAGCTCAGGCTTAAATGATAATTACAGTGACGTGACTTTGGGGCTTATGTCTACGCTCAGAAACAAGAGAAAAAGTGATGCACCTGGGTTAGGGAGAGATTACTGGTTAGATGATTCGTCTGCTACGAAATGCAGGTCTTGTGATCGTACTTTCAATACTTTTCGACGAAAGCATCACTGTCGAATTTGTGGTAAAATCTTCTGCAGCAGTTGTACCACGTTTATTGATGGATCAAAGTTCAATTATTCCGGAAAGATGAGAGTGTGTCTTCTTTGTATGAAGCTTGCTGATCGTTACGAGGAATATGCCTCTAGTGAAGATGAATCCGTTTTTGAAGACACTAACAGCTCCTTCCACAACACAGAGGAAATAAACTCTCCACCGCGCATTGATATAGAGTCAGTCAGTACACAGGACACAAATGCTGATGTTGGGTCCAATTCATTAAGTCATGATCATACAATGGCCATTGGATCTGCTCCAACGCCTCCTCCCATGATGGCTATCGCTACTACTAGAAAGGGTGAGGCAGTAGAGATTGATATTCCACGATCGAACTCTATGACTAGAAAAAACAGAAGCAACACCATAAATGGAAGCAGACAATTTCACTTTAACAACAGTGGAGTCGAAAACAGCAACTCCACTAACAACAACAATACGATTACCAATAGCGATACCTATAGCGATACCAATGGCGCCAACGATTTTCAATCAATGACCAAACCAAGTTATCTTGATACCGAGCCGAGCAAGATACTAGCACCTTTGAATTTCACGATTGCAGCTGCCAATGCAGCAGCAGATGCAGCGTCCTCTATTTTTAATTTCAGCGCTAACGCCATTCTTCCAAGTGACGATCGCAGCAACACGAATTTCAGCTTGTCAAATATAGCTACTCACAACGCTCTACAACTGCACAAAACTTTTAATGTAAGAGCTAATAACACAAACTATTCCCATGACCGATCAAGCCCGGGTGGAAATAATTACAGCAAAGGAAGTTTAAGTGGCTCCTATCGCAAGCCATTTAAGTATGATGATTACCACTTAGGCAATGGAGAGCTACACGATATCCAGTCAAAAGGAAGTAATCCTGAGAGTTCAGATGAAAGTGAAGAGGAACAGACCATGATGGCATTTTCTGCTGTACAACCCTATCCTTCAAGTGGAAGAGAGTTCAATTGGACCTATCACAGTCCCAGCACCGGTACAAGTGCAAGGCCGGATGATTTACCAACCCTTGGATATGGACGCCGAAATTTCAGATCAAACAGAAGCAGGCGGATGACCAGTTTACATCGACTGAAAAGTCGAAGAATTAGCAAAAGTGGAAATCGATTGGCTAGTGACAACAGAGTAGACAAGCAAGCTTCTGGGGGCTCAACACCGACCTCAAACTTTGGATTTGGATCAGACGACTTTGAATTCACAGATGACTTCTTGCGTGCTGGGGAAAATCATGCCAGACAATTACTCAAACAGTTACTCAGCGATAGAAAAGTCGAGAATCTGGAACTATGGATCAAGGTGTTGATAAAATGTTTAAAGAAGATATCACATATATCTATTGATCTCTCTCATGGAGAGAACTTTGATATTTCGAATTATATTAAGCTTAAAAAGATACCAGGATCAGGCATCTCAGATTCGTCAATTGTGGATGGGTTAGTTTTCTCTAAAGGATTACCTCTGAAAAGTATGCCAACGGATTTAAAAAACCCGAAAATTTTGCTTATCACGTTCCCCATTGAATACGAACAGGAATCTGATGGAACTCTATCTAGTATTGAGCCTCTTATTGCGCAGCAGAATCAATTTTTGAAAAAGCTTGTTGCTAGAATTGCAGCCCTAAGACCCAATATTGTTCTTGCTCAGTCCACGGTCAATGGATTTGCATTGAAACTGTTAGCAGAATCAAATATTTCTGTTTCCGCAAATATAAAGCGACAGGTAATTGAAAGAATAGCCAGGCTCAGTAAGGCGGACATAATTACATCAATTGACAAACTTGCAATGAACCCAAGCCTGGGACATTGTGGCAGGTTTGAAGTGAAGACCTATCTTCACGAAAACATAAGGAGGACATACTTCTATTTCACCGGATGCAGCCAGGAGTTAGGATTCACAATTGTTCTAAGAGGGGCGGACAAGGAAGCTCTTGTGAAAGTGAAAGAATGCGCAGCACTAATGAGCTACGTTTTTTTAAATGTCAAACTTGAGTCGGGTTTGATGCGAGATCAGTGTCTTCAAGCGTCCGATTATATACCACACCTGAACTCAAGACCTCTTTACAGTACCCCTATTGTTGGTCCTGACGATGTCTGGAAGATTTTTACCACAAGAATTCTCTCCTCTTCTCCATGGGTTCATTTTGAAATTCCCTTTATACTGAAAAAGTTGAGAAACTTCGAAAACAAGGTTGAATCAAACAAACTGCTCTTCGAAGAATTCACTGAGGCTTATGAGAAGCTGAAAAGTGTACCTGAGGAAGGCAAACAAGAGCTCCAGGTACCACAGGATGTTCTATCCAATTATCTGGAAAGCTGGAATATTAAAATTCCTCTTTCTGATTTACCATTACCATATGAAGATTCCTTGAAATTGATCAAGGACACAAAAGACTTTCAAGAAGAATACTACAAATCGGAAATTTCTCTTACTGACCGTCAATGGGACCAATTCTGGTCTTCAAGAAAGTTTGCTTTCTTTGACCCAAGCTTTCATCAGAATATAGTTACTCTTTTCAGTATGGTGTCCACAAAGAATGCTACACCATGCGTGGGTCCAGAAATTCAGGTGGTTGACTTCTACTGGGAAACTGACTTTTGCTTAGGGCAGTTTATTGAACACATTTGTATTCATTCGGATGATGTTTGTACCGAGGGATGCGGCCTGACATTGAAAGAACACTTCAGATCTTATGTTCATGGTTCTGGAAAAGTAGATGTGGTGTTTGAGAGTAATCCCCATATCATCCCCGAAAAGGAAAACGTTATCATGTCATGGAGCTATTGCAAGTTTTGTCAAAACTCTACTCCAGTTTTACCATTGAGTGACAATGCTTGGAAATACTCGTTTGGCAAATATTTAGAGCTCTCATTTTGGTGCCGTGGGATGAAAGTGAAGGGGGCTACTTGTCCACATGACTTCTATCGAGATCAAATCCATTACTTCAGTTTCCAGAGTTTGGCAGTTAGAGTGGAGTACTCAACTATACAGACATTGGAACTTGTGCCTCCAAGGTTTCAATTGATTTGGAACCCTGAGTATGATATGAAAATCAAAATAGAAACTTACAAACAAGTTCAGATGAAGATCACTGCCTTTTTTGATAGTGTTAGAGGTAGGTTAAACAGAGTCAAACTGGATGGCATAACGGTAGATAGAGTGGAGACCGGTCAAAAACGAATCGAAGACTTGAAGGAGAAAGTTGAAGATGATCATGAATCCATGTTTTTGCTGGCGGAGAATATATACAAGTCTTCGTCTGTATCAGACCATTTGAGGCTTACAGAGGTAATTAGGGAGGTTCAAGAACTTGCAAGCAATTGGAACTTTGAATTTCAAGAATTCGATAAGGAGTTTTTACCTACAGAAAAAGAGATTAAACGAATAACAACTTTTCAGTTAGATCGTTTGTTCAGGGCCAGTAATGAAGGAAAACACTCTGATATTGGCAACGACGAGACTGCCAATAATGAGAAGAACAAAGTCGAAGATGCCAGTTTTAATGATAAAGACTCTAAAATAAATGCGCCTGCACTTGATGATACGGAATCTTTGGATGATAGTCAAAGTGCAGCCTCCACTTCTCAATCTCCAAATCAGCGTAGAAAAGGACAGTTGGTCTTAGAGAAGATTAATGAGCTACAAATGATGAGAATGCCATCCGGTTCATCTTTAAGCGCTCCTCTATCAAAAGGTGTTCAGGGTAGTACTCCTGAGCCTTTAGGTGAGAAGCGGATGTTATGGGAATCCAGAAGTCAAGAGTTTAAGGATCATATTTTGCAAGAGGATCCTACTCTTCCTAGGTTTTCAGATCTTAGTAACGAAGGAAAGGTGAAAAAGCTGACGGAATATTTTGACACTCAAGAATTCTTCAGGCAAAGAGAGCAGGAGAAAAGAAAGTTACAACAGGCAGCAAGTTACAGGCCTACCCTCATGGCATCCAGACCAATTGTAGAGATCTACAAGAACGCAAAGGACGCTGTTGATGCTGTTGATGCGGAGGAAACCTTTACTGGTAAGAAAGAGGATCCTGTAACTGAAAAGGAGACACAAATGAAAGATTCAACATTTTCGAGAACTGTGGCGGATGATAATGGTTTCAAGAATAGAGATGATTTAGGCTCCTCGCAGGAGATGGATGGTACACGTGAAGAATCAGATTCACAAAAGCTTATTCTTGCCAAGCCAGAGATATCACAACCCGAGAAATCATCCCTATTGAAATCACTGACTCATTTCTGGGCTGATAGATCATCAACTCTTTGGGAGCCTTTATTATATCCTTTGGGAGCAACTGAACATATTTTTGTTGACTCTAATGTCATTGTACGAGAAGATGAGCCTAGCTCAATTATTGCGTTCTGCTTGAACACATCTGATTACCGATCAAAACTGTATAATCAACAGAGACAGCAGAGCAGTCAAGCAGGGAAACAAGAAAACGACAAGGAGATTGTGACTGAGACTGCACCTTCCACAAACAATCGAGATGCAACTCCTGATCAACCATCAGAAGCTGTTTCTGATGTTTTAAACAACGAGGATGATTCCCCTTCGATAAAGTCCACCAAACCCGACGAAGGCAATCTCAACAATGATAATCAGATGGGTAATTCATCGGACGAGGAAACTCTTTCGGAAACGGAGTTGGAACAGATAATGTTGAACAAAGGTTTCCACTTGAAATATCAGTTTGAAGAGGGCTATTCCACTATCTCATGCAAGATTTTTTTTGCAGAACAGTTTGATGCTTTCAGGCGTCAGTGCGGTATCAGTCCTAAGTTCATAGATAGCCTTTCGCGTTGTATTAAGTGGGGTTCAACTGGAGGGAAAAGTGGTTCTTCATTTCTGAAAACACTTGATGATAGATTTATCATAAAAGAGCTAAGTAGAGCAGAACTGGAAGCGTTTGTTCAGTTTGCTCCGAGTTATTTCGAGTACTTTGCGCAAGCTCTATTTCATAGTTTACCTACTGTTTTGGTGAAGATATTTGGTTTTTACCAAATACAGGTGAAAAATACTATGCCAGCAGGCAAATCATACACCCTTGATATACTGATCATGGAGAATCTGTTTTATGGCAGAAAAATGAGCCGTATATTTGATTTAAAAGGCTCTATGAGGAACAGACATGTGGAGCAGACAGGAAAGGAAAACGAGGTTCTGCTGGATGAAAATATGGTGGAATATATATACGAGTCTCCACTATTTGTGAGAGAAAATGCCAAAAGACTATTGAGGGCTTCGCTTTGGAATGATACGTTGTTTTTGGCAAAGATGAATGTTATGGATTACTCCTTGGTTGTTGGCATTGATTCTGAGAACAGTGAGCTCGTTGTTGGAATCATCGACTGCATTAGGACATTTACTTGGGATAAGAAGCTAGAGAGTTGGGTAAAGGAGCGAGGGCTTGTTGGAGGAACTGGTGTTGGGAAAGAACCTACTGTTATAACCCCCAAACAGTATAAGAACCGGTTTAGAGAAGCGATGGAGAGATATATTCTAATGGCGCCCGGTCCCTTTTACCTTGGGTCTTAGCAGAGAGATTTTGTAATAAAAATGTCGGTATCAAACCTTCTAAGAAATATTGTCCTGTGTAAGGTGTCTTCTTATGTTATCACAGGCCGGTAACTCGGTGGTGATAAAATAGGCCAGACCCAACCACATGTCTGCGAGTATGAATTACCTAATATTCGGTAATTCAGTGAATGCTAGATATATTTACTTATTATACTCAGTTGCAGTTAGTCCTAGCTGAAACTATATTGACCACTACTTATTATATCCGTCCTTCTTTTTCCCCTTTTCATTTATTTGATTCTGGATGGTGGAGATTATACTTCCCCCTTTTGTGTGCCTTGCCATGGAACTCTCAGTTCCATATTTGGTCATAAGATCCTGTTATATAGTTCTTTTATTGGTAAGAAGGATAACTGATAAATCAACAGGGGTTGATTTTTAACCCTTTTTAGGAATGATTGCATAAGCATAATTATGTAATCTGCGATCCTATAGTTAATTATTTTCTATAGGTCCGACAGTATACTAGAAATATTTTGTGGGTCTAAAAGGCAACAAGACAAATATGCAAGATAGTTTACAATTAATGTCCTCATTTTGACGGTGTTGTATTTGTTCATTTTTCTGAATCAGCCTTTGATAATGTTCAGGGACAGAACAAATCTATATATATCTTATAGACGGACTTTTCCACATCATAATGCGGCTTTCAGCCGAGATTCTAACACCAGATTCAACCAGTTGCGAGAGGAAGAAGAAGGCTTAATAGGACAGAAGCCTTTCTCGGACACCGATGGGACCGAGGGAGCGAATATTGAGCTTGTAGAGCTTCCTCCTAGTATAGTTGATCTTCAGAGGAACTCAGAGCTTGTTCTTGCTGACGTTGAAGTGAAAATAAATGAACTTGCTAAATTGTATAAAAAGAACCTTCTTCCCGGGTTTAGCGACACTACTGAAGATGATGTCAAAATCAACGAATTGACTTTCAAAATTACCAAGAGTTTTCAATTGGTATATTCCGAGATCAAGGCACTGGATGATTCTCGTTTGCGGTTTGCGAAGAATGCTGAGATGGCGATGGTAAAGAACCTGAAGAAGAATCTAGCGATTCGAACGCAAGAGTTATCCACTTATTTCAGAAAGCTTCAAAACAGTTACATTCGATATCTGAAAGAGGATGAGTTTGAAGTTCCAGGAATCTCAACAGGAGCTAGTACTGGTCAAAGTTCGAGAGGGGTGGGAGATGCTGACGCTGCATTACTAGAAGATTTCGAGGCTTCAGAGAAAATTGAGTCGTATTCCCGAGAAGCAATGAAAGAATCTTCTCAACAATTGATGAAACAAGAACAACGGCAAGAAACTATATCAGACGAATATTTACAACTACGAGAGCGAGAAATTTATAGAATTGCACAAGGTGTGGTGGAAATGTCGACTATATTCAAGGAACTAGAGAATATGGTGATAGATCAAGGGACCGTTTTGGATCGAATAGACTACAATCTTGAGCAAACTGTTACTAATGTAAAGAGCGCAGACAAGCAGATGAAGAAAGCTGAGGGATATCAAAAGTCTACTGCCAAATGTAAGATTGTCTTCTTTTTGGTTCTTTTGATCATTCTTTTTCTAATGATTTTGTTGGTAAAGCCCAAAAGGGTCGACCACTATTATCATGACGGCGAAACTAATACTGAAAACAGCTCAGAAGGAGCATCTTCTGATGCCGGGGAGAGTGAAAACACAGGAAATAGTCAATGAGATCTATTAATTTGGAACTGAAATGAAAAATAAAGAATTGAAGGGAGAAAGGATAGTTTGAAAGAGAGACAGCAAAAATACAGGTAATATTCCAAAATTGCATAGCAATGAATAAAGAGACAAGAAAAATGAGAGTGAGAGACTAAAGTCTTCCATAGGGGCTGTCTTTGGATAAAGATGCGGCCGGGAAGTTAGGTTTGGGCCGGTTTTTATACCCACTGTAGGCGACATGTCTGGGGACATCGTTCTGCAGAAGGGTGTTGGTAGTTGTTTGCTTGGCTATACCGTATTTTCTAAACCCTGGCCTTTTAACCCCCCCAGATTCTAACTGGAAATCTGGATTTTGATTGAGAAGGAACATGTCAGGCCGTTGGTTGGCTTTTTTCGGGGGATTGTAAACTGGAGAATAATAAGGCTGTTGTTGTGGAGGATACATCTGAGGTGGTGGTGAATATTGTTGTTGCGGGTAATATTGCGAGCTGTATGGAAGTGGTTGTTGTTGTGGGGGATAGAAATTTGAAGGTGGTTGTTGTGGGCCTTGGGACAGATGTCCAGAGAGAGCTGTTTTTTGTGGTGCACCTTTATAATATTTTGGATTTATTTCTCTTTGAGAAACGCTTGTGAAATCCGAGTGTCCGCTAGAAGAAGTGCCATCTTGAGAGACCGGCTGTCGCTGCTCATCTGCAAGGTGGTCTAGTCTGTTATCAGAGTAGTTATCGAGCGTCTCATAGGGATTAGACACGGCAGGAAGCTTAGGTTTGAATTGAGAAGATTCAAGCGGTGCATCTTGAGCAGGCCCAGGTTCCTTTTTTGAAACAAAACCATTAGGAAGATTAGAAGACGGGTTGTACCGGGCAGTTGCATCCAGAAGTTTCGAGTCAGAGCCATTAGTTTGATAAGTTTCGATTTTAATATTTGACTGGAGAGAGTTGAGCGAATTGTTGGCAAAACCACCCACAAAGGTACTTTCTTGGTACGCTGGAGGCTGAATTTTGAAATCGTCTTGGGAGTTGAGTAAAGTTTCTTTCTCAGGTTCATCATCGTAAAATTCGGCGTTGATTTTGATGGCGATTCCAATAAACACAGTTGCTATTAATGAGACAACAGCAGCAGGAACAAGGAGCCAGCCTGTCCATGTTAGATGTGGGTAAAAAAGAAGAACGGTAACGATACAGATCAGAGAAGCTCCCAAAAACGAAAGTAAAGAGAACAGGAAAGCAATGATCCAAAAGACTTTAGATTTTCCAGGAGTATCAAAATGGCCAATAAAGGAGAATAGTGCTGATACGAGAGCGAGACCTGCGCTGATAGGAGAAACCACTAAAATCTTTGGAAGTTTATCTCTGGACTCATCACTGAGTTTCCAATCAGAATCTTCTGACAATGTTGAAGGTGTGTATCCAACCGTTGCACTTGAGCAATCTCCTTTAAGGGTACAGTAACCAAACACTCCATAACGAATGGTAGAATCCTGAGCCAGGCATAACTTCTTAATCACAGGGACTGTTATCACAGAAAGAATCAGAAATGCCAGAGCAATAAGCTGCAAAAGCAGTGCTGGCGTTTGGATATGAAACCTCATATGAAAGTTTCTTGGTTAAGGAGGTTGAATATTGCAAAGACGTTGTCGAAAGAGGCCAGGCGCGTGCGGAGACAACTTGAGGAGGATTATGTTTCTTGGTAATCGGACGACCAACGGCAAAGGTATCTTTATTCAGGGAAAAATGCACTTTGGAGTGGAGACTTGTTGCAATAAGCAAGTGCTTCAAGGCTGTATTCTGTGTGGTAAGCAGGATCTTTGGCGTTTACCCTGTTGTTCAAACTGGACGGCTAATTATAGTTACGAAAAAGAGGAAAAATAAAAACAGGCAGAGATAAGCCACACAACGTAAAAGCCACGCGTTACACTGCCAGCACACAGCCACCGCATTATCTATCTTATTGTTTTGCACAGCCACATGTGCTGGAGTGGTTTCACATATAACCGCATATGGTGCAGAGATTAGGTAATGCAACTTTACGTCTGTCGTACGGTTTAGTTTGGCAGAGAGGGTCGTCACTGCTTGTCTTTGGCAGGTCTGCCATTGCTGTGATCACACAGAGGCGCATTCTGGTGGTTTTAATTGTGAATTGAAACAAGCAGTTTCGCAATCACGAAGAGTAATTAAATATTCAGTATATTAGGATTTTTATAAGACACCACTAATTATGGTATTGAACGATGAATGGAATTCAAAGCATATACGGGATCGTATGGGAACAAAGAAGGCTGATTGAAGAAGAAAGGCTGTACGTGGAGTACTGCTGATTAGGACAGATAGAGACGGTGGATCAAGTGGTGTAGAGATGTTAAAGTATTAACCCAGTTAGGATGTAAAGAGATGCAATTTAATACAGAGCAGAACCGAGGTGTATATATAAATAGAGGCTATATAAGAGGGCATTGTGGTTTTATGGAGGGCTGGAAGTCTTGAAACAGACGTTAGGTGCTTATTCTGTGGTATGTGTGCAGCCAGGCTGGACGGCAATCTCGAGGAGATTGAAAAATTCGAGCGGGAGTTGGATATTTTAAGTCGCAATTCTTCTTCCCAGTTAAGTCTTGCAAGTCAAGATACAGAGTACACGGAGCTTGCACAGAACTTACCTCAAGTTAGTCTGAAGTATGACTATGGGCCTGTTCCAAAAGATAATAAGACGGTGTTTTTTTTTGATGTAGACAATTGTCTTTACAAGAGATCAACAAAGATTCAAGATCTTATGCAAATATATATTCACCGGTTTTTCAAACACCATTTAGGGCTGAGCGACCACGAAGCTCACGAACTGCATATGAAATATTACAAAGAGTATGGATTAGCAATAGAGGGATTGGTGAGGCTTCATAAAATTGATGCTTTGGAATATAACAAAGTTGTGGATGATGCTTTACCATTGGATCTTATACTGAAACCAAATCTAAAGTTGCGAAAGATGCTTTTGAGATTAAAGAATTCTGGTAAAGCAGATAGATTATGGCTATTTACAAATGCGTATAAAAACCATGGATTGCGTGTAATCCGATTATTGGGGTTAGGAGACCTATTTGATGGCATGACATTTTGTGATTATGCCAATTTTCCGCTTGTATGCAAACCAATGAAAGGAGCTTTTGATAAAGCATTATACGATGCAGGGGTAGCTGATCCTTCCAAGGCTTACTTTGTTGATGATTCTGGTCTCAATGTAAGAGCTGCAGCGGAATTTGGATGGGGAAAATGTGTTCAGTTTGTTGAGAGAGAAGAGGATATGGCAGAGATGGCCGGCAACAATCGGAATCAGAATGTGGTGGTTATTAGAGATATCTTACAGCTGGAGGAAGTCTGCTCTGAGCTCTTTTGATTATCATATCAAATGACCTCCGGAACTGCCACTTCTCGATCTAGGCGGGAGATAATAGATGTTAAAATGCTGTTGCAATCGGTAACTATCGGAACTATTATACCGGCAAAGTTCTGGAAGTAGCGCGCACGTACAGCCATGATGTTCGCTCTCAAGTGATATGCCATAAAATCTGTTGAATCGATACGTTCTGGAGGTCTTGCCAGCTTTTCATAATAATCCATAGAGTAAAATTGATCTTGGGACATATCATTCAAGCCACCTGCATATAACTTGAAGAACGGTTGATTGAGATTTTCGTAATTGCCTAACTTTGACCCGTTTAAAAGAATGAGTATTTGCAAAAGACGGATCCTGTATCTTATCATTTCGTAGCCACGAATGTTCTGTTTATAGTTGGATCTACTGACAGTCACTTCTTCAACTTGATCCTTGTAGGATCTTAACGTCTGGCTTGACAATGTTGCTCGTTTGAATATTCTTGAGAAGTGGTACAGAGACAGTATGATATCTTCTTCATGCGGAATAAAACTCAGCAGAGACTTTTGAAACCGTAGAGATTCATTTGGATCGGCTGGTGATGTATAGATGTCGTTGTAATCCTGCTGTATAAGATAATTCAAAGCCAGCCAGCATTTGAGATACCGAACTAAAGGAACGTTCACAGGATTGAGATTGTAGATTACTCGAAAAATCAACTGAGGCTCTTTGGAAAATCTCTTATCCAGTATTCTTATCATAGTTTGAGCAAAGTTTTTAAAAGCTTCAGTACGACCAGCAATAGTGCTCGAGTGCCAACGACCCAAGCATACTAATAGCCTGTTGAGAATGATTAATGCATTTTCATGACGCCATCCAAAAACTATGGAGTCAGTAGATTCTGGATCATTCACTCTTGAATCTGCCATGAAAAGTACAAGAATGTCCAGTAATAACTCCAGCATGTCTTTTCGTACTGGAGACAAAACCACCATGTTCACCAAAACTTCAAATTTGAGTACTTGAAGAACGGCCAAAGGACGGCTCTTCTTGCTGTCCAGACACAATGAGACTTCCTTTTTGCACTTCAATAACGGCAAATCAAATCCAAGATTTTCCATAAACTCACAAACTTGTGTAATATCAAAACTGTAGCTGTCGAGCTTTGTTGATCTAAGAGAATCTAAAATAGGAAAAGATATCTGAGCTGCAAGTTCAAATAAAAACTTTTCGGAACTCAGCTTTGCTTTGAGATATGAATGAAGAGTTCTCGTAAACATCACTTCTTTTTTCCAAACAGAATCATCTGGTAAATAACCTGTTGCTCCTCTTTCAACCAGACAGTAGAAGTCCATTACTTGGTCCTCCATATTCTCACTCAAACATTGCCGAAGGTATTTGATATAGCCAGCATTTACTTCATCATCAAAGACTTCTGGGCTTAATTGTGATTTTATCTTTTCTCTTATTCTGTCTAAATCCTCCTGAATCTTACTTACGTGCTTTTTATCATCTTCTATCAAGTTCTCCACTTCCTCTTCTTCCTGTCTCATTTCTAACAATCTCTTATGATGAGATGTTGTCTCTAGAACTTTTAAAGCCGAATTAAGGTCAAATCCAAGCTCTTTACTTAAACTGTCACCCATAGCACTAGATCCAGATTTATCTTGTTCCAATGTCTTATTTCGCCTATTCGTCTCAGTAAGCCTTCTTTTCTTTAAATTGAACAGATCTTCTTCGGAGTCAGAACTTGAAAACCCATCCTGTAGCTCAGAATAACCCCTCTCTAATCGAGATTTCTCTCTTAAAGGTTCAATGTTGTCGGTGGTATGAACTTTATGAAAAACATCGGTTTCGTCATCTGGTGCCAAGTTCTCCATTTCTGAAGAAGAAACACTCTCATCAGTTGTGTAAACAACCATTTTCGTTATATCCTTATCCATAAACTCAAGTAATAGATCATTTAGACATTCATAGCAATCTGTTAAAGAGATGATCCTTTTTGAAATCAAATATCTGATCCCAACTCTGCTCAGTATGCCCAAACTATACTAAATTCATATCTACAATTTTTGAACAGAAAAATAACTTGACGCGCTTATATAATCAAAAATGAGCATATTGATTCAATACTTGGATGTAGCCGCTTTGGCAACCTGAATAGTACCAACTAATACAACCTGATCAACAAACGTAAAAGTATGAAACAATGCAAATATATTAATGAGCCTACTTTGAATATACAGGGATCAATCATGCTCTCTTGACCTTTTTTGACTTGCGGTCAGAAGAAACTGGGATCTTGATAGTATCATCATCTCCACTGTCTACTTGAGGACCTCTTTCATCGTTAAATGTTTTCAACCTCCACTCACGAAGTCTTCTCTTTTTTGCATACTTTCTTTTATCCTTTTTCTTGGACTCTTTCGATCTATAAGGAGCAAATTTCTTCACCCCAATATAATCATTTAAAGCCTTATCGTCAGCCAACAGTATTTCTCGAGTTGTCAATCCAAATGATTCGGGTGAAACTTCTCTGTACCGGAAGACAACTTCTTCTGGATTTGTCTTTCTACCTCTGTCCTCTTCAACTTCATCCCATAGTTTCGAGCTGTTGGAAGTGACAATTTTATCTGCAATAGACTTCAACTCCTTTTTACTTCTTTTGTTATTAGCTTTCTTTTCTCTCTTTTCGGATCTTTTAGAGTCAGATTTAACTGGCGGTTCTGTCTCCAAATGCTCTGAGGAATCAGACTCAGGCGATGATTCCAGTTCATTGTCACTCCATTTTGGCTTCTTTTCTTCAGTATCATAATAATTCTCATCAAAAATCTTGGCCATTTTCTCATCCCAAGCAGAATCATCAAAATCATCATCGAGAAGACTTTCACCAAAAACTTTAGAGATCACAGCCTCTGGAACCTCCTGGCCAACAGCTTCTCTTATTTGCTTTATTCTATCCATCACTTGACTGACTTTCTTTTGTTTCTTCTTTCTAAGAAGTTCTTTCTTTTCAGCCTCTAGCTTTTGGTCCTCAGAACGCTTCTTTTCACGTTGCTTCTTTCTGTTGTTCGCTTTCTCTCTACGCATAGTCGCTTGTGATCTCGCATAAGAGATGATCTCGGCAGAGTTGGGATCTTCAAATCGAAAATTATACGCATTTTCCAGCTTTTCTGCAACATCATCAAACTCGTCATCATCCTCTTCAATTGCAATATTTTGTTCTTTCCCATGAGGTATCCAAGCACGACCATCTAAATAGGATGCAAGGAACTTCTCCCCGTCTTCATTGGGATCCGGAAGAACAACTTGCTCTTCAGGCTCAGTATGTGATGTTCGCTCTTTCTTGGTCAACAGTGAATCCCCTGTCTCATCATCACTGAATGCCTCATTGATTTCAGACAGTAACTTCTGTTTGTTCTCACGCTGTTCCAATGCATATGGCCTCTCACCATCTTTCCAATTTCTTTCTTCACCATCTTCATCCTCAAAAGCATTTCCATCCAGTAAATTTATCCGATGATAATCTCTCAAGTAGAGTGGTTTCTGTGATTTGGGCTTAGATTCAGCACGCTCCTCGGTATCATTAAAAAATTGAACATCACTATCAAATAGAGACTTATCTCCAGCTTTGATGGCAGCAAGAACTTTGTTTATACCTTGTTCAACACCCTCAGTAAGAAGTTCCCCATAATTATCCTCTTCTTCGTCTGATGAAGAATTTGCGCTGTTATCAGACTGCTCTATATCACTTTCTTGCACTTTCGGGTTCTCTGTCTGGCTTACACTTTTAACAGTTTCGGTTTCTTCCTTTTCTTCACTAACCTTATGCTTAGCCTCAGACTCTTTCGCCTTCTTGGCAGCAGACTTTTTACGAGCCATTATGTATCCACAAAGATCAAAAAGAGCCAGATCCCTGTGCTGTCGACTATTGTACAGTTTTCCACATTTGTAGATCGTTGTATCACCAGTAGTAGGTGAATACTAAAATAAAATTTTTTATCTTTCATCTGTTATGCACAGCCACAACATGGCTGAAGCATACAAGCCACATTTAATTTTGTCCCAATTAGGAAGGCTAATGAAACGCAGCCAAAACGCGTCTCCGACGCGTGAATAATATCATCTTCTTTTCCAAAGGAGCTCATTGATAGGAATATAAAATTAACTTCCTTCTTAAGACAGTGAGTGAGTTACAGTCGCCTAGTCCAGAATATATACAACAAAACAGACTGAAAGATAAGTTGACTATGACGACTATCGCATCTTCTCCTGTTCCTTCTTCACATGGATTCGGAACGCAAAGTTCCAACCTTTTAAGTGACAGCCAAGCCCACCTAACCAGTGATCAACTTCGAAATGGCCAAAGGGAAAGGGCCGGAGCAGCTGGGATGATAGATGAGGATGCTGAAGCAGATGGATCGTCAATGGCTCCAGATTTACTACGAAGAAGAAGAGACTTAAGCTCAATCCCTAAAGTGACAGATCTTACTGCAGAAAAAGTGAAAGAAGCATTCGAGCATTTCCTTCTTCAATTTAGAGACGCAGAAGTTTCCGAATTTCAAGGCCGTGTGTACGTAGCCCAGATAGCGGCTATGGCACAGTATGACTTGTCAACAATATATATTGACTATCAACACCTTCTGACGGTGGAAAACGGTATTTTGGCGGGAGCCATCACCGAACAGTACTATCGGTTTATGCCATTTTTAGTCAGTGGCCTTAGAACGGTGATCAAACAATGTCAGCCTGGTCTGCTAAACCGTAGCGGCCCAGGAAGTCAGATAGATGACGCTTCAACTGGAGATCGAGTACTTCAAATTTCAGTTTACAACTTGGCCACTATCAGACGGATTCGTGAACTTCGGGCACACAACATTGGAACTTTAATGACCATTTCAGGAACAGTGACCCGTACCAGTGAGGTGAGACCTGAACTTCATCGTGCAACGTTCATTTGCGATGTTTGTAAGACTTTAGTGGAGAATGTAGAGCAGACTTTCAAATACACAGAGCCAACTAGCTGTTCCAAACCCACCTGTGACAATCACGTGTCCTGGAGACTCAGCATTGCTAAGTCCACGTTTTTGGACTGGCAAAAAGTGAGGATTCAAGAGAACTCGTCTGAAATCCCCACAGGATCGATGCCTAGAACGCTTGACGTTATTGTGCGAGGAGAAATGGTGGATCGGGCGAAACCAGGAGATAGATGTCGCTTTACTGGGACTGAGATTGTTGTTCCAGATGTCACTCAACTCGGACTTCCTGGGGTGAAACCAATGTCTGTAAGGGGACGTGGCTTGGCTGGGGGAAGCGAGTCATTGAATGCAGGAGTGACCGGACTCAAATCATTGGGCGCTCGGGAGTTGACATATAAGATTGCATTTTTTGCTTCACATGTTTGTTCCACGGGAGGAATAGCTGATGGGTCAGGTAATATTGGTGACCTTGATGGTGACTCTTTTGGCCAAGCTGGACCAGGAGTTCTGGGGGGTGCTAATGCTTCTACTAACCCTGATTCTGCAGCAGAAGCATTTCTCAACACACTGACACCACATGAAGTGTCAGAGCTAAGAGAGATGGTAGCTGACAGTCACGTATATTCGAAGTTAGTGGGATCTGTGGCTCCTGGAGTTTTTGGCCACGAGGCTGTCAAGAAGGGTATTTTGCTGCAGTTATTAGGTGGAGTACATAAGCATACTGTGGATGGAATTAGATTAAGAGGAGACATTAATGTGTGCATTGTTGGAGACCCTTCAACAGCCAAGTCGCAGTTCCTTAAATATGTCAGTGAAATTGCTCCAAGAGCAGTGTACACATCCGGTAAAGCTTCATCTGCAGCTGGTCTGACTGCTGCTGTGGTCAAAGACGAAGAAAGTGGTGAACTAACGATAGAAGCAGGAGCATTGATGCTGGCAGATAATGGAGTTTGCTGTATTGATGAGTTCGACAAAATGGATATTGCAGATCAAGTTGCGATTCACGAGGCAATGGAACAACAGACCATTTCGATCACCAAGGCGGGTATTCACGCAACACTTAATGCTCGTACGGCCATTTTGGCAGCTGCAAACCCTATAGGAGGTAGATATAATCCACGTTTGGGGCTCAAGGGTAATTTGAGTATGACTGGGCCGATCATGTCGCGTTTTGACTTGTTCTTTGTGGTTGTCGATGAATGCAATGAACGTATCGATACGCAATTGGCTGACCATATCGTGAATCTTCACATGAATGCAGCAGCAACAGCTGATGTACCTTACTCTAGAGAACGTCTTTTGAGGTACATTAGATATTCACGCACTTTCAAACCTAAGATGACTCGAGAAGCCAGAGAGTACTTAGTAGAAAGATACAAGGAACTACGCGCTGATGATGCCCAGGGACTAGGCCGTGCTAGTTATCGTATTACTGTGAGACAGCTAGAGTCGATGATTCGATTATCCGAAGCCATTGCAAGGGCTAATTGCAGTGAGGAGATCACTCCTGGATTTGTTGCAGAGGCACACGGTTTACTTCGAGACTCGATTGTTCGTGTTGAAAAAGAAGATATTGAGGTTGAGAGTGGGGATGATGATGACAACGATGATGACGATGGAGATGCTGCTGCACAAAGTGGTGACGAAAGTGATGATAACGGCAATGGAGATAGTGAGCTTGGTTATACTCAGTCTCAACCACAGGAAAAAGAGCATCATAAAGTCACATTACCTTATGACAAATATGTCAAGATGATGAACTTATTTGTTCGCAAGATTGGTGAGAAGGAGCAAGAAGAAACCAGAGAAGAGCAAGAACAAGGAACTTCAGAAGAGGTTGGAACACCTGCAGGCTACACTGCCGAGTTCCTAGTGGATTGGTATCTCCATCAAATCGAAGATGATATCCATAATGAGCAGCAATATTGGAATGAACGTCGACTAGCTATTAAGGTCCTTAAACGTCTTGTTAAGGACAAGATTTTGATGAGCATCAATCCTTCCACAGATACTGCGCTTGAGATTCCAGAGCAATTTTCTGTTCATGACGGAATGTCAAAGGCAGAAGCGGACAGACGTACTGCTGCCTTGACTGAATGGAACCGTGCCAGAAACGCTCAAGTCAGAGCCAACATTATATACATCTTGCATCCTAACTGTGCTGTGGTTGACTTCTTCGACCAGAATGACGAAGACAACTAGTCTCAAACAACGGCGTTATCAATCGATTCCTTCTTTAATATACAGATTGCTGATTTATAGCTTTGATTTTGACGTAATTTTACCCTGTTCTTTGGGTTTGACAAGATCGTAATTAACGTTTTCATACCACCAATTGATGCCTATACTACCCTTTTGGGGGTAGTACTTGTTAGTTCCAATAATCGAGTTCCATAATTGTTCAAGAAGATATAGCCTTTCATCTCTATCAATTATGTTGCATATTAAGTTGTCATAGATCATTGATACCCAGCATTCAAACTCGTCAATTGGAATAAGTGGTACTATTCTGACGATTAAAGAGATCAAACCAGACTTTCTTGACCTGAGTTGTGAATTGTTACCATCAAGTGGAAGCTCAGACTCAGACTTAATACTATGAAATCCCTGTTTCTTCCCAATAGACAGGTCAACAATGTTTTTGGGCTCATTAGCCTGACATCCATTGTACAGCATGTTAAGAAAGCTTTTATAAAGGTCTTTATCACTTTCATAAATAACTGAGTTTGGAAATATTATCCGTGCTAGTGTTTCGACAATGATTCCAATTTGACTTAGAGATAGTTGGGACGGAAACTGACTAAGGGAAAGGGCAAGATAGTCAAACATTTTTCCCTTTATATTCTCCATGTTGAAATTGTAGTCAACTTGAATTTTGTCATCGTACTCAGTAAACGTATCAAGTATCGTGAAGAATTTGAGCATCACTGAATGTGAAGCTTCAAGAATAACTTGATCATTAGAGTCACGAATCAGATCATGACATATAGGAAGAACTAGACCAAATTTCAGATCATCAGAAATGATGTTCACCACATTTTCAGTAAAATTAAGATCGAAAACAAGCTTAGATTTAGTGAAACTGTCTTTATCACATTGTGCAAACTTAATATTGCTTGTCCAGCATCTAATTAACAATTCTCCAACGCTCAGATCATAGTCAATGATTCCATTCAAACAAGAAGCATGTACAAAGTTATATGCCTCAAAACCACCTGTACCAATGTTATCAATGACAAAGCTGAAATTAAACAAAGTGTTCATGATCTTGCGGCTGATTCGAGGCAGATGCTGTCGATTGACACTGAGTTTGTTAACATTAAAGAAAAGCGATATCACACTCTCAAATATGATTATCAACGAGAAAAACACCTGTTTCAACAACGGCCATGCTGGGTTATCATTATCCTCGAATATATTCTGGTACTTCTGTTGAAGGAGTTCTCCGAATGTTTGCGTTCTGTTTAAACAAATATCAAGATCATCCATGAGAACTAACAAATTAGGGTGGCAGGAAACTGTTCTAGAAAAAAGGAAAGAAAGCCTATTCAGATGCTTCAAAAGAGGCTTCTCATTAAATATAACAGAATTAGTCGATGCAGACTCAAATGTATGTCCACAGTCGATACCATAAGGAGAACCTAATAGCAAGTCTGCAATGCGCTTTGCAAGATGAGGATATATGATCAAAAGCCTTCTGAACACCTTTTCAGAAATGCGATCACCGAGGCAAGCTATATAAACAATATTGAGATTGCTGATATCACTGTTCAGATTAGGACGTTGAAATACAGAAAGAAGCGACCTTTCTGCCAAATCAACAAGGCTCTGATCAAGCTTTCCAATGAATTGAAAATGATCTGGAAACATGTCATATTGAGGCCTAGACTCTGCTGATAATAGACATCCAGCTATTACAGGAATCACTTTCCAGTCGGCATTAGGATCAACAGCTAAAGATCGCAGGAGTCCAGTCAAAAGTGAGTGGTAAAACTTATAGAATGGTACAGTTGGTTGACTCATTTGGTACTTTTTGTCTATCAAGTACTTGAAACATTCAATAATTCTATAATTGTCGTTGAAGGAAACAAGGTTGCCGTCATTAAAAAACAGCGGACATTTCATGAACGATTCCGTCAACAAACTAATATTGCCCTCATTTTTGAGTTTGGGGTAGTAGTATGCTAAATATGAGAGCACCTGCTCAGCAGTAGTGCTCGGCTTTGGGTTTTTGATTTCATGAAATAAATAGTCCAGCTGAGTAGGTACTTTAAGGTGAAGTTGTGGAGGAGAATTCAATGTGTGATAGCCGTACTGATCTGACTGTTGGAGAAAAGCCCTTCCTTGAGGTCCTAATCGACTATTCAGGTTATTAGAAGACATAATGGAATTTCATGAATGATGACATTCAAGCAATGTTGTTCGCAAATGGATCTGAAGTTCAGCTGCTGTTATATAATCAAGATGATGGAACTAAACGAAAAATAGCCTACAGATAAAGAGTTCTATATAGGGCGATCGACGCAAGCTAAATTTATTCGCGTCGATTTACATTTGCTCTCTGTCTAATAATATGCACCTTGACCACTGTTATATTAGCCCATACAAAATAACCACTAGTGACTAAGTTACGATACTTGAAGGGGCGAATAATGAAAACATTCTTAGAAGAATACTCCGAATAAGATGTCTTCAATCCTTCCTAAGGGGTTTGTTCAATTACCTATCAGCTCCGGTATCACCACCGCGTTAATGGTGATACCTTTATTAGTGTCAATTTTGGAGCTTAAGCATTTGTTCATATTAAGCTACTCTCCTTTTATACGGGATTGGTCACAATATTGGAGGTTCCTTTTGTATCAGCTACAGTTCCAAAATGAATCCGAAGTTATCGTGGCTGTGACGTTGTTTGTTTTAAGTCTCAAGAACTTGGAAAGATTATTTGGATCCATAAAGTTTCTAAGGTTGGTCATACTTCTATTTGCTTACAACACCCTTGTTATCTTTTTGTTAACGTGGAGCAGCTACAATATACTTGGGGTAAATCTTTTCATTCCCGCAGGGCCCTTTGGGATTATATTTGGGCTATTATATCCTTATTGGAAGCTTACACCTGTTTTATATAAGTTTGAGTTGAACTTTGGTGGTTTGATTAGACTCAAAAACACTAGTGAACCATTGAAAATTGTTATGACAAATGACTTTGTTACAAGCATTCTAGTTTTTCAGCTTGCGATAAGCGAAGGATTGATAAACTCGACAGTTCCAAGTGTCCTAGGATATCTAATAGGCTCTCTGGTGTTTAATGAACTTCTTCCTGGAATAAACACAAAGGTGAAGTTCATTAGTATGGTATATTCCCTGTTTGCATCCAGGTCCAAGAAACGGAGTTCAACCTTGATTATTGAAACTCATGCAGGTGGATCGGCATACAGGGAAGCAAGTACGCGCGAAATACGGCCTTTTGTGGAAGCTAATAATGAAGAGGATGAGGAAATAGAAGACTCAGCCAACGAGGCTGAGGGAGAAGATACTCCGGTAAGATCTTTGGGGACACAGATTTTGGATACTTTCAGAAGATAGAGGAATTGTTTCGGTATGGGCGTTAAGGAATTTGCATTTTATTCGGATATATTATGCATATTGTACACCAGAGTAGGCCATGAACTGGGTGAAGATTAATAATTATGATTTTTCCTGTTTTTCTTTAAGCTTTTTTCTCCTTTGAACGTCCCAGTTGTACACTCTTGCAGTATTGACCTCCATAGTGGTGATATTGGCTCTTAGATATTCCAAATCTTCAGTTGTAGTCTTCAGGCTGTTTTCTGCGGCTTGCAAACGCTTTGTCAACATTTCAATGGCTTCATCAATAGGATACTCCATCATAATGTCTGCTCCTAACCATAAACTAACCTTATCAAGATTGTAAACATCGATTTCAGCAAACGCATAAACAGTATCATTCAGTTCGTAATTGACCTCAAGAGGCTCATCATTGTCACTATCAGTTGCCTCCCTTTTAGATTTCAGATATTTACACATGTCCACTGTCTTCTTGATGTCTGGGATCTTGATATTTAAATTACTCAATGTGTTTCTTTTATTCTCTTCCATGAACTTATATTGCTGCAATCTCATTTGCAACTCTTTCAAGAAGTTGGACACATCATCCTCTGTACAAGTTTCAGCGTTGATGAAGTCTGCCACACGCTCAATAAACTTAGCCTGAGGTATACCTCTTGGATTTGTCTCACTCGTTCTAGCAGATCAATCAATGTTAGCGTCATCCACATAAAACATAAAAAAGAGGTGCAACATACCTTAAACGATCCATCTTACAATGCACCAATGATCTCTACAAAGACCTCTACAGAGCTTGACTGATGTTCCAGCTTCAACATTTAACAGCAGCTTCTAATGTGTACAACAACTATCTCCTAACCCAAATCTTTCTCGATTAGATATGTAACCCTTGCACCAACAACACACGTGACGTGGACATGGTCTCTAACCCTACTAAGAAATTTTTTAAGTTGAATAAATTTTCATCCAAAAAGACTTACTTGAAAAATCATCAATATATTGAATAGACCTTTCTCTCCAACACAGACAAAAGACCAGAGTCAGTTCAACACATCAAAAATGGGAAAAGATCACACAACAAAACAACACATTAGATCTGGTCACAGAAAGGCTCCAAAGTCTGAGAACGTTTACCTCAAGTCTTTGGTTAAGCTCTACTCTTTCCTTGCTCGTAAGTTCTCTCACCAAACTGGATAACTGTTTTTTTGCTTTTGCTTCTAAATATCGCATCGTGACATGCTCACCCTTTACTAGGAACCCATTTTCTGCTAGCAATGAAGAGAAGAGCGAATGCTTTTGCTTCTTGTGAAAATAACCAGAATCGACTGGTTATTGCAGAAAGAGATAGCTACAAGTTCTCAATATTCATATTCTCCACCGAGTGAGCTTTTTGTCTCATTACTGATTTTGCGAGTACTTAGCCCTGAGTTTCATAATATGACAGGCCGTGCGACTATTGAGCAAAATTAAAGGAATATGAATTGTCCAGCTTGAAACTTGGCAAGTTTTAAGTTTTACTAACTAATTATTATTGTCTAGGTCGTACTGATGCTCCATTCAACAAGATTGTGTTGAAGTCTTTGTTCCTTTCAAAGATCAACAGACCTCCAGTCTCAATTTCCAGAATTGCTAGAGCTCTTAGACAACCAGGCTCTGCTGAGAAGATTGTTGTTGTTGTTGGTACTGTTACCGATGATGTCAGACTTCAGTCATTCCCAAAGGCTACTGTTGCCGCTCTCAAATTCACTGCTGGTGCCAAGGCTACCATTGTCAAGAACGGTGGTGAAGCCATCACTTTGGATCAGCTTGCTTTGAGAGCCCCAACCGGTGCTAACACTTTAAGCATCAGAGGTCCAAGAAACTCCAGAGAGGCCGTCAGACACTTTGGATTTGGTCCACACAAGGGTAAGGCCCCAAGAATCATGTCAAAGGGTAGAAAATTCGAGAGAGCAAGAGGTAGAAGAAACTCTAGAGGTTTCAAGGTCTAAGACTTTGATTTCTCTTCTGTCGCATCTTTGGCCTTGCTTTAGATTACGGGTTTCAGAGCGTTTATAGTGTCTAATTTATAATCTGTTATATTCTCGTAGTTCAGGTGAAACTGTATTTCACAATGATTTACTGTATCAAGACGAACTATCTGCTACAAATGACTTAGTTCTAGTTAAAGGCAAGGCTCCAGAGTTGAGATCTCAATTCGATGTAGACTAGAGAACAAAAATGTACACCCCACACCAGATTGTCCAAATTGATCATAAGCAGTCACAAAAGGTGTATTTTTAACAGGATTTGTAGCTTCAGAGAAAGAGATACCAGATGACTTGAGGGTATCTGGTGTCTATACTGGCATGCTAAAGCATGATTGAAGGAAGAGTGAGTTTTTAGAGGCTATCCCTGCCGAACAAGGGCCAAATGTATTCCGAGGTGTTTTGCGCGGACAGGCCAGTCAGTGCCTGGGAAATTTCGTATGAAGCTTTCGCGGTGTCCCGGCAAACCTCTGGGGACAATTTTCAGGCGATGAAAAAAAAACTTTCAAGACAGAAACAAGGTTGAAAAAAAGAGCATACTTTAGTGAAAAGACTCAGTTCTGGCTATATAATTCCACAACAAGAGTTTCTAGAGGTATCCAAGCCGGTTGTATCAGTGACAAAGTATAGATCAGTTCGTCATAATGCCAGGTTACTCAGTGAGGTAAGTAGATCTGTTTCGGAAACATGCATACAGGGATGTGACAAGGGAGCGGAGTGAGACGTTCATTTTTCAGTCATTACGTTGTCGCTGTGTTTGACCGTACGACGTTGTCAAATGAACTGATTTAGAATGTATTACTCACTGTATCACATTGTCTTTATGTTTACAGTTGGTATAGTTGCTAGTAAGATGATATACTAACGGTGTTAAATTAATATAGAGACGTTCCAGCTCAGGAATTCATCAACGCATACGCACAGTTCTTGCAAAGACAAGGTAAACTGGAAGTTCCAGGTTACGTTGAGTTGGTCAAGACTTCTGCCGGAAACGAGCTTCCACCACAGGATGCTGAAGGATGGTTCTACAAAAGAGCTGCTTCCATTGCTAGACACATCTACTTGAGAAAACAAGTTGGTGTTGGTGCTCTCAACAAGCTTTACGGTGGTTCTAAAAACAGAGGTGGAAGACCAGGAAAGCATGTTGACGCTTCTGGATCAATTAACAGAAGAGCTCTGCAAGCTTTAGAAAAGATTGGTGTTTTGGAAATCTCTCCAAAGGGTGGCAGAAGAATCTCAGATAACGGTCAGAGAGATTTGGACCGTATTGCTGCGCAAACTGTAGAGGCTAATGAGGAGGAATAAGCTATTAAGTTGCCAGCATTAGTTTATAAGTATTTTAATTAAAAAGTATCTTTCAATTAAGAAAATGCTATATTGACTTAGGTGAAGCCTGCAAAATAGCGAGTTCGAAAGTTCGACGACTCGCTGGCACGCAGCGTAGAATTAGTTGTGCCACAGTAACTATCATCGCGTTTAACATAAACAAGAAGCCTTCTGGTCCATTTGCTGAAGTCTTGATGCAAATTATATATTAGCTCTAATCTGTGATGTTGAGGAATTATCACCGGAGTATCACTATCCTTTGCAACAGGTAACCAGTAAGTTAGACGTCCACCCACAGGGAGTCGTTGAGCTGCAAATTCTAATAGATCATTCAACAAGAGATCCAACCTATAGTTCTTCTTTGGTTGTATGTAATCGCGTCTAAGGTAAGCCTTTTCACCATCTATAACAATATTCTCTTTACCCTTGAATTTCTCTTCATTATTAGCCCCACACACCTTGAGTCCCTCACGTACACCGTAAGGAGGATCACAAACAATATTGTCTATAACAAAGTCTGACCGAAACGCATTATGTGTAAAGTCCATACACATGACGTCTCCATAAAGTCCACTAGTCTTGTAGTGAGAGAAATTATCTTTGAGTCTTTTTCCATTTTTCTTACCTTTAAGAGCTCTAAAATCTATGTCTGAGCCAAATGTCAATGAGCCAAAGTAGGCAGCTGCTAATAAAAAAGATCCCGTTCCAACAAAAGGATCATAAGTAATCTGGCCAGGCTTTAACTGAGCAAGGTTACAAGAAACAAACGATAATTCCGCCTCAAAAGTGGTGGTCCCGTAGTAAGGTCTTTGAGAAATCTCATAAGTATCTAACAGTCCCCTTGATCTTGCGCTGAGACAAATCTGCCGTCCAAACCAAAGCTCGTCAGGATTGTTTGCTGGCTGATCATTGACGATACTGTATGATTCTAGAATGGCAAAGACTTGCTCTGGATCTTTCAATTGTATCTTTCCAGTGAAGTTTAGGTAGCTGAAAGTATCGAATAATTGTACCTGCTCCTGTCTGCTCTTACTTCCGTTTTGATACGCAATATTGACAAACTTGAAGGTACTCTTTGAATATTTCTGCTGAGAGGAACGTCTCCTTTTAATATCAGCATGTAAAGCTTCGAGAGTTGTTCCACATCCCCACAGCTCATAAATACCTTTAGAGAGAACACTTCTATGTATTAGATCATTAGCTTGCTGGTCATTTTCAAGTTGTACGATCATAAACGGACTTTGTTCATTATGGCTAGATAAATCAACATTTATACCACTAAGTTCAGCCAGAGATTCCAATTCTGCAAGGCGAAAATTTGAATGTGACTGCGACAGATATATCAAGTACTCTTTCATAGTGTTATTTCAACATCAGTGTGGTAATCGGTTAATAATATATAGTCAAATCAAGGTAGGCCAACTTCTCCAGGTTATACAAAAGTGAAAAGTTAAAAAAGGTAGATATACGTATTTTTTTGTGCGGCTCGTGTTGACGTTTTTCGAGGGGTTACCCTGACTGAATGAAAAAAGCAAATGAGGTGTTCGAATATTTGTTGGCGAAGAGAAAAATCTCATATATACTAAAGGGCTTCTATTAAGAAGCAACTCAATTAGAACCCAATACTTACTTTGCAGCTTAATAGTATTCGAAGATAACACCATTCCGGGTAACGATAGGTTTATTTGAGAGTCATTGGTGGTTAAGTCGGAAAGAAACAGGCTGCAGTATATATGAATAATTTATATTAGGGTCCCATAGCTGTATACCACCTTTTTATTACTAGCTAACTAGAATCGACTAGCACATCAGGTATCCACTTAATAAACTAACTAACCGTATTAATTTCATTATCCTTTGATTAGGAGAACATTCAATAGGTATACAAAAAGAACGCACTATCACATACTACTACGATGTCTAGTTTGGATAATGACGAAGCATTGTTTGACGATATTTATGACGACGATCAGGCTGCAACAAAGCCTGTAGTTAATGATGATAGTGGCACTCAAGTAAACGGTTCAATCACTGGAGAGCTTTCAGCGCAAAAAACGGACCCCGCTACTGGGAACATACCTCTTCCACCCCCTTCAATCCCAGCCCCGCAGGACAGTGGTCTTCCTGTGTTTCAAGCCGGAGGGACTACAATAGATTATGGCTCCATCCCCCAAGTTACAACCCCACAGTCTCAAGGCAGACAGTTCAATGATAGTGTCAAGGCAGACATACAATCAAAGGATCAGGGAAAGATGTTCATTGGAGGATTAAATTGGGAGACTACGGAGGAAGGAATGAAGAACTATTTCAGCCAATTTGGTGACGTTATTGATTTAACAATTATGAAAGACAGTAATACTGGGAGATCTCGGGGATTTGGTTTTTTAACTTTTGCTAGTTCTGCTAGTGTTGATGAGGTTTTAAAGAAGACCCATGTTCTTGATGGAAAGCTAATCGATCCGAAAAGAGCCATTCCCAAGGAAGAACAGGACAAAACTGGAAAGATTTTTGTAGGTGGAGTGGCTGGAGATGTCACAGAAGAAGAGTTTACTAACTACTTCCAGCAATTTGGAACCATTATTGACTCTCAGCTGATGTTGGATAAAGATACGGGCAGATCCCGAGGCTATGGGTTTGTTACATATGATTCTCCAGACGCTGTAGAGAGAGTAACACAGAACAAATATGTGATGTTCCACGGTAAAAACATGGAAATCAAACGAGCAGAACCTAGAAACCAACAGAGAAACAACAACAATTTCTCAGGTCAAGGTAATATGTACGGGAACCAACAACAACCCTTCCAGCAGCAGCAGCAGTACATGAACCAGTACGCTCAAATGGGATCGATGTACAACCAGGCCTCTATGCAACAATACTGGCAGCAAATGCAGCAAATGCAGCAATATTGGATGCAGATGCAACAAATGCAGCAACAGCAAGGATCTGGAGATGCTACTACAGCTACTGGTGGGCAGGATGCTGCCACTCCTGCTTCTGTCGGAGAAACTGCCGAAAACTCTGTACAATCACCAGCTAGTCAGCAAGAGTACGAAGAGCCCGCTGCTCCCCAAAGGACTGCACACCGTAATGATGACGATGATGTTCCTAATCCCCAAGAACAAGTGAGTAATCTACCTTCTGGTCCCAAGGGAGGCCTAAGAAATAACAGAAACTTTGGCCGGGGTTCAAGACCAGCAAGAGGCGGAAATTCTGGTGGTGGTCGCTCCAGAGGGCATAGCAGAAAAGGATACCATCCATACAGCCGCTAATCACGGATTGTCTAGTCGATTTGTTTGATATGGATGAAGTGTTAGGCTATTTGCACGCTTCTGCCAAAAGATGCTTATTGATTGATAAGGGTTCCTAACTTCAAGTTAACAGCACAGCCATAAAAAGAATATTTTTCACCATTTTTATTGATACTAAATTTTTTAAAATAAAATTTTCTTTATAAGTACTAAGTTTATGATTAAACAAGTGTATCGTTTATCTGTTACTCTCAACTTGATAGTTGTTTGATTGTACATTGGTCAACTTCTTGATAACACGGTATGTCAGATGATGAATATGGCGGAATTGAGGTTGATATTGCTTCAAATTTGTTGAATAATGAAGCTGATTCTGAGAGCGAAGGTGAACTTAACGATAAAGAACTTGGAAGTGGGATTCAAGACGAGATATTAAGTTCAGACTCTGAATCAGAGGCGGATGTGAAGATAAAGAAAAAAGATGATAAGAGATCTGCTAAACGACAAAAGGTAGGACCTGACATGAGCTCATTTCCATGTTTAGAGAGAGACACTGAGGATGAAGAAGGAGCTGATGATTTAGAGTATTTTTCTGCCATTAACAGGCCTGAGGTTAAAAAGGCCAAAAGTGGGACGTTTGCATCATTTGGACTTTCAAGAACTATTTTGAACAACATAGCGAGGAAGGGATATCGGCAGCCTACTCCTATTCAGCGAAAGACAATTCCCCTAATTATGTCTAGCAGAGATGTCGTTGGAATGGCCAGAACTGGTTCAGGTAAGACTGCAGCCTTTTTGCTTCCTCTTATTGAAAGACTGAAATCACATGTTGCCAAGATTGGTGTGAGATCTGTAATTCTGTCTCCTTCTAGAGAGTTGGCTTTGCAGACACATAAACAATTTAAGGAATTTGCCAGAGGAACCGATTTGAGAGCGTTACTTTTAGTTGGTGGGGATTCTCTTGAGGATCAGTTTGGAGCCATGATGTCGAACCCTGATGTGATAATAGCAACTCCCGGGCGTTTTTTGCATCTTAAAACCGAAATGCAGTTGGATTTGCGCACTGTTGAGTACATTGTTTATGATGAGGCCGATAGATTATTTGAGATGGGTTTTGCTGAACAGCTGAATGAGTTACTAGCTTCATTACCTAGTGTGAAACAATCTCTTTTATTTTCTGCTACACTTCCAAGATCTCTTGTGGATTTTGCCAAAGCCGGATTGACAAACCCAGTACTAGTTCGACTGGACTCTGATACAAAGGTGTCTGAAAATTTGGAAATGTGTTTTATTTCCAGCAAACGTGATGAAAGAGAAGCTAATTTACTTTATTTATTACAAGAAGTGATCAAAATGCCATTTGCGACAGCGGAAGAACTCTCTAAACTCAGAAAGATCACTGACCAGCATAATTCTTCAGATGAAGAGTCAGATGAAGAGAAAAACAAGACCCACAAAAGGAGAAGACAGAAGAGAGAGAGACTTCCTAGAGCTCACGAACTTCCGACCGAACATTCTACGATCATTTTTGCTCCTACAAAACATCACGTTGAATACTTATCCTTGATTTTGAAGGACGCGGGCTATGCTGTTTCTTATATATATGGTTCTTTAGATCAGCATGCCAGAAAACGTCAGCTTCTGAACTTTAGACAAGGCCTTTGCCCTATTATGGTTGTGACCGATGTCGCCGCTAGAGGTATTGATATTCCGGTATTAGCGAATGTGGTTAACTACTCTATGCCATCGTCTTCAAAGATATTTGTTCACCGTGTGGGTCGTACTGCTAGAGCTGGAAATAGAGGATGGGCATACTCAATTTTGGATGAATCAGAGTTACCATACCTGCTTGATTTAGAAGTTTTCCTAGGGAAGAAAGTGCTATTAACGGCAACTCACGAAAAGAAATATGAGCTGCTGTTGACAAAGTTCGAACAAGAGCATAATATGTCTGGTAATGGATTTATACCTCCACGTGTGTCATACGTTGATAGACTTGTTTTGGGAAGCAGCCCCCGTTTGGGTGTGGAAGGATCACAGGATACGTTCCAGACGATATTCAAACATAACTATGAAGTGAGAACATTGCAGAAAGTTGCAGCAAAAGGAGAAAAGCTTTACTTCAGAACTAGACCTGCGGCCAGTGTTGAATCTGTTAGAAGAGCCAAGGAGATTTCCAAACTTGGCTGGGATGATCAAAACCTACTCTATGGCAAGAACATGGAAACCGAAAAGGAGTTATTTTTAGAGAAATTAAGAAACAGGACAAATAAAGAGACTGTTTTCGAGTTTGGAAAGAAGAAGGATTCCTTAGCAGATATGATGGCAACAAGACGAAGACAAATTGCTCCCATCCAGAAAAAGGCACAGGAGAAGCGTGAGCTATTAGAGTTAGAAAGGGCTTCAGGATTATCACATTCATTGGAAGATGAGCTTTTCAAGGACGAAAATCGACAAGAGATTGGGTTTGGCGTGAATGAGGAGGAATTGCTGAATGCATTCGAAGATGCCGATGAAGCCATCGCTAAGTCTAGCAAACAGAAGAACAAGCCCAAAACATTTAGAGATCCAAACTTTTTTTTGCCTCATTATGCTCCTGTATCGTCGATTCAAGATCAACAGCTTTCAATAAATGTGGGTTTCAGTAATGCTGCCGATACTGCATCGTTTGGAATAGATGCTGATGACGAAAAGGTACAAGTTCAGAGACAAACAGCAAGGGTGAAATGGGACAAGAAAGCAGGAAAGTACAAGAAACAAGAAGACGGAAAGTATATTATTGGTGAGAGTGGTCAACGAATTGCTGCATCTTTCCGTTCAGGCAAGTTCGAAGAGTGGAAAGCAAATCACAAGGTGGGTGGTTACAAGAGTGGAGCCATTGAACAGCAGTCTTCTTTCAATGGGGCCTTGAATGGCAGAAAAGTCGGTGGACGGTTCAAACATACCAAAGTACAAGCCCCTAAGCTTCCAGACAAGAAGAGAGACAATTACGAGAAGCAGGTGGAGAAGACCAAGAAAGCTGTTTCTGCTGGTGTTAATGTCAAAGGTTGGACTAATCCTGGTACAGGAAAGAACGAGGTAAACAGTACTGAACAAATCCGAAAGGCACGGGAGCTTAAAGAGAAGCGACGTGCAAAGAATGCTCGCCCGTCACGCAAGCGTAAGTGATTGTTATATAAATGATTATGTTGTTCTACTATGTGACTGTTGTATGAATGAACACTGCACTGCCGAAATTCAGATAAACCCCATAGTTGTTGATACTAAAGATAAACCACAGACTTTATTTTCCGACCCTAAAGCTCATAGCCCACTTGTTACTAACCGGGGCGGAGAGCGGGGAGTTCTGAGGGGAGGGGTGTGCACTTTTCCGCCGCTCAAACTCCGGGAATGGTGAGAACACAGCGAGCAACATTTGCACGTTTTGTTTGCAGGACTCCGCTCTGTTGGGACTCCACTCCGGAAAAATCGGAGTCCATCAGCCGGTGTCCGGTTGAAAGGGCACGGCTCCGAATGCACAGACGCCGGGTAACGATTTAGAATAAGAATTGTCGTTTACAATTTCGCAGAAGGCTGTGTTGCGGGGGTGTTTACACCTCTTTTTTATTGCGGCGAGAAGAGACTACGCGGAGATGTTAGCAGGATCTGGTGTACAGATGTGCGCATATGCATTATTTGCCACTGTAAAAGTCAACTTTTGGCTCAAAGAGTTCGGCTGTGCACATGGCCACTATTGCAGGGAGAGGGTGTGGGGGGTGTAGGTGGGGAAGTATCATGGTAAATTGGCGGGGAAGGCAGGAATCACTGAGAAGTAATTTAGAGAGCCTACCACAGGTGACTTATAGTTTAGAAACACCTACAAACAGTATAGAACAGCTTTTCAGGGAGCACTGTAATAGTAGGGCCCACTAGCCGTCACCAGAGCCTGCGGAGCTTACGGACATTCACCCCGTTCATCCTGCAAACTCACCCCGTCCGTATCGGAATCCGAGAGCGTGCACCACACAAACTCGGGTTCCCCTCTTTTTTTGTGGTGGGGGTCAGATGCGTTACGCAGGGGTGAGATATATAAAGGGCACGAAGGGAGGCAACACGAAACCTACTGGTAAACAAGTGAGAAAAGAAGAAGAAGATCTGTAACGAGTAGTATCCAAGGAGTGAAACTGAAGTACCAGTTTGGTGCAGTGAAAACAAGAACATCTGTCGGCTATGGATCGCCAGATTTTAACCCCTCCTGCCAGTACTATGACAGATTCACACAGCGCAGAGTCTTCTCCAAAAAGTTGCATGCCTGACTCCTTAACACTGGAGAAAAAGCTTTTCGACGATAAACATTCTATAAAGCCATGGCTTCATACTCAGCTGATTACTAAGGGTATTAATATTGTTATTGAGCGTTCAGATGATACCAAGATAGTTTTCAAATGCAAGAACTGTCATAATTTTGGTGAGACGTCATCTATGGGATCAACGAAGCCCTCAAAAAGCTCAAGACCCCCTGTGAAGGAGGCAGGAAAACGTGCTAAAAACAACTGTCCATTTAGAGTACGTGCGAATTATTCTCTTCGTGCTAGAAAGTGGTCTATTGTTGTGGTTAATGATCAGCACAACCATCCTCTTTACCCCTATAGAGGCACTAGTGTTGCGGCTTCTGCATCCATTCCTACCCCAGGAGCGACGCCTAATGGTGCCTTTCAAGTTCCTGGAGACTCAAAGACTGCACTCTCGAGCCTTCCGAGTCCTACAGCCAACTCTCTTCCTATTTCACGAAAACCAAATTTTGGACCCGCAAATTCACTTCTAATGGCCGCCCAGTCGGTGAATCAACAGCAGCCTCAGTCTGCTAAGTTCCAATTACCTTTCCCTGCCGTGTTGAACCAACCACAGAAACAGTCACAACAGCAGATCGCAGAATATGGAAGTTCCCAGTCCTCCTCGTCATTATCCTCTCCGAAACCGTCTTATTCAGATACAAATAGTTCTGCTACAACGAGGTCTTCCCAACCAACCAATGTTGGACAGCAGCAGCAACAACAACCTCAATATCAACAGCAGCAACAACGACTCAATTTGTTGTTCATTGAAATAAATAACTTGCTGTTACAGCTCAACACGACAACAAACTTGTCGGACTCAACTAAAGAGGAGACGTATTTTAGAATCATTGGGGCACTAAAAGAGAATCTCGGAAGAGCATATTCGCCGTCCTCAAATATAAACAGCCCTTCATATCCCGTCCAGACAACAAACGGTTACTCCTATGTGTACACTCCCAACATGGGTGCTGCAACAAACGAAAAGATCCTTCTACCTTCGTTGACAGCGTCACTTCAAGGATCCTTGCAGTCGATACGGTCATCGACAAACCCATCCTCGATACCTCAAGCCAATGTAAGTATGAGCTCGGCGGGCTTGAACCAAAACCACCAATTCTACCTTTAATGACTTTAGATTAGCGCTGCAAACTATTGCTGGATTTCCTATCTATGTATTTTATTATGTGATAGTTGCTCTTGTTGGCGAAACTTTTCATGCTTTTCTAGTGATGATAGATATATAAAATATCAAATAAACACTTTCGTTCATAATATACATTAATTTCACAAATGATCAACTTCTAAAAACGTTCTTGCACTCTAGACACACATAGAACAGCACCATACTGGTGTCTTGTCTCTTCTGTTGTGACTGAAAGAACACACATTCCTTATTATTACATCTTGGACACGTTTTGTCAGATCTTGGAAGAGTAGGATCCGAACCTATATCTTCCACCACTCCAGCTGTTTCTCCTATATTTGTTATCAACTCGTGACGATAAACCCTGCTGTTATCTGCCAATTCAGAATATGAACAGTTTCGGCATTGATATAGCAGTCTCTTGTTCTCTTTATCTTCTTTGGGGTACAACATGTTATTGCTGGGAATAATATAATGTTAGTTTCTTGTACACAGCTCTGCCTTTAACCAGCTGCGCCAACATGCCACTTACCATTCCGCACAGAATCTAAACGACATGGCTGTCTTTGTCAACTATAGCGATCGCCGTCTCTTGGTAAACTCCTTGTCTCCGTAATACCGTACTGCTCTGAACTTCATTTCTCCTCCTCACTTTTTTCATCTTCCAATTTTTAACAGCTTACGTAATTCAGAGTATAACAATCGCACACAAGTACACGACACTTGGGCATAAATCGGTTCATCAAAATTTTTCAGCTTTGGATTGATTAACAAATAAGTCAAAGTTTAAAAGACCGTATTTGAGTCGTTGATTGTTATTAGCACTTTAGCAACGTCACAATTAGACTATAAACCACAAAAGATGTTGTCGATTGCTAGACAATCAGCAAGATGCACAGCCAGAGTATCCTCTAGAAGAGGAGTTGGTGCAGTGGTCGTAAGATTGAACTCTACGGCCGCATCACCAGCAGTTGAAGAATCGGAGCCTGTTGATCCCAAGATTTCGCAGATTGTCGATCAAATATCGACGCTTACTTTGATGGAGACCTCCTCACTGATTCAAGAACTCAAGAGTAGACTAAACATAGCAGACATTGCATTTCCTGCTGCTGGAGCTGCTGCTGCTCCTGCTGCTGCGGCTCCAGTAGAAGCAGAGGAAGCTAAGGAAGAAGTACAAGAAAAGACTATTTTCAACGTTAAACTGGATTCCTTTGATGCCAAATCGAAGCCAAAGATTATCAAAGAGGTGAAGGCTTTATTGGGGCTGTCATTGGTGGAGTCTAAGAAGTTTGTTGAAAGCGCTCCAAAGGTTCTCAAAGAAAACGTCTCAAAGGATGATGCTGAGAAGATCAAGACCACCTTGGAGGGATTGGGTGCTAAGGTTACACTGGAGTGAACTCTCTGAGAGCATCTACTTGTTGAACTTTGCATGTATATAGGAGGACGCGTTTAGTTTTGTATAAAACCACCAATTAACCAAGCAAGCTATCAAAATAACACACTCACGTACAAGCATAAGCCAGTCATCGTCCTGCTCCTCTCACAGACGAAATCGCATAGCCTTCACAGTCTGGAGGGGAATAGATATCATCATAGGGGCTGTTCAGTGGCGTTGAATATCCATGACTCCTGTTTGAGCCATAAGGAGGATGCTGAACTTGACGGAAGCTGGCTTGTGAAACATTAACAGTATTATTATCTCGATATTTTCGAGGTCTGTAGCTATCATAAACAGAGTAGTTTTTCACACTTGTACGACATGACCCTGGAACATGAGCAGGAGTAGGATTAGGGACTGCTGGATCAACTCTGACTCTGCGGATACTGGAGGATGGAGCTAGATGCATCAGGTCATGGCCTACCGGTAGTGGCTCTTCAAATTCATCATTGGGATCCATAATGGCCCCACCTGATACTTCATCACACTCCAGTGTTGTGCTGAAAACAGTCACAAACGAAATCAATGAACCAACAAGGGACTGAACCCTTTCCTGAAGGTTTGGATCACAAGGTTCCACCAAACTGATACTGTTAATATCTTGTAACTGATAGCTCATAAGTCCAAAAGCATTCACCACAATGCTTTCCAATACTGTCTTGCGTATCAGACTGGAGCCATGACTACTATTGATGATACCAAGCAGTTCTTTTTCCATTTCCAACAAATCTGGAAGTTCTCTATTTCTACTATAGCAAGCGCCTGGACACCGAGCATGACCCAAAGAAGGCCTTTCAGAAATCACAGTGGACGGCGGAGAAACGTTCAAACCTCGGGAAACCTCCATCAGCTGTCTTAGATTAGAGGAGACGCTGCTTGTAGACGAAACTTTAGAAGTTGAAGAATCAGTTTTGATCTCTGGTGATCCAATCGACCCCGGCTCGGCGGAGGACCGAGACGGGTGAGACTTGTGTCTGCGCCTGCTTCTGGAAAAACTGGGAAACATGGGCACTAGCACAGTTCGATACACGTTATGTCTCTATGTGTTCATCAAGAGGGATCAAAAAAGAGGGAGAAACTAAGAAACGAGGCGCCTAAAATATTTTTCTTGAAACAACTTCTTCAACAAAATAGTCAGACTCACCACGAAAGTCACAGGCAGCTCAAGTTCCATCCGTGACGCCATTTAGAAGCTCCATTAATATAGAGCAACAAGAAGTCACCACAGAAATAGAACCTCTAGCCAGTTCACCTAAAATTCCACAAAATATTTGCCGTAAGGATCTTCTCCACCAACTCCATAGTCTAATTGTTCTTCAGGATAGTGATCAAAAAGGGAAGTATCACCAACACCTGCAGTAATGGGAGGCTCATAAGGAGTCTCAATGTCTTTGAGCAAAAGCTTTTCCCAGACGACTTCTCCAAACCAAGCATGGTTTCTGATATCAGCAGGTCCGTTTTGTAAGTTTCCAAGTCTATGGGTTAAGTCAGCAGTTATTAATCTTGACAAAAGATTAACTGCATCAGCATGGAAATGCGAAGGATAGTGAACCTTTCCTGCCAGAATCTTCTCATAAGTTTTCATAGGTGTCTGATCATAAAACGGAGTGTATCCTGCCAGCATTTCAAAAATCAAAATTCCTAAAGACCACCAGTCTACAGACTTATTGTAAGGCTTAGTAGTGATAACCTCTGGAGCAATGTAGTCGGGAGTACCACACAGAGTCCAAGTCACTGTTTCCACCTCTTTTGCAAACCCAAAGTCTGTGATCTTGACATGCCCATTTCTATCCAGTAGAATATTCTCTGGCTTCAGATCTCTGTAGATTATATTATGCGAATGTAAATACTCCAATGCCAAGGTCACTTCGGCAGCATAGAATTTGGCAACAGGATTTGGAAATCTCTGGGACTTTCTTAATAGAGAAAAAAGCTCTCCTCCTTCAATGTAGTCCATGACCATAAAAAGGTTTCTAGCGTCTTGATATGTACCCCACATTCTTATTAAAAATGGATGCTCCACTAGCTTCAACATTCTCCGCTCATCGTTTGTGTGTTCTACCTGCTTCATTCTTATAACCTGTGCCTTCTTCAGAACCTTTATCGCATAGTATCTGTTATTATGGACAGACTTTACGAGATGCACTCTACCAAAAGACCCGGTTCCCAGTGTTCTCATAATGGTGAAATCCTTCAAAGAATATTTTCCTTTAGAAACAGTGGATCTCTGAGGGAGAAGTGACCCCCCAGCAACCCTTTGCATTTGTTGATAGTTTGGTTGTATAATAGCCTGATACGAAGGCATGTGCTGCAGGATTTCCATCTGCTGCTGTGCAGCCAACCTTGCAGCATCTGCTGACGCAATACCCGCTTCTGTAGCCTGATACTGAGCTGCCAGGTCCATATTTAAGGCGGCAGTGGTATTATACAGCAGCTGCTGCTGTTGTTGCTGCTGAAGCACTGTTTTGGGTTGATTCTGACTAGACTCCATCGATGTTACCCCAGATGTGTTATCGTTCTTGTTGTTGCTTTTGCTTTCAGGCTTAGAACCACTATCACCAGTAGCTGCCGATAAACTACTTTCCTGACTTTCGGTTTCCGAGTTATGTGACGATCCAATATGTAGACGTTGTAGCAGTTTAGAACGCATCAAAGAAGATAGGTTGTCCGCTCAAAGCCTGCTGTAGTGCGCAACTCTAAAGTATGTTGGTTGCTCTCTGCTCAGCAAAGAACTCAATTACCTCTGATACGCACCTCGAAAGACCAATTCGCTGTTTCGACGCTTCCTTCAAGAACCTTTTGCAACACTTGTTGAAATGCTGCTTGGTATCTTCAGTTCAAATTCGGAATTAGATATTGCGCTTGGCTAAAGGCGCAGTTTGTTCAACGTGCTCAATTACCCGCGCTAATGTGAACAAGCACTCAGAAGGAGAATCTACAGTATCCTAAACACCTCTAGACACCTGAATAGTCTGCTATTCCACTAGTCGTTAATATCTAAAATGGTTGCTTTTGCTCAACTTACAAAAAGTTGCAGCTCCTTCGCTCCATATACAGTTGTGCATCTTTTTAGCCAACAGTGAAATGCCAACCCATACACCAAATATATCTGCCAGTTTACAACGCGTGCAAATATGTACGTACTTGGCAAGGTCGATTTTCAAAGCCTTAGCTGGAAAGAATATATTCGGAAGGCAAAAGTGGTATCAGGGGATACAGTTAGTTGATTGGTTGTGGTCCCAGACCTGTTTATGTGCAAGTAGAACGATATAAACTCTAGGAGATTGAAGGTTACAGCCGATTCGTTTAGAGGACCAACCAGACTATAAAGACAAAGTTTACACGTAACTATGTCCAGACGATATGATAGTAGAACTACTATCTTCTCCCCTGAGGGAAGATTGTACCAGGTTGAATACGCATTAGAGGCAATTAACCATGCAGGTACAGCAATTGGAGTGATGTCTAAAGACGGAGTTGTGTTGGCGGCCGAGAGAAAAGTCACCAGCAAGTTATTGGAGCAGGATACATCAGCAGAAAAGATGTATCGTCTCAACGACAGCACGATTTGTTCTGTTGCTGGAATGACTGCCGATGCTGGGATTCTCATAACTCATGTCAGAACTGTGGCACAACAATATCTCAAGACTTTTGGAGAGGATATCCCAATTGAGGTTTTGGTTAAGCGGATATGTGATGTAAAGCAAGGGTACACCCAACACGGAGGTTTAAGACCTTTTGGTGTGTCTTTTATTTTTGCAGGCTATGATGATCGGTATGGATTCCAGTTGTATACTAGTAATCCTTCAGGAAACTATTCTGGGTGGAAGGCAACAAGTATTGGTGCGAATAATGCTAGTGCTCAAACACTGTTAAAGCAAGATTACAGAGATGATCTTACTCTCAAAGAAGCTCAAGAGCTAGCATTGAAGGTTTTGAGCAAGACTACTGATAGCAGCAAGCTTACTGCTGAGAAAGTGGAATTTGCCACTATTGATCTCGATTCCAACAGCAAGATCCGTCTAAAGATATGGAAACCTAATCAAATAGAAAGCTTATTAACTGAGTTTGCTGTTACCACGAAAGATGAGGAGGATGATAAGGATGCGTGAATGAACAAGATGGTTGGTGGATTTCCTTACCGAGCTAGAGATGTGGTCCATAGATGTTAATATTCGTCGCGTCGATCGATGCGCAAGCTGTTTCATGAGCGTAGATTTTTTTCTTCAACTACATTGCATTAAATTTTCATCTAGTAAAACTGAAGGCAAATAAATACTTGTTAATACACAAGTAGTTTAAGCAGTTTTGTTGTTTGTTGACGACACATTCTATCCGTAGCTTGCAATCACATCTTAGTTCACTGATACAAAATGTCCAGAGTGGCTGATGCTATTTCCCGGCTGGCCGTTCCAGTAGGTATTGCCATTGTCGCCGCTCAGTATTCATTATATGATGTCAAGGGTAAGTAAGGATCACGTTATTCAGGCGAGGGACCATTACTAACAAGACGGATTTGCTTTAATAGGAGGGCAAAGAGCGGTAATTTTCGATAGATTTTCGGGAATCAAACCCCAAGTTGTTGGAGAAGGAATGAACTTTGTAATCCCTTGGTTACAAAAGCCTATCATTTTTGATGTTAGAACCAGACCAAGAACAATTACAACCACTACAGGGTCCAAGGATCTTCAAACTGTCTCACTAACTCTTCGAGTTCTTCACAGACCGGATGTTCCCAAGTTACCTCATATTTACCAGAGTTTAGGCTTGGATTATGATGAAAGAGTTTTACCCTCAATTGGAAATGAAGTACTGAAAACTATTGTTGCTCAATTTGATGCTGCAGAGCTCATCACTATGAGAGAGTCTGTCTCTGCTAAAATCAAGCATGAACTGGAAAACAGAGCCAACGAGTTCCAAATCAAGCTTGAAGATGTCTCTATTACTCACATGACGTTTGGAAGCGAGTTCACAAGGGCTGTCGAGCAGAAACAGATTGCACAGCAAGATGCTGAAAGGGCAAAGTTCTTGGTTGAAAAAGCAGAACAGGAAAGAAGAGCCTCTGTCATCAGAGCTGAAGGAGAAGCCGAAGCTGCTGAACATATCTCTAAGGCCTTTGATAAGGCAGGTGATGGCCTTTTACTCATTAGACGTCTTGAAACATCTAAAGAGATTGCTCAGACTCTGAGTGCATCTCCAAACGTTACTTACTTGCCAAATGGATCAAAAACCGGAGACCCATCCGGATCTACAAGTCAATCGTTGCTATTGAACCTTGGACGCTGATCGACTAAATGTGGTGGGCCTGGGCCTACTGGCCTGCTTGCCTAGTACATGTATATATTTGACACAAGCCACATTATTTTAGAAACTGGGGTAGAAGTTAGTATTTTGCACCGCCACAAATATAGTTTGGCCGAAGCCCGGCCTGTTGATATTTTGAAAAGGTATGCTATGAAGCAGAGTAGCTACCGATATGTACCATGATTAATGATATTTGCGGGATGCCTGGACTATAAAGAGCGTAATATAGTGTCCGAATAACCTCAGTCCTTGCGGTAATCGACAGAATCTGGTGTGTGATGATAAATTTGGCAGATCAAATTATCGTTTCTAAGATATCTTCTCTCAATGGTGGAATTATACGATAAAAAGGCTAGAAAGGTGGCCTGCACGGAATGCCGCTCCAAGAAACTCAAATGTGACAAGGCCCAGCCCGCTTGTCTTCGATGTGTTTCAAAGAACAAAAAGTGCACGTATATTTCTCATCGGAAGAGCGGACCAAAATCTTCAAAGGAAGACGCCAGCAATTACAACCGTCCTGTTGATCATCCAACTCCTCGTGAAAAGAAAGCTTTCAAAACCAACCGTCAGTTACAAGACGATGCTTACCTAATGCTTCCCGACCCGTCTCTCTATTCTGGAAGCTTCCCGGGCGAGAACTTTCTGAGTGATATCTTCAGTAGGAACCCAATACCACAAGCTCAGCCAAAAAGAAAGTATACCGAGAAGGAACTCACTAAGCTTCTTCGTCTTGACGAAAACGGACTTACGCTTGAGGATGTTGATAAGCTGCACAACAGGTATTTCAGCGAGACCTTAAGAATGTTCACTTACTCCAAGAAGAGATACTTGGCTCGATTTAATGACGATCCTCTTTCCATCTTACACATGAGTTACTTCATATGGATCCATGCTTGTCTAATTACGCAGGAGTACCGACCAAAGGCCGAAAAGTTGTACTCAGTTGCACAGCATATGTTAAACGACTACTGGGATACTCGTCATCCGAGCTCTTCGCCTTGGGAAAAAATGTATTATCTTCAGGCACTTGCTATGAAGGCCACATGTGAATTTTCATTAGGAATGGATATTCGATGTGCAACGACCATTTGCTCCGCCGTTAGAATGGCACAGCTTCTACTGGTTGACCAAATGGACATTTCAACTCGCAAGATCGATTCGGGGATTTCTGAAAGTTCGGACCCCGATAAAGGAGCCACAACTATTTGGGGATGCCTTACTTGGTCTGACCAACTTCCTAAGCGAAGAGTAATCGAGAATGATGAACTTGACGATGAGATTCCTTTGAATGAGGAGTATAGACGCACCTTTTGGGAAATATACATTGCTGATAAATGGTACTCATTAGTAACAGGGCTGCCCGGTGCTTTTGCGATCGACGCAAACTCAGTAATTTTTACTAAGCTGCCGTCTCCGACAACATTTCTTGATCTTACAGGCGAAGCAGAACTAAGCGAAGGTGAAGAAGATGGCTATTTTCTCTATGAAGCTATGCAAAAGCTTGAAAAGAACCAGGTGATGATTGATCTCAATTCCTCGTCTTCGAGAGTGCTCCTGTTAACAATTTCGGAAAACATCTTGAAATGGAGTAAGATGTTTCTTTACTTTGTCGATATGGAGAGTCTTAAGACTGAAAGGAGTCTAGACACGGTCCAAGCAAAATTAGAAGAGATGATCAAAAATTTTGAAACATTACAAGAAAACCTGCTCTATTTCGATCTCAATTCAGCTCCAATGATCAGCGTTGTTATCAATCATACACTAATCGCTCTTTATCAAACCATCCTGATAAAGTTTTCAAGCCTGTTCAGTCGTGAGTTGTCATCAAATGACAGTGATCCATCTCGCAGTTTTCTGATATCCCAAAAACATACAGATTTTTTCAAAGATATCCTTAATGAAGCTGCTAAGATCAGTAGCAGTTTGCTGTCGTCAATGTTGGAAAGATCAGACCTTGAAGAAAGACTCACAAGAATATCTGTTTTTATTGTCTTTTCAAATAACATTAAGTCTGTTTTTCAGATTCTGTCCATATTGGAAAGATTTGGTGATTACCTTGGCACAGAAGTTCCAAGAAAAGATCAGCTCAGAAGCCTGATAAGTTTATCGAAATCAAGAATCGCTTCTTTTGAGACTCCAAATCCTCGTGTGATTAATTTCATTGCCCTTTTAGATTACTGGGATGATTTGCTCATAAACTCACCATCCAGTATATCTTACTTCTCTTTTCTTTAGTTTGACTCAAAATCCAAAACTAAAGGCTGACATGTCTGGTTCTTGGAATGCAGACGATGGAGGCTGTACTTTATTTGTAACATGCGACGCCGAATCAGAACCTTTGCTGTTGTTCCCAGTTGTTGATAATGTTAATGTATCAGACTCAGCAACACTGCGCTTCCGCTGAACAACTGTAGGAGAGCGTAGCGAATCTCTCTGATCTTCCTTTCTCTTGACTTCATCGACATTCATAAACTCCCAGTTCTTGACCAAGTATAGTCCAAGATAATCACAGCCCATTTTCTCGTACATACATGCTGATATTATAACAAAGTCGAATTCATACCTTGGATCAAGATCGACAGCACCCTTGAAGTAGTCTAGTTGCCGTGATCTCAAACTCTTATACATGACGAGTAGAACAGGGTCCTCGTTGTTGAGATTTGCAATTTGCATATCTTCAATATCGAACTTGATGTCCTTGGAAATACCGCTCATGTCTTTCTTGATCTCGTTCATTGGTTTAATAAGAGTTTGTATCGCTGTGATTTTATCACTAAGCATCCAAAAGCACCAGCTTAGTGCCCATCGACTATGAGTTTTAAGAGCATTCGGCAAGATACTTGTTAGGATGATCGATCTTAATACTTCACCGTTATCATCACCTTCATAGCATCTGGTAACTGCCAAAGCCAGTGAGATATCATTCAACTTGCTAATTATCACATTAACAGAGTCCTTTAATGAATCAGCAAGTAAAAAGAATGATGCTGCATCCATATATCTGTGCTTTCCCAAAAGAACAAAAGCATTCTTCATTGCAGCTGACTTCCAACGATGCTCTTTGAAATCATTGCTCAAAAAACGAACCATTTTCTGCTGTTCAGGATGACCTGTAGAAGTTCGCCATAAACCTTGCAGAACATGCTTTCTCCTTAATGCCAGGTAAAAAATAGCACATGACGAAGGATCTCGAGATCCGTCGGCTTCCTCCTGATGTTTGAAGAACTCATTTTTGGCAATAGACTCCATCACTTCCACTAGTTTATTAGACTCAAGCCAATAAGGCAGTCGATATCTTCTAGCGTTCAGCCAATCAAGTCTCAAACCTGATTGCTCATTCACCAAATTGAAAAGCAGATCCTTACATTCACTATGAAGGGCAAAAGTAGAGTCTCTCATCGATATTGTCATCACCGACGAGCCTATTGTCTTGGACATATTGAGCTGAAATAGCTTTACGGATACAAAGAACCGAATTCCATTCATATCAAAAGTTCCTCTATACTTCTTCATGATTTCTTTCATGATTTCTATAGTTGAGGCAAGAGTGATCTGCTGGTGTCCAGTCAGGTGTGGTAGCTTATACTTTTGTAACTTTTCAAGAATCACATCACAGACCTGTTCCGTTAGTTTTTCTTCAAAATCATTTGTCTCGATTAAAGCGTCATATTTGTTTGAGTTGGTAGTCAGTTCATCATGTCCTGTTATCAAATCACTGGAATGAATTCCAAGCTGAGCGTCAACCTCTTTCTTTTCATCTAAATCAAACTCTCTCAGTCTCTTGCTTAATCGAACAAGTATATCTTCAACAACCATCAGTCTCCCAACAAAGAGAAGCTGAATAAGAAACTGAGGATGATACAGAGGTAAAGGACCATTTAAAGCAGCACACAAATAAAACAAATCCTTGGACAAAATTTCTAACGTTCCTATGGCTCTGCTTGTAAGATAATCCGTTCCAGGATCAAGTGTTTTGTCACTGATGTAAAACTGATTGCCAGAACCAATAACGAGTAGACCATCTGACATCCAAATCGAGTCTCCTATATCGTGGGTGGTCTGTTGTTCTACATCTACCTTCTTGATCTTTGCAAAAGTTGGGGTTTGGTTTGTATAATCATATCTCAGTTGGGTATAAAGGAGAACATATGACTTGAAACCAACCCCAAGAATCCCCTGATGATAGTCTGTAGAAGTCCAATCTATATCTTTGATCAATTGATCTTCATAATCTTCCTCATATTCTAAAGTGCCCAACCGACTGTCCCATAGGGATAATTTGTTTGATTCTTCGTTAACCAGAGCAAGCTTATGAATCGAAGAGCACTCCATAAAGCTGGCCATTGGAATGCCCGTCATGAATGTGTATTTAAGATGCCAGAATATCCGTTCATTTTCAACAGATGCACGATAAATTGACACTAAACCCTTCGTGGTGACAACAGTCAATATATCTCTGTCAATTCTTCCTTCAACGTATGAGTTCCATCCGACAGGATTAATGTAGGTTGCTTTATGCAAATGACCTATATCCGTGTCATTTTCCACTAAACCCGGTAAATCGTCAATTGCATATTGTCTAATGCCATACGTATCATCCTGTTTATAGACTTCCCATGCATCGCATGTCTTGTCTTGGTATACTGCCACAACATGACACTTGTCTGTCTCCTTTTCAGGGATCGATAAAAAACTCAATGGGCTTCTTTGACTTTTACGCAGCTTCAGAGTACAAACAATAGGAGCCAATTTAGTCAAGCTATCATTATACTGAGACTTCAATCTGCAGTCAAAACAAACAATTTCCTCCGCTAGAAGACAGATAACATAATCACCGTGATTCCAAAAGGCAGCATCAATAATGGGGGAAGGAGTAAGTATCGTAGACTTTTTGTTCAAGGTCTTTGTGTTATTGTTCAATGGAATTGCAACCCATAAACAGTTCTCATTAAACCTAGTGACAGAAAGGAAAACACTCCCATCAGCAGATCTAATCAACTTTTGAATTGATTTGTTATGTCCTGTAAATTTGTGTTGCAAGTGACCAATTGTTACAGACTTTGGAGGTTGCGCAGGAACAGACAAACTTTTCTCACCTTCTATATCTTCGTCATTCTGCCAATCACTGATATCCTCTTTTCTAAACTGAGTGATATCCACAAAGTCAATTCCTATATGTCTAATAGAGTTCTTGAAAAGATCATGAACAACAAGAGAGAGTTCAATATTCGATTTGTTAAGAACTGAAAGCTCGATTTCTTGTAAAAACACCGAACGACAGTCTTGCGGGATGCAGTTGTCACCAAACTTGATCAACGATTTTCTAGTACTGCTGTGTGAGTTAAAAATCCTGTTCAGTCGAGAGCAGAGCATTGGTGAAGGAATCGGAGAACTCAAGTTACCCAACGAGTAGATATTAATTTGCCCCGATTCATCGAACACCAGACACATTTCTATCTTTGACTCCAACAATTCGACTAGATGTTCCTGCTCTTTTTGGTATCGACTGGAAGTCGAACCACTTCTGCTTCGCAGCCCATCATCATACAAGTAACGAGCATCTAGGTTTTCCAGCGCCTTATTGATACCGTATTCAATTAGAGCATTGTCGATAATAGACACAAATCTCTGTGTAGAATGAGGGACCTGAGAGTCGTAAATATCTAGAGAGCCATTGTTGTAGATTTTGAAACCTTTTTCACTATTATAAGAAGTGAAGACTCGCAGCACAGAATCCTCAGACAATGTGTAAAGGACATGATGTTCCTTTGAGGTCAAAGTGCCCGCCTTTATACTTCCAGCCTCTGATGACAAAAGCCTTTTTGAAATATCAGATTTAACTATATTATTTGCAGGTTTGAGGTAATCAGACTCTTCTGGGGTTGGCGGAACAGATGCGTTTCGAGAACGAACCGCGGTAGAAGCTGTTAAGTCCAGCGGTGTACTGTCCAGTTTCCATCGCAAATATGTCACAATTGATCTATGTCGAATGTAATAAAGCTCAAAGTCGGCAGATTCAATACCAAATGTCACTCTGCGCCATACTTTCACCAATTTATCGAGGTAGCCAATACTTGCAATGGCGGTAGAATTTGGAGCAAACTTCACCATATAGACTGGATTCGGCTGCACTTTGTACCAAAGCAGTTTCTTATGAATACTTTTCTCTCCATCAACATTTCTATAATAAAGACGCCACAGTGTTAACGAGTCCTTGGAACCAGCAACAAGCTCACAGCTTGTTTCTGAATTATACTTGTCAGGGAGCCCAAAAAACTGATTTGAATAGAGTTCGTTCTCCTTTATTTCACACGAATCGGACCAGCTTATGCAACTTATAGCAGAAGAGTCATGACTGTTGAGTATTTCTGTTTCAAGGCTCCACTGGACACCCAGTTCTGTTATGTCTTTCCCACCTTTGAAGCTGAAATTGTAAAAGTTGGAGATTGTGGGAGAATATACCAGAATCATGTTCTCCACACACAAGGCAATCTTACCATTGACTCGATTAACATCGACCATGAATGAATCTCCAGGGAGGTAGATCGTTTGAAGGTGATGAAACCCTTTTGTGAGGATCACCAGATTGTTCCCTGAACAGTAGCAGAGGATTTGAATCGCATTCCAGTTAACAAAAGAGCAGCATTGAGGAGATCTGTTGGGTTCACCAGGTAGAAAGTTTAAAGCCATTGGGGATAGCACCAGTAGCTGGCGTAGACTAACCAATCCGAGACTGCCTTTTGAGTGCTGATCCAGCTCATGATCTATACTCCAGTCTATGTTAATAGATCAACAAACTTCTACTCACTGTAGGGTCATCCGGTGCAGAGGTGAAGGCCTAACAATTTTTATAGTGTGATTTGATTTAATTAGGTGAAAAGCCTGTACATGGTGATCAGTTCTGGAGTTTGGTGAATATTACGGTCACAACCACAGAGTCTCTGGTCTTTAACTGCTCAGAGCGACAATATGGTGGCCAGGTAAGTCTAATATAAGGAGAAAGACAAAAGGGGTTGATTATGGACTCAAACAAATACTAACATTAAACTACTTCAACAGTTGTAAAGATCAGCTCAAGCAAGTTGCTATTTGCTTGCAAAGATCTCCCTGCGTGATGATCGAAAGAAACAAGCCAAAGGACTGTATCACTAACCCAGCATTAGCAAAGGATCTACCCGAGCTGTGTAAGGCGCAGCTCTCGACTTTCCTCGAGTGCAAGAGAGGAATAGTGGATATGAGAAAAAGAATAAGAGGAAATGGAACACTGAGTACAGGAAAGTACGACGAGCAGTATGAGAAGCTTTCTAGTGGTAACTTTGATCCCCGAGAAGAAATGAAGAAACTGGAGCATTTAAATTCTAATCAAAAGACATGACAAGTTCAAACACCACACTATTCTACCTTGATGGTGACTATCTAATTGCCCTGCACATATTTATATAAACTAGCAATCTATAAAGGAACCTCTCTTCCTAGTTGCACTATTCTATCGACGAGGTTATCGACTGTTTCTATTGAAACTATAGGTGAGTTGAATACAGCACGGAAAAACTCGCCGTTGTCTTCTCCAGAGACAGAGTCATCGGGGTTTGGTGCATAATCAACCAAAAATTCACCGGACTTGTGTAGATGATTTGCAATATATCTAGTGGTCTGTGTCATTTGCTTTCCAGTCAATACACTCGTTGAGCCTTGAGGATTATGATAAAAGCAAACTTGCAAACATGGAGGTGGATTACTGCTGATCAATTTGAATCCAGGGATGGTCTGTATTCTCTTACAAAAGTGTTCTCCAACTGAATAAGCATGATCAACTCTTTTTTGATATCCATCCGTTCCATAGTACAGCCAGCTTAGATAAAATTTGAGAGCATCAGCTCTTCTACCACATCCCATTGTTCCATTTGCCAGATCAAAGTTGTCTTCATCGTCTAAAGTGTTATGGAACAAATATGGCGCGTCCAGGGAATTGGCCTGAGTGAAAATGCGATCATTTGGGACTAATAGGAAAGAACATGTTGTTGGAACACCTAGCATTTTGTGAGGATTAGAAGTAATCGAGTCTGCAAGATGAGATCCTTTAAGATAATGGTCTCTATTCGAGCTGAATATGGTATTTCCTCCCCAGGAGGCGTCTATATGAAACCACATATGGTATTTCTTTGCAATTGCAGCAATAGACTCAAAAGGATCGAAACTGCCAAATACTGTAGTTCCTGCGGTAGCATTCACATATAACGGCACATATCCATCAGAAATTGATTTTTCTACCACCCGCTCTAGTTTGTCAACTAACATTTGACCGTTTTCATCAACAGGGATCTTGAATAGATTATTAGCTCCTAGCCCAAGTAAGATTAAAGCTTTTTCCACACTGTAATGTGAATGAACACTAGTGTAAACAGCAAACTTTCTCACATTTCCCTGCAATTTGGTCTCTGGAAACAAGATACTTCTAGCCATATGAAGACTTGTAATATTAGACCATGTACCGCCACTAAAGGTTAATCCACCTGCATGAGGACCATTAAACCCAAACATGTTAGCATACTTCTGTGCAACCTTTCGTTCAATAACTGTCAAAGCTGGTGATACCGTAAAAACATGCGAATTTGTATTGAGAGCGGAAAGTAAAAGATCTGACAGAACCCCGATCGCGTCATTCGAGGCATACAACTTATCCATGAATCCAGGATGCCAAGTATTGATGGAATTTCTTAATACTAATTCAAACGTCTCCAGTACACTTTCAATTGGTTTATTGGAATCCTTTAGTCCTTTCACAAAGAGGTCGCCTTTATTTAGACCTAAAATGTCATATAAATCTTTAGGATTATCAAACCTAGGACCCACAGTTAAGACTCCTTGGTCTGTTTCTTTGACATGCTTAATTACAAGATCGACTGCTGGTTTCAGTAAGCTCTCGAGTTCTTCAGCTCTTGTAGTTTCATCTTCGGAGTATCTGTCCAATTGGGAAACAGTCATTGCTGCTGTAGCGACAAGCCCGCTAGCATGTAATCGTATATTAGAGTCAAAGCTTTAATGATAGGCAGGTAGTTGATTACTAAAAGTTTTAGACTAAATATTTTTAGTCTTCTACTTCAGTCTGAAAAGTGTCTCTACCATATATATCTTTTCACTTGCTTGATACAAGGTACATATTTGACCAACAAGCATTGCTTTATGGTGACTGAGGCTGTATCGTTGTTGTTGAATGAGTAAGGAGATAAACCACAAGGTTGAGGCTGATTCCGATTATGACAGTGCAGAAAGAAGCGATAACGAGAATCAAGTGGCAAAACTTGTAGCAGACAATGAATCTGATCCCACCAGTGCAGGACAGGATGCCCTGAAAACGTTAGGAGTAACCTTCATTGAGCAGGATTCGCTTGAAAAGAAAGTAGCAGATGACGCTGACAAACTTATGCTCTCACGTGAAAAGGAACTTGAGGAGAAGCGATTGGAGAAAACTACACAGAAGTATAACAAGCTGATGATAAGGATACAACGGATGGAGACCAGAATTGCGAGCGGGAATACTCGTATTTCAGAGAAAGAGAGACTGAGATTGGAAGTGCAACGTATTCGTGAACTTGAAGTGGAACCTCTTTTGAACGACCTTAAGGCCATTAGAGAAAGACTTCACGAGAGTCAGATAAAACAAGTTCATGATGATGCATCTGAAAGTGGCACACGATCTGAACAATTGCCGAACGAGACCGAGAAAGAGTATCTCATAAGGACCGGAAAAATCACTGCATTTGGCAGTTCAAATGGATTCATTCAAGATGATGAACCCACATCGACTCAGGAACCTACTCACCGAGATCTCACTGTGCCCGGGTTTTCTGCACTTTTAAGTAGTCAATCATGTCAAGATGACGAGGCACATCATTCGGTGATACAGGACGACGTCGTAACAGATAACAGCATAGATGACAAAGAGGATGATCAAAGCTATACGGAAGATATAGACATTGCTCAATATTCTGATAGTGATGACGATGACAACAACAATACTATCGATGATGACGATATTTTAGATGGAAAGGAAGATGATACAAAGGATGAGTTCAAAAATCTCGATGATGGAGACAGTTCAATATACCAACGAAGGCTTGAAGCCTGGGTGAAGACCCGTTCTTCACTTCGAAAAAAGAATAGACCAGATTATGAAGATGATAGCAATATAGAAGAATGGTTCAAGCCACATCCAACAGTCAATGATGCCATTTTGAATGATGAATTTAAGATTCCTGGTGATATCTACCCCTCCCTTTTTGATTATCAGAAAACCTGTGTGCAATGGTTATGGGAGTTATACACTCAAAAGACTGGAGGGATCATTGGAGATGAAATGGGACTGGGCAAAACAGTTCAAATAATATCATTTCTTGCGGGCCTACACTACAGCGGAAAGCTTGATAAACCAGTGTTGATAGTGTGTCCAGCTACTGTTCTCACTCAATGGTGTAACGAATTTCATAGATGGTGGCCACCTTTCCGGACAGTTTTGTTACACTCCATCGGTAAAGGAATGAGCAAGACGTCTAATGTTTCAGAAGAGCCGCTCATAGGTACCCTTTTTAATGATGAGGATTCCGATTTTAAAGTACCAACTCTTGACAAAAGCTCAAGTACAAGAGCAAAAGAGCTAATTGACACTGTTGTCTCGAAAGGTCATGTTATAATAACCACTTATGTTGGTGTTAGAATATATGCTAAACATCTGTTACCCGTGAGATGGGGATATGTGGTTTTGGATGAAGGCCATAAGATACGAAACCCAGACAGCTACGTCACATTGACTTGCAAACAACTAAAAACACCGAACAGAGTTATATTATCCGGCACACCTATTCAAAACAACTTGGTAGAGCTTTGGAGTTTGTTTGATTTTGTATTTCCAGGAAGATTGGGTACACTGCCGGTTTTCCAAAAGCAGTTTTGCATACCGATAAATATAGGAGGCTATGCTAATGCAACTAGTGTCCAAGTTCAGACAAGTTTCAAATGTGCTGTCATTCTGAGGGATCTTATTTCCCCTTATTTGTTGCGAAGGGTCAAGGCTGATGTGGCCAAAGATCTTCCTAAGAAGTCAGAGATGGTATTATTTTGCAAGTTGACTCCACGACAACGTCTCCTTTACGAGAACTTTCTCAGCTCTGAGGATTTAAACAAAATCCTCAGGGGAAGAAGAAATGCTTTATTTGGGATTGATATGTTGAGGAAAATCTGCAACCATCCCAATTTGGTGGAAAAGGACACTAATCTCAGAATCAAAAAAGGAGAATCAGCCTCTAAACTGGAAGCTGGTTCAGGAAAACTCCAAGTTGTTCATGCTCTACTAGACTTGTGGAGTGGAGAAGGTCGCAAGACTTTAGTATTTACCCAAACCAGACAGATGCTTAATATTCTACAGGAGTTTTTAGAAGCGTTGAATGGAGAAGGCAAGTCCAAACTATCGTTTTTGCGTATGGATGGAACCACTCCGATATCACAGAGACAAAATCTTGTTGATTCTTTCAACAATGACCCCCTATACAACGTATTTCTTTTAACCACTAGGGTGGGAGGTTTGGGAGTGAATCTGACAGGAGCCAGTAGGGTTGTTATTTATGACCCTGATTGGAATCCATCGACAGATATGCAAGCTCGAGAAAGAGCCTGGAGACTAGGACAGCATAATGATGTTGTGATTTACAGACTGATGATTGCTGGTTCAATTGAAGAGAAAATCTACCATCGTCAGATATTTAAGCAGCTTCTTACAAACAAGATTTTAAAGGATCCTAAACAGAAGCGATTTTTCAAAATGAATGATCTTTACGAGCTGTTCACGTTGGGTGATACTTCTGGAGATGGAACAGACACAGCGAGTATGTTTGGAGCCAAAGAAAATAGTTACCAGACTTCTGGAAATAAGAAGCAGAAACTTTCTACGTATCAAAGAAGACTAAATGTCAAAGCTGATGTTGAAGATGATTTTATGGAGGCCTCTAGAGTTAAAGGTGTTGAAAAGTTGCAGAAATTTGAAGGTGGATCAGATGATGAGAATACTGACAAGAGAGATGAGGATGGTGATTTCATGACAGGGCTCTTGAAAGGATCAGGAGTTCATTCCACCGTGGAGCACGATTCCATCTTTGCTACGGAATCAGCATCGTCATCTCGCGATTTAATTGATAGTGAAGCCAGTAGAATTGCCAACGAAGCTGTGAAGTCGCTGAGAGAGTCTAGGAAATTGGCTCGCCAGACGCAGCACTTTGTTCCAACATGGACAGGAAAGTTTGGAAAGGCTGGTAAGGAGACCCCGAATTCCTCACGGAGATCTTCTCCATTGGAGAGCAAGGTTTCGACGCCGGTTCGGTCGTTGTCCCCGGCTGTTTCTTCCAGTTCTATATTACAAGGAATTAAAAGAAAGAAGGACAGCGAGTCTTCAACGGCCGCATCGATTAGTGAAGCTGAGTTGATTAAGAAGCTGAGCGCCTATATGGCTTCTTTAAATGACTTCTTCAGTACATCGGCCAATGTTCTTGATCATCTGAAGATTGATGTATCAGATGAGAAAGAGGTGAAGGTTGTTCGATCCATGCTGAAGTCCATTTGTAAATGGAACAAGCAGAGAAAGGGTTGGGTATTAAACGAAGAGTTTAGATAGTACCAGTTTGAAATGACTCATTGAGATCTAACAAGTACACAACTAAGGCTATTTTAAGACAACGGAAAGAACAAAGAAATGATAGAACAACATGTCCAAGACATCACAAAACCAATTCTAGCAAGAGCCCATCAGTTCTTGGTTTTGGTGCCTAGAGCGTAATCACCAGATATCCATCTGTTAACGAGAACAAGAGAGCTTTCTGGCTGATCATAAGGAACCATATGACCACCATCATACATTCTAGCATAAGTGAATTTCTCGAAATTCTTAACCTCTCCGACCTTAGATCCAGAATCAGTAGTCAAAGGATGTATCTTAGCCGCAGCAAATCCGTCCTTACCTGACCACTCAAGAGCATTTGTCCATGCTTGGTTACCAAGCCAGTTGCAGATGAAATCTTTATCACCCGCATAAATCAAAACTGGAAGGTCCTGCTCCAAAATGTCAATAACCTTCTCGTGGTAAGGCTTCATCCAGTCTCCAGCAAATAAGAAATTGCGGTTAACGTCAAAGTTACAGGATTCATAAGTTTCAACCTCGGCTCCAAGCTTTTCTTTCACAGTGTCCTGGTTCAAGTATTGATCAATGTAGTCAAGTCCTTTGTAGCACAAAGATGATCCTTCACACATCTTTCTAACATCATAAACATTTCTTCCAGTTTTCTGATAAGGTCCGATCTGGGCATTGTTACAGTAAACAGAAGCAGGGACACAAGAAAAGACAGATTGAGAGCTGTAACAAGACTCTATTAATGACAAACATCTTGGAAGAGTGTCTTCCATTCCCTCACACTCTGCATCAGGTAACACTGGTTTATATCCACTCTCTTTGGAACACGCCATTTTCTCATAGTAAGGATATTGTGTTAATGGATCAGTCAGACCATTACCGATCATAACAGAAGTCAAGTTGAAGCTACGGTCAGCATGTGAAAGAATTTCCGAAGCAAAAACAGGAACATAGTGACCTCCATAAGACTCAGCGGCAATGTGGAAGTCGGCATCCAAGTATTCAGGGAACTGCTGGAAGAACAATTCCAAAAACGCGTATACATCCTTTCCTGCAGCAACAGTATTAGAAACAGATCCAGAGGAGTAAGAGTAGCCCACATTAACAGGTTGATCAAGATAGATGACCGAAGCGTTGGAGTTCCAAGAGTAAGGGTTATAGACTGGCTTCAAAGTTTCATCAATAGAAGACGACCCTAGCTCAAAAAAGAGGCCGGTCAAAGAGGAGCATCCAGGACCACCATTTAACCATAAGATAACCGGGTCATTCTTTGGATCATTTCTACTTTCAAAAAACCAAAAGAAAAAGTGTTTATCTTGGTCTTCCACATCCAAATATCCGGAGTACTGCTTAGTGTGGTCAACCCCCAGGGAGCCTGGGTCTGTCTTCTTGACTCTAAGCTTATGGTTTTCCAACTTGCTGTTAGAAACATGGAAATCCCAGAAATTCTCAGGTTTCTTGTTGATCTTAAACATTGGCTCACTCTTAACCTTCATATTTTTAAGAGTGTCTGGGAACTTGAGCTCCATTTCCGACCAAACCTTCACCAATTCCTCAGTTACAACATCAACCGATTCATGTGTTGCTTCAGCAACTTGCTGAAGTAAACTCTTTGCCCCCGAAATACCATTGGAGAATGAGTTCTTAACAGTATCGAACCCAATTGGTTCTTGTTTTTCTGGCTGTTCCATAATGACTTGCTGAATGCCGCTGGCACTGGAGGCAGTCAAACAAGCCACAAGGGCTACAACTGTTGCAAACTTCATGGTTACTATATGTTTACCAATATGTTTACCAATATATTCCAGTCGATACCACCAAGTTGCAGTAGCAATTGCACTTGGTTTTGAACAACTGAAACGTTAAATGACATGGCTGGTCATATTATCTTAATTTAATCTTTTAGGAAGGCAAAAACTGACAGGTTGCGATATCCAGCCACACCAGCGATTAGTGGCTGAACAGGATTAAATTGATGTGGCGCAGCGTTTACGTCTATTGACGCGCCGTTTTAACTCCAATATTTTTTCAAGCATTTTTCTAGAGTCTTGTTGATTCAACTGCTAAAAGGTTCATACTCTTATTATTGTTCTTGCCTGTCAGCACAAAGATCCTGGACCTTTAGTCTACTGTGGCACATGCACTCATAATGATAGCAAGATCATATATGAAACGCTCACTTGGGCTGTTATCTTGTCCAGATTCCAGGAAGTTGCCGATATGTTATCGTGTGTGTGAAGTCCGGTTCAATTCATCTTCAAATGATGGTGATAAACAAAAACATATCAAAAAGTACAAGATAATGAAAGACCAGGAAGTTTACAACGAAGGACCTGGAGTAACAGAAAGCGAGGAAATATCGGCAGCTCGAACATATGAGCGTGCACAACGATTAAAAGCTGCTTTTATAGGAATTCTAATATTTGGAGCCTGTATTGCAGGTTTTGAGACATTCAACAACTGGTCATGGGTGAAATCAAAACTCGGTGGTAACAAGTACGATTTAAGCCACTTTGATGAAGTGTATGAAAAGATCAAGGACCGGAAGCTGAAAGGAAAAGAAGAGGATGAAAGAAAAGCGTTTTCCGTGACAAATCCTAATCCGACTTCTGTTCCAGGGTTGTATATTTGTGGAAATAACAAGTACGGTGTATCTGGTGAGGACAAGAAGATAAAATATCAGCCAGTTTTCAAAAGATTCGGCTTTTTTGATAATATGTTGATTAGGGACGTTGCCTTGGGTGAGACTTCAGGAGTAGTGATTACAGATAAAGGAGACCTTTATCAATGGGGTTCGGGTTTCGCTGAAACTGAACCTAAATTAACTATGAAGGGGAAAAGACTTGTTAAAGCCAAAATTAGTAACGGAATGGTTTATGCTTTGACTTCAAAAGGTGAAATATTGTATTTTCCAGAAAGTTCAAAACAACAAAAGACGTTTGTGCATAAAGAAAGATCTTTGTTCGGTTCCAGAACGGTTTGCTATGCTAAATTGAATACTCCTGAATTTGCTGAAGATATATCTGCAGGAAAAGAGCATTTAGTAATATTGTCAAAGGGAGGATCTGTGTATACATGCGCTACAGGAATGAAACCACTGAAGCAATCTTTTGGACAATTTGGAATTCCTTCATTTTCACAATTTGATGAGCCACCCTCACCAAACAAAGTGTTTGAGGTCACTTTGCTGAACAGGTATAGAAAAGATGGTTCAGTAGTGAAGCGTGACATAAAGGAAATAGCCGCTGGTAGTTTTTTTACGATCTGTCGAGACAACATGGGCTCGGTTTGGGCTTTTGGAAAGAACACTTACGGATCCCTTGGAAGGCCTGTAACTTATGACTCAGAGATAATTTCTTATCCATCAAAGGTGGAATTAATAACGAAGCATTTCAAGACAAATGAGCTGCCTCAATGTGTGGGGATAGCAGCAGGAGGTGATACTGCGTTTGCCACCTACGTTGCTTCTAACATATATCAGTTGTTTGAGAAGTCAATGAAGAAAGGGGATACTTTTTCGTTTTCTGAACTCACAGAAGGTCAACGATCATCATTGGTGCACTTTGCATGGGGCCATGGCTTAAAAGGAGAACTCGGATCTGGTCGTTTTGTTCATGGTCAAGCAGAACCTGCAAAGATTCTAGCTTTAAATCAGATGAAAGAATTTGATGAGGACCAAAACAAGCTTCAATCGATAGGAGTGGATTCATGGTCTACTGGAAGTAATCATGTGCTTGTGACTCTGTCAAATGGAGACGTTTATGCATGGGGTGATAATGAATTTGGACAGCTTGGAAATGGAAAAAGAATAAGAACAGCATCTCCCAGTCCACTTCCTTCAATTTTGGAACCTGAACAGGAACCGAAACAGAAATCTAAACGTCTCCAGATAAATGACAGACTCAAAATGGCTCATACCAAGAAGTATACTCAGACTGTGGTTGCTGGATATGATACTTCTGCTATTTATTACTCACCATAGTGGAAGCAGACACTTTGAGAGCAAAAACCTGGGGAATAGAATTTGCGCCTCACCAACCGCCACATTGAAATAATACTATGTGGCGGTGCAAGTACTACTCTCCTGCCAATTTTATTTTGTCAAGTATGTACATAGAAAAGCTATTAAAGGTACCAGATGTTTAGATGAAGCCAATTGACTTGGTTGCAAGACAGAGATACCAGAACCATCACGCAAGTGGTGAGGTTATCCAAGAATTGTATGAACGAGGTTCGGATTCTGGTGAAGGCCAGCTTTTCAAAGGCTTCAAAGAAGATACAAAACAATGTGAACATTGAACAAGAGAGTGAGCTTGATTTGATGAATAATGGTGATGATTTACGCGTACTTCTAAGACGGATTTGTCATCATGTTCTAACCAAAACCAAGTTTATTGATGTGTCTACGGTGACACGATCTGTTGATGGTACTTTCGATTATCGTCTATTTGTGCTTGTGGATGAATCCAGCTACGATGGTTTGAGGGGTGTCAGCAAAGTGTTAGAGCCTAACAGTCGCAAAATTGTACGTATATCTTCGTCGCTTATGAAGCTTATGTGGTCATTCAAAGAGGACCTATTAGGTTCAAAGATGGAGTTACGACGAACAGGTCTGTTGATGCCGATCAAGACGGAATATTATTGGACATTGGTCTGGATCAAGTTTAACAAAAGTGGGCGTGTTTTCATTTACCAGATTGACTCAAAGCCTAATTATGTTGCTGAATTGTCGCACAATATGAAGCTAGTGGTGAAGTCGATTGTGTGCTTCTTGTTAGGATTGGAATCTGTGGAGGATCTGATTTGTAGTTTTAGATTTCTCATGCCGGTACTGGAGGATGAAAATTTGAGTAACAAGACGCTTGTCGTATTGAATATGGCACAGATTATTTGTGGATATAAAAACCATGGATTCAATGTGGAGTTGACCGATATTCTACGGGACCCACACCATTTACAATCCTTGTATGAGACTATTCGAACCAGTGGTGATGATTTTGAAAGCTCTTCTGAGTCCGAACAAGAAGAAGAACCTCTAAATAACACAAACACAGAAGAAGTGTCTGGTTACGGAAAACGCAGAAGTGCTCGAAAGATTCCCAATTCTAATGAGAGCACATGCATTCCGGTATCTTTGTTAGTCACCAGTCAGACACCACAAACAACGAGAGTATCTGAATCCCCCCCACAGCAACTTACAGATCCTGACGACCAAACTCCTTGTTATGTTACACATGAAAATATAGATGGGATAAAAGCTGAGCTAATGTCTCCTCAAATGGATGCTATTGTACGCCAGTTCAAGGATCGTTATGATGAGATTCAGACACGATTCTATTCCAAATGGGCACGTATCACTGGACCTGGCGATTATTCAGATGAGAATGAACTTGATTTAGACACAGATACAGAGGGCGATTTTCCGATGTATGGTCCAACGCAAGTGGAATACGAGATGTTGAGTGCCCAAGAGGTTGTTGCTACAAAGAGTTTGCTGCACAAATTAGCATTGATGAAAATCTTCCCTAATCAGCAACAAATGAGATCCATCTCCAACGCGAGGAGGTGGATCAACCAGCGGTTTAAGTACAATGATGAGACGCACTGCGTACATTACCTGCGTGATCTTAATGTACTAATTCCGGACTACGGGGACATTCCATACATTGTAATGGCCACCCATCTTCATTATGGATGTTTTCCCCCATTGCTGACTTACAACCACGTTCGCAGAAACTGGTATATTTCTAGAAAAGCGGTCAACTATATAATTGAGCGATGCTGGGTTTGTGGGCGGCCACCCGCACATCGTGCTAGCGGATAAAAGCCGTGTGTGGGGCCGAAGAGCCAGAGCCAGAGCCAGAGCCAGAGCCAGAACCAGCTGGAGTAGCTGTTACTGAAGACGACGACCCGGAAGATGTAGAAGATAGAGATCCTCCTATGTCACCAGATACAGCCTGGTCACCAGTACCAGACTGAAATAAAAAAGCCTGTGCATCTGTAAAAGCCGGTCTCGAAAGTAACGTTTGATCAGGAATGTTGTCTTTACCAGGGATGAGCTCCGACAGCCCCAGATCTTTCCAATTCAAGCTACGGTGGCGCTGCTTCATCCGATTGGTATACGAGGAGTTGAACATGGGATTGCTTCCGTGAATGATATTCAGGTCGCTGTCAGCATCCTCTTGAACAGAATGTAGCTGTTGTAGTATGTTATCTTGATTGGCGCCGTATCCTGCTGACGTGATCTCAACTTCATCAAACGTCAATCTGTCCGGATCCCATGTCTCTTGGAATATCACGTGATGTGGTTCTCTCATATGGGCATGGCCAAGTTGCGAGTCTCTACTCATTGTAAGTGGCCGCTTGCTTCCCAATAATGTCACGGAAACATGCACGTTTGTTTTACGTCTGATCTTTCAAGCGATTTCTTTCATCCTGCTAGTTACCCGTCTCTTATTATGGCAGACAAAAGCGTCACGTGCCGCTGTGTCCCGAGTAGGCAGTCGAAAATTCCGGTGCAGTTGCAAGGCCCTACTTGAAGTATAGCGTGAGAAAAATATTAAGCTTAAATATGAAACCCCAGTTAATAGAGGCGACTAAGTGATAAGCATATCGAGTATCTGGTGGTGCTCGCTGTTTGTTCTGTTACGTAAGCGAAAGATCAACTATGAAGCTGGAGAGTTGTTTGCTGTGGAGTACGGTGGCTGTTTTGGTGACAGCCAGAAACATCGCTCCTTCTAAGATTGTTGTTGACGACCTTGATGAATTGGAACGGGAGATAAATCTACACAAGAGGGACGGCAAGAACGTTGCAAACTTGGATCTGAAGATTGATGAGGGCTTCAAGATGAAGAGGGATGGCAAGAATGTAGCCAATCTTGACTTGAAGATTGATGATCACAAGGTTAGAAGAGACGGTAAGAATGTTGGCGATATAAATTTGAAGATTGATGGAGATTATAAAATGAAGAAGGAGGCCAAGAACGTGGCTGATTTGGACCTGAGAATTGAGGACATGGATGTCTTGAAGAGAGGCTTGGACGAGCCGCAGAACCGTATGATGATGCCTGGCGTGGAGTTCAAGTACACACTCATGCCTGACGCCAAGACAGGCTCTCTTGCTACTGCTCTTACACAGACTGCGGACGTATCGATTTTCTCGTCATATATGCGTGATATGGTTGATTTATATAAGAAATGTGAAGATACAGATGACTTCAACATCAACAGCCAGAAAGGTTCGATGTTGTTGGTGTTTGCGCCAACAAATGGAGCCATTAGCAAATTGAGCGAAAAGCCGTGGCAGTTTCCGAGAAAGGTGGAAGAAGAGCGCAATGGAAACGACGAGATTTCCAATTTTAACATTAGACACTTCATCGAGTCTCATGTTGTTGAGGGATCCAGTATGTCTGATTTCACTGACAAGACAGTCGAATTGAAGTCACTTAATGGAAACATCATTGAACTAAAAAACGATGTTGATGGATTCAAAGTGTCACTTCATGATGTTGACGAGTGGCTGCCTATTACCAAGATCGATATCTTGGAGAATGGCGCTCTTCTAATCATAGATAAGACTCTGTCGTGGCCAGAGAGAGGTTGAATCAAATTGTCAATGCATTCATGCTGTTAGGGTTGGTTTTTGGTTTTTGGTTTTTGGTTTTGATTTTTGGTTTTATTCATGCGGCCTGAACAATCGGGACTGCACTTGGATTTGTATGTTCAATACAAAGATCTTCGAAAAGCGTTTCTTTGAGTAGCAAATTACCTTTGACAACTTTACTTTTGGTAGCCAGTTTGAATGCCCCGGTTCCAATTCCCATAGTTTGACCCAGGATAATTCTTTCTGAAACACCTTCTACCAGATCTTTCTTCATGTAGAAAGCAGCATCAAACAAATGATCTGTTGTCTTCTCAAACGATGCCAATTGTAAAACAGAATCTCTCATCTTGGCTAGTCCAAACCGCGTGATACCTAAAACTTCTCCCTTGAATGTCATAACGTCACCAAGTAGCTGAATATGCCGTGGATCTACAGCCATGCCGTGAGATCCCATAGTGTAATCAATTTCTCCGATGATACTTGCTCGAGCAGCCTCAATCCCTAGAACATCAAAAATCTCCAACACATGATTTGTAGATGTTTTGTCAGCAATCACACCATCTGTTGCCATCACAGATTTCAATCCATACCCTTCTACTAGAAGCTCTTTCTTCCCGTCATTTTTAACATTAATAACAGCTCTCGAAATCTCAGGAAGACCCTTTACCACCACTTTGGTCAAAAGTCGCTTCAACTGCTGCATTTTGAAAAACAATGCATGTCTCTCTAATCTTTCTTTTTCATCCAAGTCTTTAGCAAGAGCACTAGCCTCTTTAGGTCCACTCAATTTGAGAGCCGATTTCCCCATATCACTGTTCATATCACTCACAAGAACTTGGATTCTGTTCTTCCCTACAATAACAACATCATTTCCAGAAATTTTGAGTTTTGGTGCACTTACAATAGCACCCGCAATTTGATCCATTGTTAACTCCAATTGTAACCTCTCAATGGTTTCCGTGTCGACTCTCACCTGTAAATATGATCTGCTCTCTTCATAAACATCCTCAATGTAGTATACAACGTCCTTCAAAAGAGTCTTCTCAATGCGGCCCTTAACAACTCTCGCAGCTCTCTCATCCTCATCATTTACCAAAACAGCATTAATGATGGGAGTCGAAATGGCCTTTGATGCGTTAATAATCTCCTTAATACGTGGTACACCTAATGTAACATTCATAGAGGCAACACCTGCAAAATGGAAGGTCTTTAATGTCATCTGTGTGCCCGGCTCACCAATAGAATGTGCGCCAATAGCGCCAACAGCAGTTCCAGGTTCAACTCTGGCTTTGCGGTATTTAGTCAGACACAATCTCAAAAATTCTCTAATGGCCTTCTCAGACACTTTGGATAGCTGGTTTACAGCAATTTCTTTCGTCTCATCAGACTCAGTCTGCATTTCCCTATCGCTCAGGAAAGGCCGAAGGCCTCGCTCTTTTCGAATTTGTGACAGTAATTCCGTCTTCTTTGCGATATACTCTCTTATAGACTCGTAATAGTCTCTCTCAGCATCATATCTATCAACATATTCAACTTTAAACTCGTCCGTGCTCTTCAAAACATTTCCAAGGTTATCATATCTAACAAGTCGATTCTTCAAAGGATCGAGAATCGAATCGGTAACATTCATGATTTCATACGGGTAAAGACCACGATCATCTTGGTCATACGTAATACTGAAGGAGTGATCCCAAGTCCGGTTCAAATTAACAGGCTTGGAGTCGCCTTCCATATCAAGGGGATCAAGGCCATCACCTCCGTAGTTGAATTGAACAATTCCATTGCTGGAGTTTCTAACAGTCCCATCGTAGCTTGCACTCAAATCCTCCATTGATTTCATCAAACGTCGAGATGTGTATCCAGTTTCAGCTGTCTTGACAGCAGTATCAACCAAACCTTCTCTACCAGAAATCGCGTGGAACAGAAACTCTGGGGGATTTAACCCTGAGTAGAATGAATTTCTTACAAAACCCTTTGACTGAGGAGTCTTGGAGGACTTGAAAAAGTGAGGTAACGATCTGTCTTGGAATCCATCTGGAACTCTGTGTCCAGATATAATCTGTTGGCCCACAACAGCCACCATTTGAGATACATTCAAAGTAGAACCCTTGGATCCACAGGTAGCCATGATCAAAGGAGCATTTGATTTGTCCAGCTCTTTAATGCAAACCTCACCTACTTCCTCTCTCACTTTGGATAATAGACCACCAATCTTTGCCTCCAATGTCTGCTCTTCATCACAACCAGGTTGTGTTTCTAACTTTCCAGATTCAAATAGAGAAATTAGTTCATCACACTTTCTATATGCAAGCTCCACCATATCTTCCTTCTGTTCTTTTAGAACACCACTTGGGGTGACATCATTGATCCCGATAGAAAATCCTCTGTTTCCAAGGTATCGAGCACAAAGCTTAGCCATACGATTCATCGCTTCTGCAGCTTCATGGCCACCATAATCACGAAGAATGGTATAGAAGACAGAATGTTTCTTCCCATCACCCAAAGTGGATTTGTCCATAACTCCAGAGAGAATCTGCGAGTTGCGAATAACAACAAATCCATCATTAGGAGACATTTCATTTGCCATTCCTGGTAGAGGAGGTACAAATGTTTTGTTTTTGGCATCCAAATTAATGATCACCTTCGATTCATTATTTGGACGAATAAGTAAGCTGAATAGCTGCTTTCCAGTCCATAAAAATGCAGGTTTAAAAATAGCAGGAGGTGGAAGATCAAACTGAGTAGAACCATCTGACATCATCGCAAGCATTTGCGTAAAGGTTGCCTTGTCGTAAAATGAATCCTTATTTGTTATGAGAAAAGATCCAGTTATGAAGTCCTGAGTCGCAGCAATAATTGGTTCACCAGACTTTGGAGTCAATATATTATTCTTGACACCCATCAGGTTCATCGCTTCGGCTCTTGCCTCTTCTGTCTGAGGCACATGAAGATTCATTTCATCACCATCAAAATCAGCATTATATGGAGTACAAACACATTCGTTCAGTCTGAAAGTTCTCCATGGTCTAATCTTTGCAAAATGTGCCATGATAGAAAGCCTATGTAAAGACGGTTGTCTATTGAACAAAACAACATCCCCATCTTCAATATGTCGCTCGACAATATCCCCCACAGACAGCTGTTTTGCAAATTTGGCTTTGTCACCATATCTGAGATTACGTTTGACATCTTCATTCTTTTTGATCAAATAGTTTGCTCCAGGATGAATATTAGGGCCGTTGATGATCAGCTTTTGCAATTTTGCCTTATTGTATCTTGTTACCTTTTCTGGATAAGTAAGAACTTTCGCAACCCTTTCGGGAACAGCAACTTCATCAATTTTTAGATTTGGATCAGGAGATATGACTGTTCGAGCGGAGAAATCAACACGTTTACCAGATAAGTTTCCTCTGAACCTTCCCTGTTTTCCCTTTAGTCTTTGGCAAAAACCTCTGATAGGCTTTGCTGATTTGGCAGTACCAGTACTAGACAACATTGAAGGGGATGCAGAATCAGAATTAATATACATTGCAACAGCAAGTTGCAGATAATCCCACTGTTCCATTAGTGAGTTTATTGAGATTCCCTTTTCGATACCTGCCTTGATCATACTAGAGGTCCATACTATTTCTGTCAACTTGACCGTGAGATCATCTTCATTTGAAGTATTGGAGTCGGTCATCACCACAGACGGTCTAATACATACAGGGGGGGCCGGTAAGTATCGCCAAAGATAAATTTCTGGTCTGCCACCCTTCAAAGGGTCTAAGCCAAGAAGCTCACAATCACCAGGTGAAACCTGTTTGAACAAATTAAGGACTTTTAATGGATTGAGATCATCAAAGCATCTTTTCACGAATTTTTCAAGTTCTGGATTAACTTGAAGAAACAGATCGAAATCTTCATCCCATCGCACCTTTTCATCAGCTCCTCTTTTCCCAATCCAACGAAAAGTATCATGAATAATTTTCAAGGATGCTGGGCCTGAACCAGCGGCAGCCCTTTTAACAACACCATTTAATGCACCACATTTCAAGCAACGTCTTTGCTTTTTGGCCTGGTCTTGTATTTTTTTCAAAAGCTTCATTCTCCGCAGGTTATCACCAGATACACGCTTTAAATCAGCCGCAAATTGTCTCTTTGTAATCTCATCCAGTAAAGCAGCAGAGCAGTTCTTGCAAATAGTTTGCAGCACTTGCATTGTTGCTTTAAAATATCCAACATGAAAAACAGGAAGAGCAAGCTTGATATGCCCGAAATGACCATGACATGTTGTTAAACTTCCGTGACATGTCGAACATTCTCCAGATTTCGACGACACACCCATTCGAGTGTCTAAAGCACCGTTCTGAACAGGTGCCCTTGCATGTTCGAGATCAAACAGGTTTCTGGTAGCAACTTCGACCTCGGATTGTGCTACAATCTCAGAAGAAGATAATGCACCAAATTCAATTCCAGAAATGCATTTCGGAGTAACATCAACAACTGTTTCCTTCATTACGTCAGAAATTTCCTGCCTCCTGTTCTGTTGGAAGCAGGATTCGAACGAGTATTTGCCAGGAATGCCCTTCTTAACTACGAGATCATTACTCGTTATGGTTTAGTTGATTTGAGTGTTCCCCCTTTTACTAAAGGAAAATTTTTTAGGTATTGCAAGGCAGTGCAAATAGCATCTGGAGATTTGGTTATGTATGTAGATGTTACAGACAGCAGGGTTTGTGGGGAGAGTAGAAGGCAGTGGACCCGTTAGTAAGGTGGGAATTTATCTGCCATCTCATTAGAAGCAGCTATGAGTGATTCTCGGTCGATTAGAATCAAGCTTAGCATTGGCTCAATGCCGTAGTCGTTGAACACCCTACGAGCATCGGATTGACCTTTTTGAACAGTGAAATCAAAGTAACCGTATTGGGAAGCATGTTTCTCGAGTACTTCATCTTCGTAGTGGAAGTAGTCGTACTCAGGGGCATTATTGTCTGACTTCTTGACCTTTTTCTTTGCTCGTGAGCTTTCATCGTCCTCCATTTCTTGGTCTACAGTAGAAGTAACCATTTTGTAGACTCTCGAAGGAATTAAAAAGTAATCGAAAGCGTATTCTTTGTCAGTATCTTTTCGTTTATCTATTTCTTCCAGCAGCATCTTGTACATAGGAGGAACTGTCTCGACGGGCATATTAATGAGTCTTTCGCTGAAAACCAGAGCAGTATTGAATTTTGACTGAGGACTGAAAAGCTGTCTCAGTAAAACATCTAATTGTGGTTTAGAAGACGACTTTTGTAGCAGGTATTTCGTCAATGATGATATTGACTGATTGGAAATATCAGTTTTCAGGCTGACCACTGTCAAAAAAGCAAATGGATCACTCTCGATGCCGTCGGTCTTGATAGTTGTACCTACTCGATTCTCGGATAATATCAGGTCAGCAAGTCCTGACATCGGTAACAACGAAGAATCATCTCCAAAGAGTTGTCTTAAAAAATTCTTGGTTGCGTGGAAGTCTACGTCTGTTCTCAAATCAAAGAAGTCAAAATCAACATTTATAACATCTTGTTGGTCCTGGTCCTGGTCCTCGTCGTCTTGCACTTCTTCTTCATCAGTCGAAGAGACATCAATATCCGAGTCTGATTCTGAGCCTGAATTTATGGCCGGCGTTTTCGAATATTCAGTTCTAGACTTCAGCTCTTCCTTCTCAACATTATCCTGAGTTCTTTTACCCATTTTGGACGCCTTCTGAGGAGCTTTGAGGCAAAAAACCAGTAATGCCTATAAAGTCCATTTCATTCTTAAACTTTTCATTTAAAAATAAAAAAATATTTTATCATAATCCATCGACTCCTTGTTAGCTTCTCTTGTTGGGCCTATGCAAACCTCTCAGATTACGAGATGCCGCTAGAAATCGGCTATAGTAGCTCTGAATCCGAGCCAGAATCGAGAAATACTAATATTGTCTCCAATCAATTGAAAATAATCGCTGCTCCAGACGTTGATCTACAAGTAGACCAACAGTTATCAGCAGCACCAGCTTCAAGAGCCAAAAGAACTATTGCAGGAGAAGTCTCGGAAGATGCTATTGATCCCCTGAAGTTTGCCACAAATAAGCGTCTGTTTGACAGCTTTGGAAGAGATAATGACTGTGAGTTAGTTCTTAACCTCAAAGCTAAGAAGAATGATTCTAGGAATATTAGAAAGAGAAGAAAACTGAAAGGGGATCCTTCGGTGGTAGATGGCTCCGACTCATATAAAGGGCCTTGGGCAAGTTATTCGGAGTCATCTTCAGAAGATAGTGCAGTAGAAGACAATGTCCCTCTCACTGTCACTCCTCCAGAATATGATGACATCAAATATAACGAAGATGATGAACAAGCTGAATCCAGCAAGTTTTTTGGTGATAAAGAACTAGATTATCAAGGAAGAACATACTTGCATGTACCCATTGATGTTTCAATTGATCTCTCAAAACAGGTAGGGAGCCAAGAATGCTTCATACCTAAAAGAAGAATACACACATTTGAAGGTCATTCAAAAGGCACACAGACCATACAGTTTCTACCTAACAGTGGACATTTACTCTTATCATGTGGAAATGATTGTGAAATCAAGCTATGGGACGTATATCATAAAAGGCAGCTACTCAGAGTGTTCTATGGACATACTAAGCCCGTCAAGTTTGTCCAGTTTAACTCGTCGGGTACCCTTTTCTTGAGCTGTTCATATGACAGACATGTCAAGATATGGAATACAGCTACAGGAGAGTGTACGTTTAGATTAAAAGTACAGTCAGTACCTAACATTGTGAAATTCAACCCCAATGATGAAACAGAGTTCCTTGTTGGTCTTGCTAACAAAAAGATCGAGCATTACAGCATAGATTCAAAAGAAGTAATACAAACGTATGATCATCACACAGGAGCAATCAATTATATCGAGTTCATCAATGATAACCAAAACTTTGTATCGGCATCCGATGATAGATCGCTTCGAGTATGGAACTTCAAGATCAACATGCCAATCAAACTAATAGCAGACCCAAAACAGTTCTCCATGCCAATTTTACGACAGCATCCTAATGGTAGGTACTTTGTGGCTCAATCAATGGACAACACTGTGGTTTCCTTTCATTCTAGACAAGCTGCAAAGTTTAGACGTAATAAAAAGAAAACGTTCACTGGTCACAACTCTTCAGGCTTCTCAATTGGCCTGCAATTCACTCCTGATGGTAAAAACCTCATGAGCGGAGATTCTAATGGATTTGCATACTTCTGGGATTGGAAGACCACCAAACTGGTTGGGAAACTGAAAATCGACGATAAGCTGGTAAATTGTATTGATGCACATCCCCAAGAGTCCAGTATGGTCGCACTGAGTGGACTAAATGGAAGGATCTTCCTTTACGATTGAACAAGTATGTAATATTAGACTGTGTAACTTAGCAAAAGCTCCCCGATCATGTAAAAATTGCTTCAAGCGTAAAACGAAACAGATTTGCTCTTTCTTGATTGAACCTCACCTATTCCCTCCACGAAATCTTCATGCTTGATGACCGACTGGCCATTTCTTAATGCAATCATACCAGCTTCAACAGTAACAGCTTTCAGTTGAGCACCATTGAACTCATCAGTAGATCTTGCCAATTCTTGCCAATTCACGTTGTCATCGCAGGTCATTTTTCTGGCGTGGATTTGAAGAATCTGCGCTCTGGCCTCCTCAGAAGGTAAAGGAAACTCTATCTTTCTGTCTAGTCTTCCTGATCTAAGAAGAGCAGGATCTAGAGTATCGACTCTGTTTGTGGCAGCAAGTACCTTAACTCTATCATCAGAACCAAATCCATCCAGCTGGTTTAAAAGCTCTAACATTGTTCTTTGCACCTCTCTATCACCACTCTTATCCGAGTCAAATCGTTTTGTTCCAATAGCATCCAGCTCATCAATAAAAATAATCGTTGGAGCTTTTTCTTTAGCTAGCTCGAAGGCATCGCGAACAAGTTTTGCTCCATCACCAATGAACATTTGTACAAGTTGAGGAGCAGCCAACTTCAAGAACGTGGCATTGGACTGTGCAGCACAAGCACGAGCTAGTAGAGTCTTACCAGTACCTGGTGGTCCATACATCAAAGCCCCTTTCGGGGGTTTGATTCCTAAATTCTTGAACTTTTCAGCCTGTTGCATTGGAAGAACCACAGCCTCAACCAGCTCTTCAACTTGTTTATCTAGGCCTCCAATATCAGCATATGTTTCTGTAGGTTTCTCGTCGACTTCCATAGCCTTCACACGAGAGTCATACTCTGCTGGTAGAGTATCTAAAATCAAGTAAGAGTCCTTATTCACTCCAATGAGGTCTCCAGGCTTGAGTTTCTCGGGATCAACCAGCCCTATTAGTGGCAAAAATACAGTCTGTCTGGTAGATGTTTTAATGACTGCCGATTTCCCGACTCGTGCAGCATCCAAATCCACATTGGCCCCTTCGTTATTGGCATCAGCTTCCGCCTCCATGTCAAGCAATTCTACAACATTGCCCACAAGATAGGGAAGCTGTTTATTATTTTTGATCTTCATCTCATTATCCTGTATTTTCTGTATCATTGAGACCTTCTCATGTTGCAATCTCAGCATTTCTGAGCGGAAAATCTTGATCTCATTATCAAGAAGATTCCTTCTGTTTAGGATATCTGCCGATGATGAATTAAGTATCTCTTGATCGATTTCCAGCGTTTGATCGCTCTCCAAATCTTCCAGAGTCGCCATTGCCTAATTATATGTTTAACTTCTATATTTTCAAAGCGTTTAAACAGTAGCCTATTAATCTGTTGAGAACAGCGCAATCCCTTTATATGTTTGGGTTAGTTTGCCACCCTTTTTAATTACATAGATCTCAGCAAAGTTTCGACGCGGGTACTTGAACAAAAAGAATCTATCGACGCGTCTATCGGCGTACAATATGCAATCTACAACGCACCATACCGAAGCTAACGTAACTAAATTACACACAGTCCATAGTGGGCCTAAGTCCAGCCAGCATCAAGTAGACAATAGGTGCACATGCAGTACTTTTGACTTCCTCCGATTGGGGGCTTTGAGGAAAATGTCATTCAATAGGTGAATTTAACTCTGTACAACCATACTAATAACATAGCTTCTCTTCTTACTCTGTCGAGTTATTTTTGAGTTCCTCACTTTAATACCAGCATAGTTGTTAGTATTTCTAATGCTGGAAACATGTCTTTCAAAATGACTTATACTTACGTCAATCTAAGCGTGAAATCATCGTTGTTGTCATCATCATCCCAACTCTCATCCCAGAGATGATCCTGCTGCGTCTTTCCAAGGGTCTGATCTTCTGTCCAATCTAGATGAAAAAGTGTACATGTTAGTGTGGATCGATAGTCAATTTATCAAGAAACAAATACTTACCATCTTCAGGGAAATCCTCGAATTCATCGTCTTCTTCGAGAGTTTTGATGGTTTTAGATGGCTCTTCTAATTTCTCTTGTTCCTTTTCTGAAGACATGGTTTAGCTTGAACTGTTTAGTCTAGCGTAGATTATGGTTTCTGTAACCTCAGCTATGTTCAAGAATCCTCCTGGCTCAGATTCACCCCGATTGTATCTGTGAAGTTGTTTCTTAATTACGTTCTTTTTTGCCACTATTTAGAAAATATACGTGCAGACACCAATTTTTCTCATCAGAAAATGCTATAGTAAATTTAAGGGTTTTTGGTTGAGGAGAAGAAGTCACTCTTCTCACTGGTGTTCAGTATACGCATCCAGGCAACTCAGAGTCCACTACACCTACCCCATTCCCTACTTTTTGAACTGAGTACATTTGATTGCCGCTTTGTAATATTCTCAAAGTTCTCCATTATACAATATTGTATATTTTCACATATAATCAAGATTCCCCACATTTCGCAAAGGCTGGTTTCCATACCCTAAAGAAAGAAGAACACATCATGTCGACAACAGAAAGTAAAACATTCCGTGCTCGATTTATCCCAGAGGTGCATTCATTCTCTAAGAGTAGAGGTCCTGGATTGCTCCAACATACATCGCCAGTGGTTTGCTCATCACTGTATGCAGCTTTTCCGTTTATTCTTGCCACTGATAAAATGCTGGCTTTTCTCACTTGGACTAATAGAGACCCTTATAGTAACTTTGTTGCAATTGCTGTCTATGTGATGATTGTTAAATACTGGGATATTGTGGGGGTTTTCGCTTTTCACATTGTTGTCTCTATCTTCTGTTGTTCTTTGGTCTGGGCGCTCAAGACTATTTTCGAAGATATACAAATAGAAGAGTACTCACCTACTTTAGAAGAAATACTTGACACGTTGACCAACATGGTGACCAGATTTCAAATATGCACAAGGCCATTGTGGATACTTGCCCAAATGTCAAAATCTGATATATTTAGTTTACTATTAAGCTTGGTTGTTTTGTCTCCAGTTTACGTTGGGGTCATGAGAAAGATTTTTGACTCACAAACTTTTCTGCTCGTTGCTGGTGTCATGTTACTAGCTTTCAACTCTTCGTGGTCAATTGCAACCAGAAACTTGCTTTGGAGAAGTGTATTCATACGGCGGGTTTCAGGTCTTGCTACCGGACTTAATTTTTCTCTTGTCGACAAAAGCTTGGAGTCTTCTTATCTCTCCGATTTTGATGTCATAGGAATTGCAGGCAATGGAGGAGTTGTAGAACTCCAGGTTCTGGAAAACCAACGCCGTTGGATAGGTATAGGTTGGAGTAGTACATTGTTGCCTTTTGAAAGGGCCCCTTTCACCTCTACTAAGCTCACTGAATCTTACAACTCCTTAGATGAGATTCAATTCCCAAAGCTACGAGGTATAAATCCCAAGTTTTATTCTTGGGATTGGATTGATCCACAGTGGAACATCGGCGGGAATTGGGTCTACTACAATAATAGTTGGGAGAATCCCCAGACATATGACTCGCTGTCTACATTCACTCGTTCACGCGTCTGGGTTCGAAAAGCCGAAGTAAAGATTGATTCACTAGATTCCTGAGAACTAAGTACTCCATCATCACATGTGTGGTGTAAGGATGAACACTTTCTTGTCGTGTGCGACACGATGAGCTCTCTGAAGTGTATGAAGAAAAATGGCCGGCGACGAAAAAGGTGGCAAAAAGAACAAAAGAAAAATAGCAGAGGCGGCCGCGGAAGGGGCTTACAAAGATATTCAAAGAGTAAATTTACGAGACAAGTGTTGTTCCTAGGCCATCATAGGATATTAGGACTACTTATAGTACAGGACTGGTTGTATTGGGCGGTGTTTCGAGCGCAGCGGCACCCTTTTTAACCAACACCGGCCACCTGTTCCTCTTTGCCGTCGTCGTCCATTTTTCTTGGTGTCATATTGAGCTTTGACACGACCTTTTCTTGTCTACTAGATCTCGACTATACTATTAGACTGTGATAAAGGGGTCTGTGTAGGGGCACATACTGAACACCAAAATGGCACAACTCTCAGAGGAGTCGCACAAAGATGCTTCTCAGACGGTAAGTTGTTATCCACATGAAACTCGCTTTATTTCTGCTTTTACTAACTATCACCTCGTTCACAGCCCTATTCTATGGACCGAATACGATTGGAGTCAATTGAAAAGCGACGTCAACAGTGCGATGATTTGGTAAGACACAGAAAGAGAAAGCTTGCCGAGCTATATTGTGTTTCTCGGTTGCCATTGCTTCCTATATCCAATGACCAGGTGTTACAAATTGAAGATAAGCTTATGGCTTTTTTAGAGAAAAACGATCTTGAAAATGGACATGAATTTAACATTTCTGTTTTAACTAACGAGAAGCAACAGAGAAGATCATCTTCTCCCCAAAAAAGGTCATCATCTGGAGGATCATCTGAGGCCAGCAGCCGACAATCATCCGTACAGCCGGACCACGAGGAACCTCCTGCTAAGAAGCAAAAACTTGATGAACAGCTTACTGGATCTCAACAGGAGAGTGGTGTGCCGCAGGACGGTCCTCAACCTGTTCAGTCTGCGCCAGCTCCTAAATCTCCTAATGATGACACGCAATTGGAAGGAGAAGTCACATCTGAAAGAGTGAGTCGGCCGATTGTTAACTATGAAGAAGACCCTTCATCACTAACGTCAATGATCCTCTCATTTGCTCAGAATCCAACACCTAAACGAGTTGATGAGAAGTCAAAGAGAGATTTGGATTATGCATCAGTGGATATAAACAAACTCATGGTGATGTTGATGCCTGAATCAAAGCCACACAAGATACCTGAGGCTCGTTCGCTTACTGAGTTATACTATCATCAACAGACTCTTCAGTTGCCGAAGCTGTTGTTACGTGCACACAAAACCCTAACGACTGACGCATACGAAACAGCATTAGTTGAAGGGAAGATTGCGGTTCTCTATTCTCGAATGGAGGAGTTGAAGAGAAAACACAGCTGGTCTTTGAGACAACCCAAGAGGAGTGTCGACCCATTTTTGACTGTTGGTAAAAAAACACACTGGGATTATCTTTTGTCGGAAGTGAAGTGGTTAGCAACAGATTTCAAACAAGAGAGAAAATATAAATCAGCCCAATGTTACTTTATCTCGCAGGCTGTTGAAGATTATTGGAAGTATGGGAAAGTATGCTGCGTGAATAGAAAGGGGATCACTTTTCTTAATGAAGATCATAATAAAGTGAACTCCGAAAATGCCACAGAGGATGTGGCTGATGATGTTCCTAAAGAAGCGAATAATGATGAGACTGGTGGAGAGCCTACTGATGAACAAAGCGAAAAAATGGAACAAGAGGAGACTCAAGATGATGTAAAAGCCTCTGATGAAGAATCTGATAAAGTGGCTGAAGAAGAACCTTCCATTGAAGTTGCAGTCCTTACGTCGAAAGTAAATGCTTCAGAAGAAATTCCAACGAAAGAGCTTCCCACGTTTTCTTTGGAGGCGTACAGACAGGTTAAGAAAGAGAAAGGTGAAATACAACCGTTCAAAATGTTTGCTGATCTTCAGGAGTTCAATAAGACTGAGCTTACAGTTTTGACAAACTTACCTGCAATTCGTCCTTTTGATGATCATGAACAAGATCATCTTGTTGAGCGATATGAATATGGACACATATCGGCCATGCTGAAACCTAAAGACGAGGAGTTATCTTGGGAAAAGGTGTTGTTTAAAATGCAAAAGGACGTGGAGAAGCATACCGTCCCATATCAGAAAGGAGTGTTTGGCTCTACTTATAGGCGCTATAATATTTTGAAGCCCCCCTCCCCACCTTCCATAAAGAACCTTGAGCTACGTATTCCAACGATTTGGTTACCGCAGGATGACAAATATTTGATTCGATATGTCACGGATTTCTCGTTCAACTGGAACATTATTTCTACTCATCTCTCCCCAAAAGCGACAAGAAGCTACACTTCTAATATTGAAAGAAGAACTCCGTGGCAGTGTTTTGAAAGATATATCCAATTGAACGACAAATTCCAATTTTCTGACATGAGAGGTATGTATCCCTTAGCTGCTAAAGAGTGGTTAGAGGCTGCGCACAAGGCTCAGATTAGTACCAAAAGACGAATTTCTCCCCTTGGTGTCGGAATTGAGTCAATTCAAAGAGGGCACCGAAGACTGAGATGGGGATCGATGTTTGAAGCAATGAGAAAACTTATGAAGAAGCGTGAGAATGTTCAAAAACCTTCCCAACAATCAAGAAAACAGAATATGGATGATAAAAAGGTTGAGACCCCGACTCCTGAGCAGTTATCGAAGTTGAAATTTGAGCGAGATAAGGCAATACAGGAAGCTTATATTCAAGGGGGCAACAATGGTAACTATTCCAGAATCAGAATGGCTGTTAACTCTAAGCACATTAGCTCGGGAGCGCAAAGAAAACCGCATCCATCTCAAATTCAGTTGGATGGGCAGAAACAGATAAGTAGTGGACAGCAGATACCACTTGCTCCGGGAGGTAAAAGACAAGGACTGGAATCACAACAAACTCAACAAGAGGCTGGTCAGACCCCCGTGCACGCACAATCCCAAGGTCAGCAGGTGGGTGGGGTTCCTCAAAATGGATCGGCAACTCCTGTCTCTGCTGGTGGTAATGGTTCATCATATACTCCTGAACAACTACAACAGCTTATTAGCATGCAACGTCAGAGACAACTCTTACAGCGACAACAACAGGGCCAGGGTCAGGGTCAATCACGGCAAGGAGGAAGTGGAAATGGATCCAATACACCATCTGCATCACCTGCTGCATCTCTTGTTGGCACTCCGACCCCGCAACAGGTGCTTCAAGGAAATGCTGGTGGAAGTGGTAGTGGAACGTCTTCTCCGCAAGCATTCAATCAATTACCACTTCAAGGTATGCCTCCCGGAAGTCAAGCACCGTCACCGTTACTGAACCGGATGGCACCAGGGCAAGGCACTGATCCATCTCAGGTTATTTCTCCACAGACTGTTAATGCACAGTTACAACAGCAGAGAAGCGGGCCTAGGGTAAGTTTCACCACCTCACAAGTTTCTGCTATCATTAATCAAATTCAGACACAGAATCCGAATTTACCTAAGGAACAAGTGACTCGTCTGGCAGTGGCTTATCTTGCGAACTACCAGCAAAATCAAGGAAGAAACGACTCTTCAGCCAATGGATCAGCTGGACCTGCAATATTGGCTCCACAGAAGGATGGTACAAGTGCAAAGCCATCTCATGGTGCCACAAACGGTACTCCGTCAAAACCTGTCCAGCCTCCGTTGACTCTTCAACAGCTGACTGCGTATGCCAATAATCCAAATCTGACACCTCAGCAACGGAAACAGATCCAAGCTTTACGGAATCATCAAATCCAGCAGCAGAGACGTCAGCAGCAGTATTTGGCTCAACAGCAACAGTCTCATTCTCCTCAGGTAGCATCTCAGCAACAACTGCTCAGCAGTCTTACTCCACAGCAGCAACAAGCCTTCAAGAATTTGACCCCACAGCAGCAACAGCAGGCTTTGAAGAATCTTGTCGCACAACAGCAAGCCAGTCTACTTTCTCAGCAGAATCCGGCCTCACTAGCTCAGCGCAAAGTGAACTCTTCATCAATGACGACGAGATTCTCTCCGCAGCCGGGATCGGGAGTAACTCCTGTTGGGAACTCGGCTTCGAACACATCAGGCAATAACGGCATTTCGCAACAACAGCCGCCGCGGTCTTCATCAAGCAACCAAAGTGTCACTTCATCTCCAAGCCTAAAGAATGATAACCCAGGATCCCAGAATGACTCTTCCTCTTAGAGCCAACTATATTGCATGTATACTAGTTTGATTATGGCCTCCTCACTTGACCACTATAATGTTACGAGATATTGTATGACAGTCAGTGGTCTATTGATTGATCCTATATAAGTAAGGTAATACTACAACCCAAACGGCAAGTTAATCGATCATATTGTAACGGTTGCAACACCAATGCTTTCTTGGCTTGATCCATTCTGTACATAATCGCACTTGTACTTGAGCTTGACGGAGTGGAAAGGCTCGCTGGTTTTGCTTTTGACGACAACGTTCTGGGTGATAGGTGCTGATCCATTTGGTCCCAGAGATACCCCCGAAGCCGGGTTTAACGTCAAATCGAAATGCTTTGTAACAGCGAGAGAAAACTGCACGTTAGAAAGTGAAGATGTGGAGGAGACGTTTGCCAGTCTAAACGATACTTGTAAAGGGCTCTTCTCAACAACAGAGTACTCGATTTTCAAGTCTCCGGACGTTGAGATTAGGGTGTACTGTAAATGAGGTTGTGGTGGCTTTCGATCCAGGAAGTTGAACTGGAACGGATCAAGTGCAGGCTTCGTGCCCGAGGAAGTGCTTGTTGAAAGGGGTTGAGATGTGGATGAAATCCCAAATCCAGATAAAATATCAACTTGAGGGGACTGTTCTCTAGTATTCCCTTGGTCGGGAGTGCTTAAAAGATTGATTGCACCGGTACCGAACAAGCTTGACGCAGACTGTGATACAGTGTTTCCATAAGTAACGTTGTTATTGGTTCCATTGAAAGAAAGGCCTCCCAGATCACCTAGCAGATCAGCCATCGCATCGTTTGTCGTCGGCTGTCCAACGCCAGCATCTGCTGGAGCTGGTTCGTCGTCGAGGTCGATGAGATTGAATCCTTTTGAACTTGAGCCAGAACCTGAGGCAACTTTAATTTTAGAGGCACTGTTCACATCTCCGTGTTTCAGGAAATCAACTTTTTGAAGAATAGTGTTGATGACATCATTGATTTGAAGCAGTCTGCTCACTTGTTCTTGGTCATCAGACTCTTCCTGAATTATTTGCTGAAGCTTTGGTTGAGCAACCTTCAGAGAACTGATCAGCTCAGCAATTGTTTCATCTGTAGAGTCAAAGTGTCCAGAATTAGTAGCGTTGTTCAACATGTCGTCTAAAATCTCGGCTTTTCTCTTCAGCTTCTCGAGATCGTCATGAACTCTTGTTCTGGTCTCCTCATAGCTATCGTCCTTGAAGCCGGACATGATCTTCATCAAATCATTGGCTTCTTTTAAGTCCTGAGGTCTCCCTCTTCTAACTAGTTCTTGAAGTTTTGCACTTTGAGCAAGCCTCTCTTCTTTGCGAATCTCCTCAATAGACTTCAAGTTGTCGCTGGGGTTGAGTACCGCAGCGTCTTCCCGCTTCAAAGCGGGAAATTCATATCCTTTGCTTCTCAAAAGACGATGCATGTCTCTAATGTATCCCAGATCCTCTTTATATCTTGAGGTCTTACAAATGGTCTGCACCCATTCTGAGATTGTACCCAAGATCAAACGTTGAACTCGAGTATACGAAGGAGGAGGTCTTTCTGGAAATCTTTTAACCAGCTCGTTCAAGAACTCCTTGCGGGAGACCTGAAGATGTACAGGATAACCACAGTTTTTGACCAAGTAATCCAATAACTATATGGTGGTTAGTATGGGGAAACTCGGTGGCAACGTTGTTTCAAAAGTAACTTACGGCTAATGCCAACTCCGCAACCTGTGGGTCTCTTGAGTTTATGAGCTTGACTACAGCAACAGCTGCCTCACGTGGACTTTAAATGCTGTTAGTCGAACGTTGTTCTCGCATGAAATGATAATAATTAGATACTTACAGATTGCCCTGCTTTTCATTCACAAGATCGCAGATCTCGAGATTCAATGCAGCATTGGGCTCATCTAGAGTAGGACGGCATGCACGGTCTATATTTTTTGCTGTTAATACTTGAACGTAGTCAGATATAAGTGCTGATATGAAAGTACTTACGGATTCTTCTCAACAGCTTGCCACTTGCTCCTTGTAACTTGGATAACGACGACATTTGTTGTCTGAGATATCGGGACTACTGTATACTTGAACAACACCAAGCCACAACTCTGTACAAAATCACACAGAACTCGAGTCAATTGAAAGTTTGGGAACGTTGAAGATAAGCCCGTAGCAAAAAAACACTATCGGAAACCACCACAGGAGCCATCTGTTAAATTGGAGTGTTAGCAGTGAGCTTAGCTGTACAAAAAATAAAAAAGGGTCGCATCGAGTCGATGTGGACTATCGACCCCTCGATCCTTACTTTCAACCGAAACAGTCGAGTACTCCGATAGGTTCGGGCAGAACCTCTAAGGTATCCCATGGCCATAAAAAGGCTGTGGCATAGGTGTCAGAGCAATAGGACTGCTTGAATCATCTCTAGTGTATATCTTTTAGAGAAAATTTCAGCAACTGAGGCTTTTAGAATAACGAGAATTGTAGCTTTTACGGCATACCTTCGTCTAATCAAGCGACAATCCGGAGGTGCAAGGCTTCTTTACCTTGAAGTCACTACTATACCAGAATTCTTCAAAAGATGAAACAAAGACCAGCATTGGTCGAAACCACTATAATGCATGAAATAGAGGAAACGTCCTCCCTTATCTAAAGAGACTCCTGCGACAAAACCCGTGTTGTATACTAAATTGTCCTATTCGGGACTACCCGCGAAGGTTATGTATGTGGTTCAAAAATAAGGCGGGGAAGCGAACTTTATCTCTCCGCCTGTGTCCCCGCAGAACACCGACGGTGTTCTCCCCGTGGATTCCGGATGCTGGGGCAAGCGCTCCCCGGAACAAAATATTTACTGTTTGTTTTTACAGTCAGCTGCGGCTGAATGACATTTTTTGCGGGGCAGACTTTGATCCATAGATTAAATACTTGTCACAAGATGTTCTACTTCAACAGCAGACAAGTGCTGATTGTGACAAGAAAGGGGTGTTTTCTGTTAAATCACCACCCAAGTTAAGCGGCTACACGATAGTTTCGGTGGAAAAAGCCGTCACTTTCTGAGCCTATTGCCAGTGAATAGCCAGAGTTGAGAACAAAGGAACATCTTCAACAAAAGCTTTATACTGTGACTGTTTACCATTATGAGGCGGTCACCTTTGTTTCAGAGACTCAGCAGGCATTATCATGAAATCACAAAGAGCTCAACTGTAGCTGAACTTGGGTCTTCATTAAGATTCCCTCTAGAGGAAAGAGCACCTCAAAGAGCCAGCTCTCAACCTAATATTCGAACAAAAGCTTTTAGTGTTTTCGTCACTGTGCTTGATGAGACTCTATATCTTACGGAATGCTTGAATGATAATGCCCTGACCCAGAGTGACATGGTACCTGTTAGAGGGTGTATCTTGGTAAATGTTCGCAGACCAACTGCCATAAAAAGTATATCTGTTTCTCTCAATGCAGACGCTTTAACCAGTTTGTTTTATTGTGGCAAACAACTGTTAGTCGCTCCAGATACAAACAGCACCAGATTCATAGACCAGACAAGGCTATGGAACTACCAGGATGATGATATGTTCTTGTGTGGAACTTATAAGTTTCCTTTTCAGTTTCTGATTAACAACAATTGTCCAGAGTCAATTGACCATTATTTCGGTTCAGTAAAGTATCGAATCAATGTGAATCTGGAGACAGTTTGTTCAACAAATAAAAAGCACCCTTGTATCAAGCCCTATGAGTGCCGCAAAAATCTCAATATTGTCAGATGTACTCCTCCAAGCAAGTTCTGTAGAGCAGACGATTCAATTGCTGTAGGAAACTGGAGAAATTTGGCTTATTACAAGTTAACTTTAGATAGCAAGGTTCTCACTATAGGGGAGACCTGTCACGTCTCTTTTAAGATATTGCCCATACAGAAGATGAGGTTCAGATTGCATGCTGTCAAAGTATCATTGTATCAAACTACAGAATACAATCTGGACAACGATTCAGGAAAGTATATAACCAACTTGCAACAAGTGGAGAAAATCCCACTGTTCAACCGCAGGGTGAATGATATTTCTAGTGATAACGAGTGCTACTCAAGCAAGATCAGCATCCCAATCAAGCGAACATATCTGAAAAGTGGCTCTGGTGTTTTCGTTGTTTATCCAACCACCACGCAATCCGACCAGGCACCATGTTTCCGCATCTCCCAAAAGCTACGACTTGGAGTTGTACTTGAAGAGATTGAAGATAATTGTTCAAGTTCTATGGAAAAAAATATTGAAAGATCGGGAAGTATTTCATCTCTATCATCGTCAGAGGTAGTCGAATTAACTCCTGAGAGCCCAGCTTTTGGACTCACTGAAGAGAATTGCTATTCCAAACAAGCCTCACATGAGTTTGATGAAGAAAATTGGATGATGTCTAGCGCCAAACTTGTCCACGAGACTGTTCAAATGAAGAACAGAAAAATTGAGCTCGCAATGTCGGCCAATGTGTTACTCCTGAAAAACGAAAGTTTGCGAGGGAATGAACCTCCTCCTTGCTACAAAACTAACGACGGTAATCCGGCCATTAGCTACAGCGATTTTTTTGAGGATTTAACAAAGACATCTCTATGTCCTCCTTCTTACGATGGAATGTCCAAAATAATTCATGCGACAGTGTACTAATTAGTGCAACGTATGACTAGCTATCAAAATTCCGCTGAACTGATCTCATATGCTGGCCCAAGAATCAAGGAAATATTGCCCTGATTCAGCACCCTCTTGGGAAGGATCTCCAAATGCATTATTAACACGATAACTGTCTGAGATACAAAAGATCTGATTATCCTGAGGAGCATAAATATCAACCCCTTTGACTTTACCTCCACCCGCCTCCAGCACGCTTTGCCAAGTAGCTTTATATAACCCATCTATTCTATCGAGCTTCTCGTCATATTCCAACACCACACAGAGGGATTTGATATCCGAAAGAGTCAAGTCTACCGGAGTCACTCCGCTGGTAGAAATAAAATCGCTTATATCTTCCAGCGAAGGCAAGTTGAGGAGATTCTCCACCGGATATGATAATTGGGTAGCCTGTCTTCCACTTTTTGTGAAGCAACTCGGGTATGATCTTGAAGCCACAAATCTCCATATCACTATAAGGAGGGAATCAATGAAATCTGCGTCTAGCTCACTGTCGGTGAACCAGGGACCTCCTGTGACATCAATAGATGGAGTTAGATGATAAAGCATGTATATTTTTCTTTGAGGGAACTTGACTGATTTGACTGATTTGATATAAGACTGTCCTTCCAGCGACTTCAAACACCGCTGAACTACATGCTGGTGAAGGTTGGTTTTTGCCTTGATTGTTTTTGTCCATATTCCTTCTCTTCCCGCTCCTTCAATGTACGAGTAGACCATTGCTTCATCACTGGTCATATTACTAATCTTTTTGGATTCTGACTCAGTAATGGGCTGGAACAAGACTTCTTTTCTCTCCCTGCTCTCCAGCAAGCGCACAATCCCACGATCCAGTAATACCTGCACATGCTTCATTAACTCCTGGCTTGTTTTGATTTGCGATATGTTCTGAAGCTCGTCTTGAGAATATGCCGATTGTCCTTTAGACAGCATTTCTCTGTGAAGCTTCCTGGACACGGCGGAAAGCCCGTTCACATATTCAAGCGACTCATCCATTTAACCAGAGAGATGTAACGCTGATGAGAGAGAACAAGACGGTGGCTGAAGCAGACGACGCCTATTAATGTTTAGTTGATCTTGAGTGCCAAATTATTGCACATGAAAATATTTCAGTTGAAATTTTTTAGTGTGCAGGAATCGATTACCTAACGGCGAAGACCCCATCCCGATAAGTGGCCCTTTGGCTGCTTCGCTGCGGCCGTTCTACTACTCAAGGCCTCTACTACCCAGTGCTCAAAATGATAGTCTGTGACGCTGCGCTGAGCTGATGGGGGACTGCCAAAAGAACCAGCGGAAGCTGACGGTGTCACAAATGTTTCAGAGTCAGCATATTCAGGCTAACATACCAATACAATTTGACACCAGCCTGAATAGGCTAAGCATAGATCGCCGTGAATAAGCGGAAGAATCCGGATATCGGGCTCTGCAGTGACCAATATGTGGGCGTCTGATTATAATTTCATACGTTACTGAGTTGAATTGTCAGTAGTAAGTGGTATTGTTCAATTGCGTGCGGCTTTTTTATCAGATCCATCAGTGGGAATGTTTGTGTGCGGAGGCCGGGTCCCCTGACAATAAGAAGGCAAGGCACAGGTATATGCAGGCCGGCGTTTGTTCAGTAAAACAAATGTACTGAGTTGTGATTATCGCTGACATAGAACGACGCTTCTTCTGCACTGCCGACGATAGCCAAGAATCTCTTGGCACGCCGTAAAGTTACCTTTGATTGCGACAACATGGATTAAGAGGAGGATGTCTCATAGTGTCGGAAGTTACCGACACGGAGAAACCTGGTGCCTGATAGATGAATATTATATCTATCAGGTTCCGAAGGACAAACACACAACTACACAGGAGCCGTTCACGGTATATGTACCTTTTTTCACTTTTCAGTCAAGACACAATGGAGAACACAATAGAGTTATAGCTCAGAAGAAGCGGGTCCCAATGGGATCTTCATAGCTTCAACCAATGTATGTTTTTGGAGAAATGCCCACTTTTTAAGCCCTTGGCATAGCTAATTATGCATATTGTGCTTGGTAGCAGCCTACGTCAATGGAACATTTTGAGGAATTAAGGTTTTTGGTTGAGTTCAAGTTTATTGCCGAAAACTCCCTGTTAGTTGCTGAAGAATGCGCTCACTCTAACTCGTTGTTGTTAAGGTACGATGGCTAACAACAATGACTGGGATTTTTCCGCCGCCCCAACACAAATTTGTCTAAAATGGACACACTTCTGCTACCTTGCAGGAAAATCTTGGCGAAAACTCTCCTCATTGCATTGTATAGCTTGGCCATTGGCTGGAGTGACTTTCTATCCAACCTGATTTGCGGTTGCTTGATCCGAGATATTTCATTTGACCATAACTACTGCAGAGTTTTGGCTAGCTCCTCTCACAATGCATACGTTACTTCTTGGTAATTTCGGAGTATTTATAAACGGCTGCTGGAGCTTTTTCCCTGGTTAACTTCGTTTTAACACAGGAACAGCTAGACAAGCATCTACAGAGCCAGATAACAATGAATGTGTTGGGAAAAACGATTTGGGTATTGAATGCAGTATTCCTGCTACTTTCCCGAGTGGTAGCAGACGATTTAGATTGGAGAACACCCATGTATCGTGACTACGAAGTGGAATACAGATATTCATGTACAGGTATTCTTTCAGACTACAACTTTGATTACAATGGAACATACTATGAAATAATGTGTAATTATCCACCGAAAACTGGATCTGTTCTTCTCTGTCTAGCTGGATATCCAAACACAACGGAAAAACGTTTAACTAAAGTATTTGCAGAGCTAGCTGACATATGCAATGAAGGATTTGAGGATGACGATGACGATGATGATGACGAGCCATCCACTCCAGAATACACTTACACTGCAGAATACTTCGAAAATGCCTATAAAAACGCTACCCAGTTCTATCTTTCGGAACCTGTTGGCGTTGAGGAAACTTTCCAGTACCAGCCATTTCTTGTAAACCATACTTTATGGTTAGAGTATTTTCACAATTACCGAAACTACTACTTCAACTTCGACATGAGTACGTATTACGGAGTCACCTTGAATTGTTATTTTGGGATGGTGATGTTGATTGCTGCAATTTTCAACGTCTTGACTAAAACAGGTTTACTTCAGAAAATCAAAGGCCCGCACATCAACAAGTTCAGAAGCTTTGTGACAATTCCGGCGTTCCTTCCAAATGGACACTACACCAGACCAATCCAGGCTGCCAAGTTCTTTTCTGCTATCATCCCTAACAGATTGGATACTCTTATATGCTTTGGATTCTTTGTTATCCAGATTGCTGCATGGTTCCGAAATTATGAGATTTCGACTCCACAAATCTTTAGAAGCAGATATATTGAGCTTAGAAGATTCATAGCTGACAGAACTGGTATCATTGCATTTGCAGAGATACCGTTGCTTGTTCTCTTTTCTGGAAGAAACAACTTTCTTTCATTTGTTACAGGATTATCGTATTCCAGTTTTATTCAGTATCACAAGCTTTTAGCTCGATGCATGTTTATCAATGCGGTCGTTCATTCTGCAGCATACACAGTTGTTGACCTGGGATTCTACGTGGAGTCATTTGAGGATCTTTACTTTTCAGCCGGTGTTGCTGCCACAGTTGTTTGCGGAGCTATACTACTCTTTGCTCTGCATCCTATACGTTCCCGCTTCTATGAAATATTCCTATATACACACATTCTTTTGGTTATGGCATTTGTTATCCTATGCTGGTACCATTGCAGAATACTGGGTTGGTGTGAATGGCTGGTAGCTGCCTGCTGTGTATGGTTTTTTGACCGTCTGGTGAGAGTGATCAGAATAGCTGCTTTTGGCCTGCACTCTGCTGAGCTTCAAATTGTGAGCAAGAACTGTTTTAAAGTGTCACTGAAGAAACCAAAAACCTTCTTCTCTAAACCAGGACAGTACGCCTTCGTGTACTTTTCCGATCCTTTTTTATTCTTCCAGAATCACCCGTTTACTGTGGTGCAAGATGGAGAAATGATATGCTTTTATATTAAGCACAAAGCAGGGATCACCAGAAAGATATACCAGCAACTTATTAAGAATGGAGGTAAGATGACTAAGACTGTGACTGTCGAAGGTCCTTATGGCCAGAGCTCTCCGGTTTCTACTTACGATAACGTATTGCTTTTCGCTGGAGGTGATGGGGCGACCGGTATGCTACGTCATGCTGTTACCTTAGCTCAGAAAGAGTCGTCAACACCAGTGAAATTGATCTGGATCCACAGAACTAGAAAGGAGATAGAGTATTTAGCTCTATATCTAGCAAAGCTGAGAGGTTCCAGGGTCCAAGTTGACATTCACTTAACCAGGGACACTGCAGAGACCTCTGAGCTAGTTAAAACTACATCTGAGGAAAATTCCTCGGAAAAAGGCCCTGATGACTTGGAATTTGCTAAGTTCTACTATGGAAAGCCAGATGTTGAGCAGCTCTTGATGAAAGAGGTAGCCCAAGCTAGTGGAGAGTCAATTGCAGTTGTCGTGTGTGCCCCGCCAAGTGTGGCAGATTCTATGAGACATGCCTCATCTGTACAGGCTGGACAATACTGTGGGAGACTTGACTACTATGAAGAGCTGCAGATCTGGTGATCAAAGACTGAGATAAGTCTGTGTGCCTGGGCCACTAAATTATTTTATGATTTCGTAATCATTTAAAAAAAATATATTCGTATTGACTTTGAGATGAAGATGATCTTGTTTGAAGATTGGCGACCCTATGTATGCTGAAACGACTGTCCAGCTAGTATTCGTGCTAGTATGTCACTGGGCAAGAATAAAGAACGAACGCAGATTGTTTTAGACCAGCAGCCCGACAGCAGTGATGAGGAATTGAAGAAGACTCTAGCTGTGGGTTCTGGGTTTCGTAAACGAAAGCGACGCACTGATTTTCAGACACGCAAGGTCGAGCGTATAGGTAAAGAGGAGGAGGAGGAGAAGGAAGAAGAAGAACGGTTATCAGCTTCTGATGTGTTGCAGACACTGCGCAAGAAGGTTCACAGTCAAAGCCGCCACCCTGAACACAGCAAAGGCCAGAGTTCTGGAAACCATACGGAGTCTGCTGCTAGTGTGAGCAGCGTCTTGAGTCGTTATGGTAATGTGGAAGTGTTAGACTCGTTTCATATACAGGAGATGAAGGACCGGAGGTATCGTAAGGAACTTGAAGGTTTTGAGGAGGAGAAAAGGAAACAGGAGGAGGAGGATTATGATTCGGATGGACCTCATCGCGTGATGCAGGGGGGAAGGGACGTTGACGATGTGGAGGTGGATTTGCATGAGGGATTAGCTGATGGAAGACTTGCTTTGTCTGCTGCCGAAAAACGTGTAGAGAAATTTCTCCGACGGGAAGAAATTGAGGAGGCCCTTTTTCAAGTTCAGGCTGATTCTTCCGAGAACGAGGATGAAGAGATGACGGATATTGGTGGCAGTATACAAGAGGACTCCACTTTACGAAATATGGATAGCGTTGGACCGCGTGAGGTGGGTCCCGCTTTATCCGATTCAGGCCTGAGACTTTCCAGGTTTGAAAGGCCTCCGGAATTTTCGCACGCTGTACGAAGCATAAAGCAGCATGCTTCTACATTGGAGGAGCTCCATTCGCGGAGTTCTGGGAAACTCAAGCTATTGGAACGTGAGTTAGACAGGCTGAAGAGCAAACAGGAGGACTTGCAGCGTGAGCTGGAGAGCATTGGGTGAGTAGAGCAACGTTGTGGATATACAGCCTCAAGTTAGCGCGCTCTGATAGCAGTTTCCTAGTTGGGTAATGCATGGCTGTTTGTCTGGGGAACTGAAAATTTTTTGGAAAAATAGTCATCTATGGAGAAAGGAGAACAGGCAGATTTCAGTATAAACACGTCAAGAGGCTTCAGACAAGACACAGTCAGAAAGAGTATGAAAGCATCTTCCTTCTCAAGATCGTTGAAAACAAATTGCGCCTCTTCGTTTATCAGAATGTCATCCTCCATTAGACACTTGGTATCTATATCTGAACTCACCACTGCAGAGTTCAAGTCTTTGGTTAACCGTGCTCAGTACCACAAGATTCTCTTCAAATCTGGAGCCAAGCAGGATTCCACAACCACACAAGCATTGCAGGGACGTTTGGTGGCCTTGCTTTTCACAAAGAGATCCACTAGAACTCGTATTTCGACAGAGGGAGCCGTAGCCTACTTTGGGGGGCATCCAATGTTTTTAGGTAAGGAGGATATCCAGTTGGGTGTAAATGAATCATTATATGATACTACTAAAGTCATTTCTTCAATGACCTCCGGAATATTTGCTCGTGTGAACGCTCATTCCGAAATCCAAGAGCTGTGCAAGCACTCATCGGTTCCTATCATCAATTCTCTTTGTGACACGTACCATCCATTACAAGCAATCTGCGATCTTCTGACAATCAAGGAGACTTTTGGTGAGACCAAAGGGCTAAAACTTGCATGGATAGGAGATGCTAATAACGTGATCAATGATCTGGCCATTGCTGCTTTACGTTTTGGTATTAACGTTTCAATTGCTACTCCACAAGGAATCGAAGTTGCCTCTCACATAGTGAATGTTGCAAAACAAGTCTCAAGCGAGACAGGAGCTACGTTTGAGCTTACACACTCACCAAAGACTGCCGCTGAAAACGCTAATGTGCTGGTCACAGACACCTTTGTGTCTATGGGAGAAGAAGCACAGACTAAGCTCAAGCTTCAGCAGTTCGCAGGCTTTCAAATCAACTCAGAACTAGGCGCTGTTGCTGCTCCAAATTGGAAGTTCATGCACTGTCTTCCAAGACATAAAGAAGAAGTCACAGATGAAGTGTTTTATGGAGAAAAATCGATTGTATTCCCAGAGGCAGAGAACAGACTATATGCTGCCATTGCCGTCGTGGAGACCTTCATTATTAACGGTGGAAAGTTTCTATAAATTTGGCTGATGTTATGTCATTGTAATACCTTGTGATGTCCTCGTGAGATGGCTTAAAGCCTATTAGCTCCGGATACCTGGCGGTTATAGCATCTATAATAGTTTGAACATTATTAACTGTACAATTCTCATCTCTGTTTAGTTGGAGATCTATCATACAATCAAAAAGTGAATCAGGCTCTGATTCAACGTTCACCCTTTGCAATCTCTTGAGGAAAAACCGAAGAATTCGTATAACGTGACCAACACCATGTGATTTAGCTTTGATTGTCTGGTGGTGATCTCCTCTTTTCTGAATACGCTCCTGACATAGTTTTAGTATCTGGTCGTTGGATAAATCTCTTGGGAGAAAATTCATTCCTACAAACTTGAAAGAGTACCTCGAGTCACTGCAATTCTCCAAATCTTGCATCAATCTAAACCTGTCCGACTTCATCACATTGTTTCTGTCCAAAATAACCACCTTGCTCGTCATAATCCTCTCCATAGCCAACTGTATCAGCTTCTTATTCTTATTGCTCTTGATGCTATCATTTTCCAGATGCGGCCAACCGTAGAAGTGGCTGATCAGCCTGAATGTAGTCGATTTGCCACACCCAGCCACACCAATGGGGACAAGTATATACCGTAACCGATCAGATGGAATCTCTGCCTTCCTCAACATATCGTAGTCTTTGTGCAGCTAATTTCTCATCCTGAGATAAAGGATCGGCTGAGATATTTTATTACGTAATCGATCCAACCGTGGAGTGCCTTTCAGTAGTGTGAGGCTAGTGACGAGTTGAGCGTACAGCAGGCTGGTGTCTCTTGAGCAGAGCGTTCGAAACCGTCCAACAGCTCTCTTGAAGATGCACCAAATTATTGGCCCCAGAATCCGTACACCATTTACTGAGTCCATTTTAGTCTGGCTAGTTTATTTTAACAACACTGAACACATTGAAGGTGATCAAGTACTGACTACTTAACTGGTGATTGATTCCGCATAGAGGATGCCCCCTAGTATCTCTGCTCTTTCGCGAGTGCGGGAGCTGATTAAGAATGAGGACGATCTGACCAAGATCGAAGTGCTGGGAGAGGATCTCGCGAAGGAGAAAGTATCAATAGGGTCTCAGTTGAACATTGAGTGTGAGAACCGAATTTCAGGCATCAGTGCGATCTTTGATGGACTTCAGTCATCCAGCAAGTCACTCAAGAACTTGAAAGAGAACTTGACTAAGGTGGACGATCTTAAGAATAACTCTGTCTCCAGTATTGACAAGTATGATCTGTTTGACAAGTCTTCTATTTTGTATTCTAATTTCAGCAAGGTTGAGAGCACATACAACAATTTTGAGAAGCTGGAACAGCAAATAAGGTCTCTAGACGTTCTTTTGGAGCAGGAGTCTCCTGAGGATGATTACTATCCTGAGTCATCTGATGGTAACAACTTGCTTGTAATTCACTATCAAATCAACAAGTTTAGAGATTTCAAAGATCAGTTGATAGAGATGGCATCTAATTCTAGTGAAGAGCTGAAGCAAATTGTTACCAAGGCGTTCTTCAAGCTTGATAAGATTGTACAAAAGTTTGACAGACTGTTGAAGCTCGTAGCGGACAATTTCATCAACATTATAGGCTGCTCTAATTTTGGACTTATCATAAAGATTGTCAAGATCATTGAATATGAGGAGAAGGAGGATTTGAGACTGAAAATGATCCACATGCTTATTGATGAAAACAAAGCCAGCTTTTTTGGTTCCGACGATGAAGGAGGATCAGTCAAACTTAAGAATTACATTAGTAGGACTGCTCCCAGAGAGTACAGACAGAAGTTTGAGCTGGATTTACAAGAATCTATTCAAGCAAGTTTTCATTCCATTGCTCAATCTTCTGGTCCCGATGAGATTTTGAGCATTATAGAGGACAATTACTATGAGATCTTGCAAGCTTATAAGGTTGGAGTCGAGCGGTGTTTTCCCGCTCAGTGGAACTTCTTTTTTAAGCTTTTAAGCTGGAATCAGTCCAGTCTTCATAAGCTTTTAATTAATGCTTTAAGCAACAAAAATTTACCCACTAACTTCGTTGTTCAAGTGCTGACGTTCGAGTACAACAACCGTTCTATTTTGAAAGAGAAGTTTGGCGTGTCCAAAAAGAACTTAGAACTGGTGATGTTATTAACCAAAGATCAACGAAACGGACTACTCAACGAGTTCTTAGAATTCAACATGAATAAAACGAGGGAATGGATAGACAATGCGGTGAACCCTGCCATACAACTGTTTGAAGATAAGACTAGAGAACCGCCTGACTCTCCTGAAGGACAACTGGGAATTGAAACAGCACAAAACGTGATTGAGATTTTCAAATCCAACGTCAATGCCCTTTTAGAAGCAGGAGACAGTCCTATTCTTGTGGAGTACTTGAACTTTTTCAGTAGTGACATATTAAAGTCGCATCATGACAGATGGTTGAGCGTTTTGAAGAATGAGGCAGACAAATGGCGTTCTGCAAGCGCAATTGATGTGTCTGTCGAAGAAAATGCCGGCTGGCTTCCTAGATATGTAACAGTATTGGCCAATGATTGCGTCAAATTGGTGAACGGGTTAGAGGCCCAATTCGGTGAAATCGAGCAAATGTTACATATCAAATTCCATGAACAAATGAAGAACATACTTCAACAGGGATCACAGTATACTATCAGTTTAGGAACCTCATGTCTCAGCGAACTCAACGAGTTCATTGTTTTAGAGTACAAAACATATATGGAGGAAGTATTCTCAAAGCGCTGGTATAAAAGCGGAGAAATGGTTGTCAACTCATTAGAAGTTGTTGATTCGTATATTCCACCTTTGAAGGAGTTTTTGGACCCTGAGCTCTTTGATTCTTTGTTTGAGCTTGTTTACGATAGCTACCTTCTCCGATACCTTGGTGCCTTGAACGCGCGTAACAAGATTGATACTAAGAAATTTGAGTCCACCGTGGAGCGAGACGGTCATTTGATTAGTGGCAAGTTTTCTGAGTATCTAGAAGATACTGCAATCATTGAAGATCACATGTACATTTTTGACATCCTTATCTTTTTAATGAACTTCTCACAAGAATCCGAGTACCTAGATGCATGGCCAGGATATCTAGAGACATTTAACGATCTTCCCGTTAGCTTTTTGATGATCATTTTGGAGTGCAAGAGAATGAAAGATTCTAAAATCAAGCTTTTAATCAATGAATGTACCCAAATATCAAGGGAATTTCAACAATCCAACCAGAGTTTGACGCCTACATTTATGTGCAACTTCAAGTACCAACCCCAAAAGTGAATGTTTACTAGTAAGCTATATATATGTATAATGAAGAAGCATACTGGCCGTAATAGGCTAAGCAATAGATATAAACACCACAGATAAAATAATTAGTAGCTCCTCACCCAACTTGTATTTAAGCGTGATCACTCCATCGGAGCTTTTATCCCATAAAGAACCAAAAGCAGAATCGATTTCGTTTTTAGAAGGCTCACAAACCTTTATAGTGTGAAGATTCACAATATATTTGAATTTAGAAGATTTCTTTGATAGTGTCTGTAATAATGAATTAATGAACTCATTAGATTCAAACGAAATATCGGACTCTTTCACAGAGTTAGCAAAACTCTCTAGCTCCGATTGAAGCTCCGAAGGACTCATCGGCTGATATTAGAGATAGATAGTTATCTTGCTGTTAGTTTCGATGTGTTTTCTAGAATGTCAAATCATGATACATACTAGTTTTTCGGCATTGAGTTGGCTCAATGATACTTTGACAGGTTCAGAGCTCATAATGGAATATGTTGATGCTTCTAGTGCACTTCTGACCTGCTAAAGGAACAACCGGAGTTAAATGGAATTGTGAGATAACAAACGGTATTGAAGTATATTATTTATCCTGTGATTGAAGGACATTGTCTCCGCGTCGATCGACCTCCTCTTGCGTCGAAAACAGATAGTACAGCTCGATTACGTAACCATCAGAAAATAAAGTGAATACTTATGCAGCTCATATGGCACGTGCGTACCGATTGCTTAGGGGAGGACAGGACAAGTTGAAGGTTTACTTTGTACTATTTTTTAATTGACTTAGAGGATTTGTTGCAGAGATAGGCAAGATAGAAGAAGCCTTAGAGCTAGGAAAGGTTCTCGCAGTTTATCAGGGATCACGTGAAAAGCATTGACAAGTTGTTGCTGCTTTATCTGATTAACGGCATTAATTGAAACAGGTTGAAGGAAGCACATAAATAAACCTCAAAGCCACTAATCAGCATGTCATCTGCTCCTTTACTTCAAAAGGGTGAGTATTGAATACGTTCTTTTGTACATTATGGGAATGATTATACTAACTGACGAGGATTTAACTCCCCACGTTTACAGTACCAGGAAAGAGAATTGCTTTACCTACTAGAGTGGAGCCTAAGGTATTTTTTGCTAACGAGAGAACATTTCTGTCATGGTTGAACTTTACAGTGATCCTTGGTTCATTAGCTGTTGGACTACTAAACTTTGGAGATAAGATTGGGAGAATTTCGGCATCATTATTCACTCTTATCGCAATGGGCACAATGATATATGCTCTAGTGACCTATCATTGGAGAGCGAGTGCAATCAGACGAAGGGGTTCAGGTCCATATGACGATAGATTCGGACCTACAATGCTTTGCTTTTTCCTTCTTATAGCTGTCATTGTCAACTTTACTTTGAGAATAAAGGCTTGAATAGTTTTATTGTTAGTTAGTATACAATCATCACACTATCTTAATAATCTACGATGAGAATGAAGGTCATTCTGTGCGTTCTTAGTCAGTTCATGTTACGTAGTGAAGCGGTAGTACGAAATACGTGGGTGCCAGTTGGTGGGGATGTGAAAATAGGTGGTGTATGGATGCCTAAGGTTGTGTGCTTCACCGCCACAATAACCTCAGCGCATCCAATGAGGCGGTGATACCAGCACTTGCCACATGTGACTGTTTTTTATTAGTTACGAATTGGGCAACTAATTCTACTCAGAACCCATATGCACCCCGCGCACCTCTGGCATTAAACAAAAAAGTCTCCCCCTTCAAAGAAATTCCTGACACGATTTGGGAATGGCAGCCGTCTAACTGATTCCTTTCGCTCAGACAAATTTTTCACCTTGAAGTTAAAGAATGAAAATTGTAGAGCTTCATCAACATTTGAACGTGTTTAGTCTCTCTCATTATCGCTGCTCAGCAAAGCAAACAGGTATAGAACCAGTGCTAAGATGTCTGAAGCAATTACTATTAGAACCAGAAAGGTTATCTCAAACCCTCTTCTGAACAGAAGACAGTTTGTCATTGATGTTATCCACCCAAGCAAGGCTAACGTTTCCAAGGATGATATAAGAGAACAACTCTCCGCCTTGTACAAGATCGAGAAGGACGCTGTTTCTGTGTTTGGATTCAGAACCCAGTACGGTGGTGGAAAGTCCACAGGTTTCGGTCTAGCTTACAACTCTGTTGCTGATGCTAAGAAATTCGAGCCTGCTTACAGACTTGTTAGATATGGTCTAGCTACTAAGGTTGAAAAGGCTTCTAGACAGCAAAGAAAACAGAAGAAGAACAGAGGTAAGAAGGTGTTTGGTACCGAGAAGAAGGCTGCTAAGAAGGCTGCCAAGAGAGCTTCCGACTAAACGTAATAATAATTATCATTCTACCAAGGATTGCTTTATAGTCCGAACAAAAAATAACATATATATTGCTTCCAGTCGTCGATAGTAGCACTAAACACAAATTAAAACATGCCCACATGTCTATTTGAGACCCTTTTTCTCCTTTAGCTGCTTTACCTGCTCTTCAAGAGTTTTGAGCTCGGATTGCAGCGAAGCTAGGTCATGGTTTAATCTGTTCTTCTCTGTATGGATATTTTGCTTCCATTGTTTGAATCTTTGGTCCTCGTTACGTAGCTGTTCAGCAAAATATCTCTTGATCCGCTTTTCGTCTTCAAGGAACTTTGGATTGGTAGACAGTCTGTCAATTTTTCTATCAGTATTTCCATTTTCATCTCCGTTACTCTCCCCCATCTTGAGTGTTCTAGAGGTTTCATAATGTAGCTCTTGGGTGGATAGAATCAAATCCAGCATATTGGTTCTGAGTAACAAACTTCTAAGCTTACGGAAATCGCAGTGCTGGTCGCTCTCAACGTCTACAAATCCCCATGGGTACTTTCTTCCTTTGACAAACGTCCCGTTAACCTCCACTTCATCTTCAGATCCAATTACAGCAAATGGCATGGACTCAATCAACTGCTTTGCATGCTCAGAAGCCGCAGGATCATCAATCTCAATTGGGGGAGAGTAGATTCTAATGTCCTGAACTTCAATGATCTCTCTAATTCTCTTCTTGAATTCCAACATCTCATTCGGTGTCAACGTGTCCGCCTTGGCAATCACAGGAATTAAATTGGCTCTCGTGCCTATTCTCTTCATCGCCTCAATGTCCAGCGGCTTTAAAGTATGACCAGTAGGTCTGATGAAGTATAGACACGCATGTACTCTGAGATCGTTTTTGCTCACTCTCAATGGCTGCGACTCCTGCTTCAAGAATGAATTGTTCTGATCATCTATGAAATCAACCACTGGTTGCCATGCGTCCCTGTTGTCTACATTATCACCAAACCCTGGAGTATCAACAACATTAAGTCTTAGTTTAAAGTTCTTTTCCTCAAGCTCTGCACGCACAATCTCAACTTCGACTGTCTTCTTGATAGGCTTGTTGAACCTGTTGCGTTGCTCTTGATGCTGCTTTAATGTGGTTTGGAACAGAGTATTGATAAATGTAGTTTTACCCAAACCTGATTCTCCAGCAAGCATAATGGTGAACGAGGCACCCTCATTCGATACAATCTTGTATCTTTACAACACCATTTTGTTAGTATTGATGTTGTTGACTATTTAAAAGTAGTCACATACCTTTGATTAGGGAGATTGGTTATCCCAATCGGTTCAAACGCCACCTGTGCCATTTAACGATATTTATAACCAAATACTCTTATAAGCACTTCCGAGGTGAAAACAGTTGTTTTGGTTATAACTACCTGTTCTCTGGAGGTTTCTAGCTCCAACTTCACGTAAACGAAAACGCGTTCTCTTTTTTTAGCATATAGAATCCAAAATGATCAACTGGTATATTAACCCGTAAATAGTATTGTCAGAATACTTACGTAATCTAGAAACCGACTGGTTGAGTAATAAAGAAAAGTCACAACTGAGGCTAAGATCCAGTCTGTATTGAAGTCAGCTTCACTGGAGCTACCCATACTGTTCATCAAACTGCTTCTTCAAAGGGCGAAGCTTTTTCGAACATTTTCTGATGTCTACAAAGAAGGTCCTGACACCATATATAAAGCAGCTGCTAGCAGAACCTCCTAATCTGACTGCCGATGATTTTGCTGGTGCTTTAAGGCTGATGTTTACCGGAGAGGCAAACGAGATTGAAGGAGCCTCATTCTTGACCGCTTTGAAGATAAGAGGTCTAGAATTTGACTCTGAATACATTGCTCGGGCTGTTGAAACTATATTGCAATTTTCAGACTTAATTCCGGGTCATACAGTTGACCCTGCAGGATATGTGGATGTTGTAGGTACTGGCGGGGATTCGCAAAATACCTTCAATGTATCTACATCGGCCGCCATTATAGCTGCAGGTATGGGCTTAAAGGTCTGTAAGCATGGAGGGAAAGCGTCCACCTCTGCTTCAGGTGCCGGCGATTTGATGGCCAAGCTTGGTGTTGATCTGACTAAAGTTCATTCTAAGACTGTTCCAGATATAGTTTCCTCTTCAAATTTGTGCTTCTTGTTTGCTCCCGCATTTCATCATGGGATGGGCCAAGTGGTAAAGCTTCGAACTGGTCTTGGGATTCCCACGATATTCAATATTCTTGGTCCATTACTAAATCCTATACCTATCAAGGCTAGAATCCTTGGAGTATATGCAGAAGAGCTAGGAAGAACTTATTGCGAGGCTGCTATAAAACTAGATAAACTCAGTGGAAGAAAGTGTGCTGAAACCATGGTTGTTTGGGGGGAGATAGGACTTGATGAGATATCGCCTTGCGGGTCTACTAAAGTATGGAGATACAATAGCGAGAATGATGCGATTGACGAATTTTCACTTCATCCTAGCGATTTTGGTCTGCCTGAGCATTCTTTAGACCTGGTGAGATCAGGAACTCCCGAAGAAAATGCTGCCACACTGACAGACATCTTGACAGGCAAGTATGATACGACACCAGGAAAGAATGCATTGATAGACTATATCTTAATGAATACTGGTGCTTTAGCAGTGGTTGGAGGAATTGCACCCAATTGGAAAGAAGGAGTCGAGCTTGCTAGGAAGAGTATCGAATCCGGAAAGGCACTGGCCGCGCTCAAAGATTTCATCTCCGCTATAGAGTCCTTAGACTAGTGAGCTTCAAGGTAGAGTAGCTCACAGTTATTTGAGAGTACACGACGAATATCGCGTTGATTTGTACTTTCAAAAATAAAACACATAATTATTTTATTTAGTAAACAAAGAAAGGTAAGTAGGGAGGGTGTTTATTGCTTTGATTAGAGGAGAGCTCCTTGAAGGCGAAGGAAATCAAAGCACTCATTTAGAGATAGGATCAAGCCGACTTGTGGTGAAGTGTGGTTTTGTTAAATTTAGGCTGGAAACTGCTGACTTGAAGCATCTGAAGACTCTTTGAGTGTTTCAGGATAAATGTTTGGGTCAAATCGACAATTAATCGGCACGCCTACATCGGGTTCGCGGGTAGGCAGTCGAAATGGCGGAGGACTAGAATTCACTCCTATAGGTGGCGCGCGCAGGCAGGGCTTGTCAATAAACCAATCGTTTCCAATGCTTCAGCGAAGTCTAGCCTCCAGAACAAACGCGGATGGGTCACACCGAGCTTCTTCGGCTACCTCTTCATTTGAAGGAGGGTATGATCCGCTGTATGATGGTAATCGCGATGAAAGACTATTCAAAGGTGCTGATATTCTACCTGATTTTTCTGATGATGAGCTTAGCATTCACCAGCAGAACCAAGCTTTCCTACAAAATGGCTCTAATCCTCTGAGGAAACAGCAGGATCAAGTAAACAGTTTGAAACAGGACAATTTGAATTTACGAGTAGAACTGGGAACTTTGAGACGCCTTTTAGAAGGACAACCGACTGACAAGATAGAAGTCATTAACAATAACATTGAACTCAGCAAGGAGATTGTGGCCCTAAAAGACCATATCGCTTCTTTGGAGAACGCGTTTGAAAACAAAGAGAATGGTTCTCCAGATCGTGTTTCAAAAGAACAATCCCAAATAGATGTCTATCGCTCTAGAATTGACACTTTAACTGAAGAACTTGACAAGCTGCGTAACGATCGAGCAAAAGCAGATGAGACTAAATTACATATTGAACAGGCCAACGAGGAACTTGAGAATGAGATCGAAAAGCTTGAAAGTGATTTTGAGAGACTCAAGGCAAACGAAGGAAAGTATGAGCATCAAATTCAAGATTTACAGCAGGAGTTTCACTCTATAGCTGATGAAAGAGACCGTCTTGAGGAGACTAATGAACAGTTACTTTCTTCCAAGAGGAGACTAGAAATGGAAATTCAAGACTTAAGAGACAGCATCAGTCATCGCCATGGAAATGCGGATGACAGGATAAATGAGCTCACCAAAAGACTTTCGGACTGTAATTCGGTGATTAAGGATTTAGAGGCAAGAATTCTCGAGCATACCCGAACAATATCTTCACAAGAACGTATAATAGAGAACCTCAGTTCAAAAGATCGCCATTTGAACAATGGTTTTGAAAGCACCAAGTCAAGACTTGAGAGTGAAAACAATGATTTACAGAAAGACTTGAAAGTTTTGATGAAGGAGAATGGTAAGCTACAGCAGAGACTAGAGGATTTAACTCTTGTTAAAGAAGAGAAGGAAATTGAAACTGATAATTTGAGAAGTAGAATTAGAACACTGGAATCTGACATTAGACACAAATCTTCAAAAATCATGAGCGATTCTTATGTTGAAGGTATAGAAAGTGACAGAAATGCACTTTCGGATGCGGTTATAGAATTGAATAATAAGCTCAAAGCCAGTGAGCAGCAAACAAAGGCCCTGTTACATGAACTAGAGGATAAACAGGTGGAGTTATCCAACATTTCTAAATCAGATTCATTAGCTCACGAGAATAAATCCTCTCACTCTGCTGAGTTGGAGAGATTGCAATCCCAGATGACTCGACAGCGCAACAAGTTTGAGGAGGAGCTTAACCATATCCAGTCAAGGTACGATGAGGAGAAGTCACAATTGTACGACCAGATCGATGATCTGAAAAACACCAAAAACCAAATAATAGAAGACTACGAAGCTCTTCAAATTGATTACAAGCGGTTAGAGGAAGTATGTGATGACTTGCAACATAAAAACGGCCAACTAGATCTGGAAGATTTGGAGCAGGACTTCCAAAAGCTTTCAATGAAATATAACATGGTTTGCCAAGAACTTGATTCCAAGCAACAAGAAGCAAGATCAAGTATTCAACGATTGAATGGAGAGCTAGAATTAAAAGACCGAGAGTCTTCAAAATTGTTTTCTCAAGTTAATGATCTACTTGGCAAACTGAACAATGTGACTGAGTCTGAGGGAAAAGAAAGGGAGAATCATCTGAAGCAAACATCCGAACTTTTGAGCAATAATTTACAATTTGAGGAAAGATATAGACTCGTGAGCTCAGAGAACAGCCGCTTAAAGAAGGAGATAGAACTTTTGAGAATAGAGACCGAGTCACTGGATAAAAACACCAACTTTGAGCTTCAAGAGGCTCTTAAAAGCAAGCGCTCTTTATTTTCTGAACTTCAAAGTGCAAACAAAGAATTGGATGAATACAGATGGAAATTAGAGAATGCCGTTAAAGAAAAAAGACAGCTGGAGATGTCTATAAGTTCTCTCGATGACGCACAAGAGAAGGTTAGTGAGGAAAACTCGAAGCTTAATGATGAATTAAAGTCATTAAGGGAGAAGGTTATGACGGGTCTTAGCCATCAGGCAAAAAATGAGCTTGCCGTTCAGCTTGAAAGAAAGAATGAGGAGGTTAAAAGTTTAGTTGATGATTACAATAAAATGAAAAATGATCTTTTAGCAAGATATGAAAAGCAGAGAGACGAGAAACTTCAGTTGAAAGTAGAAGTTGATAAATTGAAGGACAGGCTGGACAGAGCGAAAATTGCCGAAGAAATCCTTTTGAACAAGCAACAACAACAGAGGGAGTCATATTTGATGACTCCTAAAACCCCTCCAGACCTTGAGGCAAGTAGCTTTAATGGGGAATGGCAGGAAATGGCCAAGCTCAACGCACAGAAGAAACTTTTCGTGCTTAAGCTCCAGCAATACAAAGATTCCAATTCTGATCTACAGTTCACTAATACTTTCTTGACTTATCAGTTAGATACCTCTGAGAGATTACTGAAAGATAGTATTCTTACTCTTGAAGGAACGAAAAAAAACCAATGGGATGACCTCTTCAAAAGCGACACACCAAAGAGTTTCAGATCTGTTGCTCTTGCAGTGCTTGCGACTGTGAGATTCAAGAACAGATTGCGCCAGATCAAGTCAAGAAATACGGAGGAGAAGCGTCTCAAAAAGGAGCTGATGGCCCTTAAATCGAATCTTTTATAGTGTACATGTATATTAGCCTATGTTTACATTAGAACTGCGACGGTATGACTGTAGAAGCATTTATCTGCTGAACTTTTTGGCGTGGGATTTCATTCTTGATTCGACTTCGGCCAGTCGACCGCTGAATTGCCTTGCAATTATGTTTAATTGTTCCAGCTTATCTATCTCCAGATCAAGCAAGTCACAATCCTGCAGTAGTTCTTTCACAGTAGCCATGTTAGCCTCCACGGTGGTAATATCAGATTTGTAACTTTCTTTTGTATGCATTATGTTGGCCTCCACCTTTTCACCCAGTTGCTTAGTGTGATCCTGAATTTTAAACATCAAGTAATCGAAAGTGAGAGCCAGCTCTCTTGTTCTCAGGGGATCATCATCATCATCGTCTCCATTGTCATCAACATCTTTCAAAGAGTCGTGTTGTGTTCCTTTAAGCTGTGAACTTTCGGCAGAGAAAGATCGATGCAGGGGAGCATTGGCTGAAACAGGCTCTTGCTCCGTCTCGGGAGTGTTTAGACATGGAGAGTCATAGCTTAAAAGAGTATACTGGTCTGTTAACGACGAAGGTGGACGAATTGTGGAGTTACCAGTCTGTATGGTTATCTGTGATCCCTGGTCATCCATCGTGGCGGTCTGACTCTGTAAAGGCTTGAGCCGTAACCCTGTTGAATCCAATGTATACATTTACATGATATTTTTAAATTGCTTATAATTGAAAGCATGTTGCACACGTGAGACACATCACGTGCTATATAATAAGGTAAATGGCAATCACAGTTATTACTTTGCTGGTTGAGGGCAGCCAGCTAATCAGTAAAGTAGTGAAAAGTATACATTGAAATCCTTGTCACTTTTGGCATGCAGGGTTTGCAACACAAGTAGTCTCTGTTACTATTGTTTGACTTCTCCTGCTGATGGTTTGGGAGTTGTATCATGTATGACGTCATTCTGAACAAGATGGCTCTGTAGTCGCAATGGACGCGCAATTTGTGATTCTGCTTTAGCCCAACAAGTTCGGTTTCGGATGTGTTGTTCTTTTCCCATGCCTACAGTAAGTATGGTAAAGTTCGGCGGTACGCTTCCTATTTGGGAAGGCCGAAAATATCACTGACCAATTAGAGGGCGTATTCATCGGTAAACACGCCGAAGGGGGTTCTGATGGGTACGGGCGGTGCTGGCACATGCTTTGATTGGTGTAGCGGGAGGGGGCAACGTGAGGAAAATAACAGGTATAAAAGGTAGAAACACCTCCTTGTTGCCAAGTTTTTGTTTTATATATCTCTTCTGCTCATACATATAATATTAGTAAACGCCCAATACAAAGCATCAACATAATGACAGTTCAATTCACCCCTAAAGTTAAGGTTGCTTCTGACAGATGTCAGTACACAGCAAACGAATTGGTCACCAACTACACGTATAAGAATGCTGTTGTTGAGAAGGATTCCATTGACTCTTACACCGTCAAGCCAGTTACTGAGGACTACCAATTTAAGGTTGATCTCAAGGTACCAAAGGTGGGAATCATGCTTGTTGGACTCGGTGGTAACAACGGTACCACATTTGTTGCTTCTGTTCTTGCCAACAAAAACAAGGTTCAGTTTAACACCAAGGAAGGTGTTAAGACAGCTAACTATTTCGGGTCTGTGACCCAGTCTGCCACCATCAAACTTGGAGTTGACTCCAAAGGTTTGGACGTCTATGCTCCTTTCAACTCCTTGCTTCCAATGGTGAACCCTAACGACTTTGTTGTATCCGGCTGGGATATAAATGGCGCTAATCTTGCCGAGGCCATGTACAGAGCCAAGGTGTTGGAGTACGACTTGCAAGCTAAGCTCGCTGATCAAATGAAGGAGTTCAAGCCTCTTCCTTCTATTTACTATCCTGATTTCATCGCCGCTAACCAGGATGAGAGAGCAAACAACTGTTTCAACAGAAATGGAAGCAATATTTCTACCACTGGAAAGTGGTCCCATGTTGAGAGAATCAGAAAGGATATCAGAGATTTTAAAGATTCTAATGGCCTAGACAAGGTGATTGTCTTGTGGACAGCTAACACCGAGAGATATTCTGAGTTGATTGATGGAGTTAATGATTCTTCTGAGTCCCTTCTCAAATCCATCAAAGAAGACCACCAGGAAATTTCTCCAAGCACTATTTTTGCTGTTGCATCTATTCTTGAGAATGTTCCATACATTAACGGAAGTCCTCAAAACACATTTGTTCCTGGTGTAATCGAACTTGCTGAACAACACAAGACCTTTATTGGGGGAGACGACTTCAAGAGTGGTCAAACCAAAATGAAGTCTGTCTTAGCCCAATTCCTTGTTGATGCCGGTATTAGACCTGTTTCCATTGCCTCCTATAATCACCTTGGAAACAATGACGGCTTCAACTTGAGTTCACCAAAACAATTCAGATCCAAGGAAATCTCAAAAGCATCTGTCGTTGACGATATTATTGCTTCCAACGATATCCTTTATAATGAGAAGCTTGGCAAGAAGATTGATCACTGTATTGTCATCAAGTACATGAATGCTGTTGGGGATTCGAAAGTGGCTATGGATGAGTATTATTCTGAGTTGATGCTTGGAGGACACAACCGTATTTCTATCCACAACGTTTGCGAAGATTCTCTTTTGGCCACTCCTTTGATCATTGATCTGCTAATTATGACTGAGTTCCTATCCAGAGTCACTTACAAGAAGCAGTCATCCAAAGAATCTGGATTCGAGGATTTGTATTCGGTCTTGTCCTTTTTGAGTTACTGGCTCAAGGCCCCATTAACCAGACCTGGGTTCGAGCCTATTAACGGCTTGAACAAGCAACGTATGGGTCTCGACAACTTTTTAAGAATCTTGATCGGTCTAGAGCCACTAGATGAGTTGAGATTCGAAGAAAGATTAGTGTAAGCGATATTATTACTTTACTTAGACAAATAGTCAGCTTATGAGAAAAGAATCAAAGTAAATCAGTGAATTGTCTGGCAGTCAGTAGTAGACTTAGAAGCTTTCAAAGCATTCAACCACGGTCTTCAAATTATCCATGACGTTATTGGCAGCAACTCGAATAACTCTATCAGAAGAACCCTCAAATCGTATTAGCAACCGTGTGTCTTTGTATGAATAATGAACATGCAGCTCTGCAGGTTTTAAGATTGGGTCTGGACTGAGGGCATTACAGGCTATCTCGGCTTGTTTGTCAGTCTCAAAAGGGACCTCAAACTCTCTAAAAAAGTTAGTAAGATTAGATTTTTTGCAGTGAATGTATCTTGGCAACATACAACGAGTGAGTGAACACATTTCCGGACATGGTGTCAACATTCATAACAATTGGATTCAGTGAAGATCCACATAGCACCACGGTGTTGTGTAAGTAAGGTACTGGAAGCAAAGTGATCTATCTATATCTATTATTTTTCTTGCCATTAGGGTAAAGACAAGACGACTGGTCAAGCGACGATCGACGCATTTTTGGGAACCGGATGTAGGATAGCAGATTTTTTTTTCTGGGATCACTAATACGAAAACGTCATATTTGCGTTTATTCGCTCTCCATAATGTTCTTAACTGTAGATAATAGCACAACTGATGCTTTAATTCATGTAGATTACTCTATCAAAAGCCTTGTTGCAATTTCTGTAAGTGGAAGGAACATCCTTCTGTTTATGTAAATTTACGCGTCTTCGAATGGTCGATAGACGGGTCTATTCGCTAAGTGAGGTTTATTGTCACGTAATTTAAATTGACTACTCACTGGGACCTGGGATCAGGGTTGCCCATCCCGCTCTCAACTGAGTTGCTGCTTTTTTTGGGTTTGAAGCCCTGCTCTACGCCGATACCTGTGGCCGGAGTCCCAAAGCAGAAATCTGACGGATCCTGCTGACCTATTTCCCACCGCGGATTATGAGAACAATAGCTTGAGCTTGCTTATCAGGAATACACCTTTTTGTGAGAGAACCGAGACAAAAAGCAGCCAATCTAGTCTAAGTTGGATTTTTATTCTTCCTTTGCAATACTAGGCTGTTCCTTGCTAGTGTATCAAACAAGTCAACTTTATTGACCAGACGAGGACGGGTGCGTTTTGCCTTGCCTTTTATCACAAAGAACACAGCTCAAGTCTTTTATTTATTTTATGTCAGATCGTCATGGCTCCTTCGACGATCGATCTCCCTTTTGATGACTTGTCTCAACTCCACCCCAAGCTAAGCCACATACCTTTCACTAACACTCTTCAGTTCTTCTTGAACGGAGAATTACAAACTGTTCGGAATCCAAACCCTGAATCTCGTCTTATTGATTGGATCAGGAATGACGCCTGCTTGCGAGGAACTAAAGAGGCATGCTCGGAGTCAGGATGTAATGCATGTTCTGTAACCATAGCTCAAATTAGAAAGACTGTTGATGCTGATGGTAATGAAAAGAGCGATATTTTATACACTGCAGTGAATTCATGTGTCACTCCACTGGTGTTGGTGGAAGGCAAGCATATCATCACTGTTGAGGGAATTGGTTCCTCCGACAATCCACACCCAGTTCAGGAAAGAATCGCTAAGTTCCATGGATCACAGTGCGGATTTTGTACTCCGGGATTTGTGATGGCTCTATATGCTCTACTGAGACAGAAAAATGGAATTGTGTCGGTAGAAGAAATTGATGAAGCTCTCGAATCCAACCTTTGCAGATGTACTGGCTACATGCCTATTGCCGACGCAGCATACTCTTTTGCTTATGACTCTGACAACTACAATCAGGAGAAAATCAGACCCTTCTCTTTGAAAAAGCAGGCTGGTAACGCGACATGTGCTATGGGAGACGACTGCTGTCAGAAAAAGAAACGTCCTCAAACCAAAGGCTGTTCTAAGGGCTCAGACTGCTGTCAGAATAAAAGTGTCACTGTAACCGCAGGTTGCTCTAAAGGTGCAGATTGCTGCCAGAACAAGGATACAATCAAAGAGGAACAAACAACTGAATACCCAGATTCAGAGATTGATATGAATAAAATATTCACTCCTAACGGAATACCTTTGCAAGAATACCATCCAGAGAAAGATTTACGTTTTCCTGTCAAGCTTTCCTCCTATGTGAAGAAGCCTATCTTCTACGGTAATGAAAGAAGAATTTGGTTCAGACCTATCACTAAGCAACAACTACTTGAGATCTACAACAGCTACCCTTCTGCAAAATTAGTTGCTGGTGCCTCGGAAGTTCAAATTGAGGTCAAGTTCAAAGCTGCAGACTATAAGGTGAATGTTTACTGTAATGATATTGATGAACTTAAGACCTGGGAGTACATTGAAGGTAAAGGTTTACTTATTGGTGGAAACCTTCCTTTAATTGAACTGGAAGCACTTGGGGAGAGATTTGGTAAGCAGTTAGGAGAGAAGGGCCATGGACAGGTCTTCATCCAGATTGCAAACCAGTTGAAGTTGTTTGCTTCTAAAGCTGTTAGAAATGTAGCAACTGTTGCCGGAAACATTGTTACTGCTTCACCAATTGCTGATATGAACCCAATATTGGTGGCTTGTGGGGCTATTATAACAACCGAAAAACTTAACGCTTTAGGTGAGGTTGAAATTATTGATATTAGCATGAATGATTTCTTCACTGGGTACAGACGTACTCGGTTGCCACAAGGATCCATTGTGAGCAAGGTATTTATCCCAGAGAATAAGGACAATGAATTCATACATGTTTATAAGCAATCAAAGAGAAAGGATGATGATATTTCCATCGTCACGTCATGCCTTAGAGCTCAGCTTAATGATGAAGGTGTTATTGAAAACTCTACATTGGTTTATGGAGGCATGGCGCCAATGACTGTACAGTCTCCTAAGACTCAACAGTACATCGAGGGAAAGTCCATCTTCAGCGAGAAGTTTATTGATGGTGCATTGGACATGCTCACACAGGATTATTCATTGAGTTACAGCGTCCCTGGAGGAATGGCTTCATTCCGTAAGGGATTGACACTCTCCTTTTTCTACAAATTCTGGCAGTTTATGATGAAAGCTTTCAAGAATGGTGCTTTCGCTAACGCTGAATTGATTGATGTGGATTCCATCACCCCTGTTACAAGAAATGAGAAACATGGTTATAGAGATCTTGACAATCCAAACGAAGGAACATTGATCGGGAAATCATTAGTCCATGTAAATGCATTCAAACAGGCCGCTGGAGAGGCACAATATACTGATGATATCCCTCCTCAACATCGTGAAGTTTTTGGTGTTCAAATCATGTCGACCAAAGCGCATGCTAAAATACTCTCTATTGATTGGGAGGAGGCGTTGAACGTCGATACTGTTATTGATTATATTGATGTGACTGATTTGCCAAGTAAGGAGGCGAATTACTGGGGACCATTACCGTTTGGTAAAGAACCATTTTTGGCTGAGGAAGAGGTTTTCTTCGTTGGACAAGCGATCGGAGTTATTTTTGCTACTGACAAGGAGCGCGCCTATGAAGCATCTAGACAGGTGAAAGTCAAATACGAAGAGCTACCTGCAGTTGTTTCCGTCGAGGATGGAGTGGAACAGAATTCATTTTTCCCTGATAAGAGAGAAACAATACTTGGTGACTGGGAAAAAGCCTTTAAGGAGTCTAAACACTATATTGAAGGAGAAGCCAGGTTATCGGCTCAAGAGCACTTTTATTTTGAGCCTCAGAATTGTGTTGTTATTCCTGAAGAGGAGGGAGAGCTGAAGATATACTCATCCTCTCAGAACCCATCAGAGACCCAAGAATATGGTGCTCAGGTGACCGGTGTTCCTTCTCATAAAGTTGTGTGTCGTGTCAAAAGGCTAGGTGGTGGATTTGGAGGGAAAGAGACCAGAGCCGTTCAACTATCCAGTCTAGCTGCAATTGGAGCCAAAAAACTAAACAGACCTGTCAGAATGCAGCTGAACAGATCAGAAGATATGCTGATTTCTGGTCAACGTCATCCTTTCCTTATTAAATACAGAGCATCTCTTGACGAAGACCTGAAATTCACAGGATGCGAGATCATCCTCTATGCCAACGCTGGCTGGTCGATGGACCTTACTAGAGGTGTTATCGACCGTGCTGTCTTACACTCAACCAACTGTTACTTCTTCCCTAATGCGCACGTTTGTGGATTACCTGTTAAGACCAATACCGCCTCCAACACAGCTTACAGAAGTTTTGGTGCTCAAGCTGGGTTCTATGCTGCCGAATCGATTGTTACCCACATTGCAGAGCAACTGGACATTGACCCAGAAGTAATCAGACAAAAGAATTATTACACTGTTGGTGCAAATCAAACATTACACTATAGACAGGCTATCACTGAAGATGTGACTATGAGACACATTGTAGGACAGAACTTAAAGGAGTCGAACTACGAGCAGAAAAAGAAAGAGATCGAAGAGTTTAATGCCAAGTCTAAATGGATCAAAAGAGGAATTGCCCATACTCCTGCAATGTTTGGAGTTTCTTTTGGAGTTCTGTTTTTGAATCAGGGTGCTGCTCTAATTCACATTTATCATGATGGGTCGTGTTTGGTTTCTACTGGTGGTGTTGAAATCGGCCAAGGTTTGACTACCGTTATGAAGATGATTGCTGCGAACGAATTAGGTGTTTCTGTTGAGAAGTGCTTTATTTCGGAAACGTCTACCCAGAGCGTTCCAAACACCTCTGCTACTGCGGCATCTGCCGGTTCTGATCTGAATGGTATGGCAGTAAAAGATGCATGCATGAAATTGAATGAACGTTTAAAACCAATTAAAGAGAAAGTGGGCCCTGATGCATCATGGGAAGAAATTATTAGTACAGCCTACCATGAGAGGGTATCTCTGAGTGCGACTGGATTCTACAAGACCCCCGATATCGGATATTTGATTAACACCGACAACGACAACCCTGATCCCAAGCCTGCTTTCCTTTATCACACTCAAGGTTCAGCTGTTGCTGTTGTTGAGGTGGACACGTTAACAGGGGAATGGGTTGCTCTTGAGTCTCATATTAAAATGGATGTTGGTAAACCGTTGAATCAAGCGATCATTTATGGACAGATTGAGGGTGCGTTTATTCAAGGAATGGGATACTTCACAATGGAACAGTCTTTGTGGTTCCGTCACAACAGCTCTCTGTTCACACGTGGACCCGGTAACTACAAGATTCCTGGATTCAGAGATATTCCACAGGTGTTTAATGTGTCAATGCTCAAGGACACAGACTTCAAACATATGAAGACTATACACTCGTCGAAGGGTGTTGGAGAACCTCCATTTTTCCTCGGATGTTCTGTTCAGCTGGCAATTCGAAATGCAATTGGTTATGCACGGAAGCAAAATGGATACAAGGATGGTTCATTTGGATTGAAGTTCCAAACACCTTTAACTACAGAGCGAATCCGTCTGGCCTGTGGTGACTCTATTATGAACCGTGCTACTGTGGAGCCTAAGGAGGATGAGAAAGACTTCTTCATTGAAGCGTAAAGACATGTTAAAATGGATGGGTTTGATTTTATAGTTTAAATTGGTTTCAAAACCTGGGGTTAGCTAATGTAATCAAGATCATGTTATGCTAATAAAACATGTTCTCGGAAAGGCCATGTTCAACTAATAAGTTTCCTGTAATTTGTAATCATAACGTCAATCAAAGATCGACGTTGATCGACGCCAGCAGCTGATTAACTAGTTCTGTCCTGCGGCGTATCGGTCCACTCTCTGATTAACGAAGCTCTGAGGCTAGAAGCCTTAGAGGCTATAGCTGCCTTTTTAAGAGGAGGTGCGAGGGGTAGATGTGGAGAGGCGGGGTGTAGGAGGGAAACAGTGTAAAGGTGTTTATGATTTACATATGGGTCTTACGTAAGGTTTGTGCGGCTGGGTGACGTTTTAGAAATGTTTGATTGGCTGATTACCAGGATGATAGGCTGTGCGTCGGATCTGTGTTCTGGATTAGGAAGTTGGATGTGTTGCGGGCGAGTTTGGATTTTTGGCTGGCCCCCTGACAAGCTTACTAAAGTGGGGAGCAAGATTGCTCTACTCCGGGGGGGTGCCAGGGCTCCACCGGGAGTGGTGAGATTTTGGCAGGAGGCTACGGGGATGCGCGGGGGTTCCGAGATTTTGGGTCGTGACTGGGATGGAGAAACTTGTGGAGAAGTAGAGCAATTATATAAAGAGGAGGAGCGTGCTGATTTTTCAGAGCAAGACAAATAAATGAAGCTTGGTAAAACAACTATCTAAAAGGTTGAGCAGTTTAGGAGAGGTCTGGTTACGAAATGTCTAATCCACCTGTTTACACAACGTCACAGGGATGCCCTGTTTCGGATGCCTTTTCCACACAGCGAATTCCTGTTGACAGCACTGGTTATAGTTATGCCCCTCCAACAGGACCTCTTTTGTTGCAGGACTTCAAGTTAATTGACTCCTTAGCTCATTTTGACAGAGAGAGAATTCCTGAAAGAGTTGTTCACGCCAAGGGAGCTGGGGCTTTTGGTGTTTTTGAAGTTACAGATGATATCACCGATATCTGTTCTGCTAAGTTTTTGGACACTGTAGGTAAAAAGACGAGAATCTTGACCAGATTCTCTACTGTTGGAGGTGAAAAGGGTTCTGCAGACTCTGCAAGAGACCCTCGTGGATTTTCCACCAAGTTTTACACTGAAGAGGGTAATCTTGATCTTGTTTACAATAACACTCCAATTTTCTTCATAAGAGATCCTACAAAGTTCCCACATTTCATTCACACACAGAAGCGTAACCCAGCTACGAACTTGAAAGACGCTAATATGTTTTGGGATTACTTAACTGCAAATCCTGAATCATTACATCAGGTTATGTACTTGTTTTCTAACAGGGGTACTCCTGCGTCATACAGAAAAATGAATGGTTATTCTGGACACTCTTACAAGTGGTACAATTCCAAGGGTGAATGGGTTTACGTTCAAGTACATTTCATTGCTAACCAGGGTGTACACAATTTGACTGATGAACAAGCTGGTGAGTTGGCAGGTTCCGACCCTGACTACCATACACGTGATTTGTATAACTCTATCGAGAAGGGTGACTACCCATCATGGGAATGTTATGTACAGACAATGACTCTTGCACAGGCTAAGAAACAGCCTTTTTCAGTGTTTGATCTTACCAAAGTTTGGCCTCACAAGGACTTCCCTCTCAGACACTTTGGTCGCTTTACGCTGAATGAGAATGCAAAGAACTATTTTGCCGAAATTGAACAAGCTGCTTTCTCTCCATCTCACACTGTTCCAGGAATGGAGGCATCGAACGATCCTGTTTTGCAATCGAGATTGTTCTCTTATCCAGACACCCACAGACACCGTCTCGGAACTAATTATGTACAAATCCCGGTCAACTGTCCCCTAAGAAGCGGATCTTTTGCTCCGCAAATAAGAGATGGGGCTATGAATGTCAGTGACAATCTTGGAGGAACTCCAAACTATGCAGGAGCCTACGATTGCCCTGTGAAGTTCACTGCAGCCAGTAAGCCTTCTGGATCAAAACCAGACGAGAAATACTCTGGCGAGGTTGTTCCTTTCCACTGGACTGTTACTGACTTTGACTTTTACCAACCAAAGCAGTTCTGGAATGTCTTGGGAAGATCTAAAGGAGAACAGGAGGCACTTGTGCACAACATTGCCAACCATGTTGTTGCGGCCGATGAGTTTATTCAGGATCGTGTGTTTGAGTACTTTTCCAAGGCTGAGCCAATTATTGGAGAGCTTATTCGTAAAGAGGTTTTAGCGAAAAGCCCTCGTTCAGACTCACCATCCAGACTTTGAGCTGGTTGAACAAAGTGCTTTTAAGAGGTTCTATGTTTTACTGGCTTTATTTATTATCTAACCTTTTATCGTCTAACCAAACCGACTAAGTTCAAAGCTGAACTAGCTATTAAACTGGATTATCACTGTAATTTTATTCTGCCCCACAAAATTCCCAGGATGGCGACCGGGCATCTACTTGCCTAAATAGGCAATTTTTTGCAGATTGCGCTATGTATCGCGCAGTATTTTCTCTGTTCAACTTTCCTTGTTGAGAAATCACCGGTGGCTTTCCAATGTCTTATTCCTATATATTATTGAACCACTTTCTCATATCTTGAGTGTATATTGATACAGACTCTTTGGCATATTTCTTGGAATATATAATCCGACCGACCTCTACCAGAAATGTCCTGCCGTTGCTCGTCATCATCAGCCAAAGCTGTGTCTACTAACAGCGTATCGTCGAAGACGCCATTAGAATCTCTCTGTGGTGAGCCTCGTGACTCTGCCAAATCATCCGGCCCTAAACCATCCAAATGCTGTGGAGGAAAATCAGGATCTAGATGCTGCTGTGGTTCCGGCTGTGGATGTCCAAGTTGCAACACCACCAAGTAAGTAACAACATGCTCTTCTCTTCAACCGAACAGTTTAAACTGACCAATCTGACTTTATCAGACTTTAATAATTTGCATTATGCTTAGTTAGTTAGGGCTTTTGAACCTCAAATTGCGAGTTGTTTGAAAGTTACCCGGACCGTTTATAGTCACGTGACCGTATTTACCCGAGATATACACATAATAAAGAGGGATCAATACTTCTCCTTTGCTTGTTTTCAACACCTATACGTCTCTGTAATTGGTAATTTGGGAGTACCTGAGTTGTAGATGGGTAGTGATTCTAAAGTGGTGAGGTTATTTGCATTCATTCAACCTTGGGCTTCCAGTTTGTTTTATGAGAAGAACAAGAGGAAAGTCTTGATTGAATGTATTGAGAGGTTACTGCGTATGAAGAGCGAACCTCTTTTGTTAGAGACCACCGTGAGTTTTGCTGAAAACGTTTACCACACAGCAAATGTACCTGAATTATGGCAAGAGTTAGAGAGAAGGGCACTTGAAAAGCTACAATTACCGTTTCTTGAAATTCTAGTGGGATCCTGTGTCACGTACTATGTGGCTTATGTGAGGAGGGAAAGCTCTGACAGAAACAACTTGGACTGTAACGAGAATATAGCCGAGCGACTTGAATCTGTACTTGATTCGTTTGATAGTAGCTCTGAGCTGTTTACTGTGAAATTCAACAACAAGTCTGTTGATACATTTATACCCTTATCAGACGATATCTACCTTGATATAGTGATTGTTGACCAAGGGAAGCACATCGATATTGGGCATATTATTGAAACTAAACAGCTGGAAAGTGATGAGAACTTACTGGGATTGTACGACAAGAAAGTACAACAGACCGAAGATTCAACGATGTGGAGCTTCTTATCCAGCGAATCGCTAAGAATGATTCGAATTACTGGTCTCCCGGACCGCGCTCTTTTCGAACAGTATGGAAGCTTGTTTTTCGTTGATGGACTCAAAACAAAGCTTCATAAATTATGCTCTGTCACAATGAAATCACATAAATCCAGTAAGATGGTACTTTTACATGGACCTCCAGGGAGCGGAAAGACTTCATTAGCAAGATCCATTGGAAACATTGTGTTCTGTGATCTTAGTGATAAACTTGAAAAGGGGTTTCTCATCGAGCTTTCCTGTGCCCAAATTCTCTCCATGTATCTCAACCAAAGCGACAGAAACCTTGACACATTGTTTCGTGAGTTGGAAACAACGCTAACAGAATACCCAAATGTCTTCATGATTTTACTGATAGACGAGGTTGAGACCCTTGTTAGATCGCGAGCTTACTTGGCTTCATCTTCATCCCCAAGCTCAAGCTTACAATTGGTAAATACTATGTTGGTATGCCTTGACAGAATCAGATCGTGTCAAAATATTCTGGTCTTCTCTACATCTAATCTACCTGCCAATATTGATGAAGCATTTCTCGACAGAGCAGACGCAATATTCCCAATTCAACCACCCAGTCTCAAGTCTGTCTACTCTTTGCTTTCTCAAAAAATAAAGGAGCTGTCAGAACAATCTGCCCTGGAGTTTCCAGGAGGTTTTGATAAACTACAATCATTTGAATGGTGCGATCTACAGCAGTCATCAGCCCCTCTCGCTGTCAGTTACAATCCCAGCAGTCTATTATACAAATTGAGTATTGTTTGTCATAAAAGTAAAATAAGCGGACGATCTTTATCATCAATCTGCAGCAATAGCCTTATTGACCAATGCGGTTATGATGGGTATAACTCAATTCCACTTATGGTATACTTGGATGGGCTTTTAACATCGATTTTAGAGAGATTCAATGCAAATAAGCTGTGTGGAGCAGTATGAGCCAGAAAAAATCAAACCATCCATACACCGACAAGAGGCATGCATTTTTTTAAACCTCGAAATTTGTTCAATTGAAGCAGAGGAAACAACAAATAAGATTCGTTACATTAAATATAAGCAAGTCCTACTAAGCAAGTTAGAGGTTTAAGCTGTTTTTTAGGCTTTGGTAACGGGCATCAACGGGTGAAACCGAAGGTAATTAAGCACCTGATTATGCTCAGTTTAGCAAGAAGCAGCAGGGAAGCCTTGTCAACGGCTAAAAGGCTGACTTTAGGCTGCCGTAAAGGTAGTCGGAGTTTTGCTACTGTGGACGACACTCCAAACAGAATACATGGAGGCCTCAAAGACCAAGATAGAATCTTTCAGAATTTGTACTTGAAGAACTCCAAGAAGCACGGGACTGAAGCATGGGATTTGAAGACAGCGATGAAAATTGGTGACTGGCATAAGACCAAGGAGATTATTAACAAAGGAGATAAATGGATTATAGATGAGATGAAGAAATCTGGATTGAGAGGTAGAGGAGGAGCTGGATTTCCTAGTGGACTGAAGTGGTCTTTTATGAATCCTCCAGGATGGGAAAAGAATGCTGGACCTAGATATTTAGTGGTGAATGCAGATGAGGGGGAGCCAGGAACATGTAAGGACCGTGAGATCATTAGAAAAGAGCCTCATAAACTTGTGGAGGGATGTCTGATTGCCGGACGTGCCATGAACGCTACTGCCGCATATATATACATTAGAGGAGAGTTCTATGCTGAAGCTGTTGTTTTGCAAAAGGCTATCAATGAGGCATACAAGGCTGGGTTTTTGGGACCTAATGCATGTGGGACAGGATATGCTTTTGATGTGTACATTCACAGAGGAATGGGAGCATATGTGTGTGGTGAGGAAACAGCATTAATCGAGTCGATAGAAGGTAAAGCTGGAAAGCCTAGATTGAAGCCACCATTCCCTGCTGGTGTTGGATTGTTTGGAAGACCAAGTACTGTCACTAATGTTGAGACTGTTGCTGTTTCTCCAACTATTTGCAGAAGAGGAGGCTCGTGGTTTGCTGGTTTTGGTAGAGAAAGAAATGCCGGAACCAAGCTTTACTGTGTTTCAGGACATGTGAATGAACCGTGTACCGTGGAGGAGGAGATGTCCATTCCGATGAAAGATCTTTTGGAGAAGCACTGTGGTGGTATAAAAGGTGGATGGGACAACCTCTTAGCTGTGATTCCAGGAGGTTCATCAACACCTATCTTGACAAAGGATACTTGTGACAATGTATTGATGGACTATGATGGACTGAAGGATGCTGGTTCTGGACTAGGTACTGCGGCTGTTATTGTGTTCAACAAACAGGCTGATGTGATAAGAGGAATTCAGAGACTGCTGGCATTTTACAAGCACGAATCCTGCGGACAGTGTACTCCATGTAGAGAGGGTTCTACGTATCTTTCCAAGATGATGGATCGTTTCTACGCTGGACAGGCCAACGAGAAAGAGATTGATATGGCACTTGAGCTTACGAAGCAAGTTGAAGGCCATTCTATTTGTGCCATGGGAGAAGCTTTCAGTTGGCCTTACCAAGGACTTGTGCGGAACTTCAAGCCTTTAATGATTGAAAGAATCAAGCAATACAAAGCGGAACACGGCTTGGCTGATGGAGGACTTGAAACAGGAGGATGGGTTTCAACCGGAGGAGTTAGAGATGGTGTGGTCGTTGATAATCCTCTTCCAAAGGAGGCGTTCCATGGTGACCATTAATCTTCCCGAAGATGCTGGGTTATTTATTTAACAATGTTTGTCTATTTATTTGCTGTATCATACAGTTTCTGACATAAGAATATATTAAAGAGCTATTATTTAACTGTTATGACCAGGGTTGCGTAGAGTGGGCGAGCACCAGAGGGTGGAGCTGAGGGCGAACTATAAATAGTGGGGGTTTCCCTATGGAGGCTACAGAGTTCTGCAGGAAGTATTAGTTAGTTGATTTGGTGTGATACATTTATTTATATTACAAGTCTTGATGGGACAACCCTGAGGAGCAGACCTTCACATTCACAAAGGGCAGAAGCTGATGTGCTGTCCTTTTGAAGGGGTGGGCCTGATATTGGGGGAATGTGAGGGAAGGACACAGCCACAAAACGGAAACGGGAATGAAAGGCTGGTGGAGTAATAATTTTGGTACTGCATGGAAGAAAAAATAGAGCGATGAAAAATATATATAGCAGAAATAGCAACGGTGGTGGAAAAGGAGGACAAGAGGCACGCGGCAGGCAGCTCCCAAGAGTGACAAAGAGGTTGTTGCTGATCAGGACAGGCTATAAAGACATGAAGTGGGGTAGCTGGGCCACGTTGTGGGCTTTTCTCTACTGTGTGCAGGCTGTTTACCCGAATGTAGAGGGGGACAAGAGCATCGCGGATTCGGAGTTGGTCACGATCCAAAACAAAGGTGATTTGGAGGAAGTTGAAGGGCCCAAGAGCTCTTTTGCGAAGACGGCAGAAGCGGTTGCTCAGGCATCGCGTGGAGACGAGGAGGATGACACGAGGCTGCTGTCGTTCTTGAAAGCCCAACAGACACAAGCAGTACAAGATACAAAAGGAGTGGCCACGGACTATGATTCATCTGAGACGTCGGACAATGCTATATTTTTGGCAACGTCTATGATTATTGTTAGTGAGATAGGCGATAAGACGTTTCTGGTTGCTGCCTTGATGGCAATGAAGCATCCGCGGATGCTTGTTTTTTCATCTGCATGTTCTGCATTGGTATTGATGACGATACTTTCGGGTGTGGTTGGCCACGCCCTACCTGCGTTGCTTCCTCAAAGATTCACTCAGTTTCTTGCAGCGATCCTGTTTGTGGTGTTTGGAGTCAACCTGCTACGTGAAGGTCTTGCAATGTCCAAGGATGCTGGAACTGCCGATGAGATGGCTGAAGTTGAAGAAGAGATCGAATCTTCAGAGATTAGTCGACGTGACGCAAACGCTGAAGAAGGCCCAGGAGCCGTAGAAGGCCCTAGTGGTAAACACGCATGGGCTCGTGGTCTAGCACAACTTGCTGACTTGGCATCGTTTATACTGTCTCCAGTATGGGTGCAGACCTTTGCCATGACATTTTTAGGTGAATGGGGTGATAGATCTCAGATTGCTACGATTGCAATGGCTGCCGGTTCCGATTACTGGAAAGTCATCGTAGGTGGAATATTGGGCCACACCATATGTACCGGTGTGGCTGTTGTTGGGGGACAGTTACTTGCCACTAAGATTTCAATGCGTACAGTGACACTTGGTGGTTCAGCTGCCTTTTTCTGTTTTGCAATCTTGTACCTATACGGTGCTTACTATGATCTGGAGTCTTAGTTGAAATTACACGAGAGATTGTTGTGGACGTAATACTACAGGTTTGTTGCATGGCGATTAACTGGCAACTTTAGAGATCATATCATGAGTATCATTAATAGGACTGCATCAATCAGGAGTTCTGGTTACTTTGTGCGACACGCGAGCGTGCTTGTTGTGCCATAATTTGCTTCAGCGCCGACTCCGTCTGCTGCTGCACCGCCTGCGTTGCACCAAGGAGTTCCTCATCATAAGCTTTAATTGTCTCATCGTCGTCGATGAAGCTGTCTTTCTCGACCCTATGAGGCGATTTAGCTTTTTCATACAGCTGCTCTGCTAACTGTGAATACTTTTGTAGAGTTTGTTCACGGAACTGTTGCGTGGAAACTTGGATGTCTTGACCCGGTTTTGAGGCCCCAGTTGGATTTTCAGAGTTTGCAGCATTCAAGGAACCAGCACCTCTTTGTCTTTTTTCACGAAGCTGCTGCAGTCGCTTCTTTCTATCTATCTGCGTTGTTGACATCTTATTAGAAGTATCCTTTCAGCATTCAGCCACCATCCAGCCACCATCTGTTGTACAACAGATACGAATGTTCAAATTTATTTTTACATTCGTTATTTATTTTTTCACCACGAAAACTACTCAGAAACCAACTACCCGGCAATTGAAGTTGATACATATTTGAGCAGCGGCTATGCTGAGATTTGACAGCCGCCAACACATCCCGGATACGGCCAGTGTTGTGAAGCCTCCTCAATCAATTGAAACATCACGATGCAGAGCGAGGAAAATGTTGATCGACAGACTTGAACGATTTTATTATGTAATTAAACTACCTCTTCTCCCTTAAAACAGGTAGTTTCTGCTATGTTGCCGGCGCTTGCTGGCGATGCTGGCGATGCTGGCGATGCTGGCAGCCACTGCTCTATTGTCGCTATTGTAGTAGCCACAATGACTCTATTGTGCTCAAAGTGGCACCAATTGAAAAACGGTGCGCTGATCGTTTTTCTGGAGTCAACTGTGGACAAAAATATAATAGTCAGATTTGTGCGGCAAACAAGCAATACAAAAGAGCTGTCACTTACGGCAAATAAGCCGATATATTAATTATTAGGCTGGAGGCAAGACGAACGCGATGCTGAAATTAGACGTGGCCTTCAGAAACGCGCACAGGGGGTTTAGGTATGCCGGGGCGGCTCGGACTTTTGGGTGCTCAAGAGGCGTATTTGATACTGCGAAAGGCCCAAACTTTGACACCCTTGAGTTTGTTAAACAGCTCAAAGAAAGCGGGTTCTCAGACCAACAAGCCCAGACAGCTGTAACCACAATCGGAAGAGCTCTGAACGATGGTATCGACCAATATGCTGCGGGAATGATCACCAAAGAAACTCTTAGTAAGATGTCGTATCAACAGAAGGTTGATTTTGCCAAACTGAAGGGAGAACTGCAAATGATTGACAAATCGGAGTTCAACTCTCTTCGGAATGAACATGAGCGGCTTCGGAATGACGTGGAAAAGATGCGTACTAGGTTCAAAGAGGAAATAAACAAGAGCTTATCAGGAGTGAGGCTGGATTTGAACTTGGAAAAAGGAAGAATAAGAGAAGAGAGCTCTATATATGACCTCAAGATAAAAGAAACTGATACCAGGATCGATGAAGAAATAGCTAATATGAAAGTGCAAATGGATAGTGTCAAGACTCAAGTGATGCAGTGGCTGTTCGGAGTGTGTACCGGAACCTTCGCACTTATTCTTGCTTACGTGAGATTATTGAGTTAAGTCGATAATAAGAGGGATACAAAACATAGTCAGGTTACTTAAATTTTGAACTCTTCTCTCAGAATCTTGAGAGTGTCATCTGGAGACCCCACGGAATGGCCTATAGTTCTACTATCATTGTAGATCTCGTAGTCATTCCCACCGTTGTACGTTTTGTCACCAAAGAAATGGATTTTATCGAAACCTTCATTCTCGACATGTCTCAAACAATAAGTCTTATCCCAACCAGTTGGGAACACATCAAACGAGATTTGACCTCCAATCGAGTAGGTTAATGCCGTGTCAGGAAATGCATTTTTGAGAGCAGTGACCATGTTTGCTCTTACTTTATTGGCCAGGTCAAACTTTTCGTAATCTAATCTCTCTTGAGTTGAAGCATTTCTTCCAATAGGCGAGACGTTGATCATTCCATTTCTGAATTCAACAAACGTCCCTCTTCTGACAGGCAAGTCAAGTTCAGATAAGTACCTCAAGATGAATTTCACTAGCTCATTATACTTGGACTCTCCAATCCACTGAATAAAAGATTGAGATGCAAGCTGCTCTCCTAATCTGTATGCGGTTAGTCCGTTTTCTGAGAAGCAAAAGTCAAAGTCAGATATGACATCTGGACCGAGTTGTTCTATCTGCTTGGACAAATCAGATCCTCCAACAAAGCCAATAACACACTTTTTTCTGAGGTCTGCCAAGGCCTTCTTCATTTCTGGAGATACGACTAATCTGGCCGGAGTTAGAGTTCCGTCCACGTCAAAAAGACATAATGTTTTTGGCTGTTCTCTGTCGGCAAACGACATTGCAATTATCGAAGATGTGTTGTTGTTTGTTTGGTGACTGTTCAAGAAGGAGCAAGAAGCTGTGATGTATTGCTTAGTTGACGTTCATTCCAGCTAAAAAAGACACGTTGAGACGCAACGCGGATCATTTTTTCTTCGGCCATTTGAGTCGAACGACGCGTCGCTGGATTTTAGATCCTGTTTACCAGCACGCCTCACACCGACTTCAGAATCTCACGGCTGATTTAACATGTTCTGCTCAATTATTGTATGTGGTTTGGACTCGACAGAATGATTTATATAGAAAAAGGACGTCCATCGCAAACTTATCAAGTCTCTCGACATGACCTGTAAGACGTTGAAGGAGAAACAGTGCGCGGGACTTTGGGCCCGATATACACCATGATTGGCACGATTTCAAGTCCTAGGTTCTTACTATCGTCTAATAGATCACTGGTGTCATCGTTATCTTTGCAATCGTCCTTCACGTACGAATGTGACTCGCAAAGCTCCTTTGAAACAGAGCCGTCATCGTTCGACTCGTTTGACGTCAAGACTGCGCTAAAGCGATACAAGAATGTCTCTAAAGTGCAATATAGCAACTGTATGTTGCAGCAGTATCTTTTCCATCGGGATTTACTTTTATTGAGATCCGTCAACAGACTTTCATTGTGTCTAGAACTATTAGAGGATTCGAACTTCAATGACGAGACCCTCGACTCTCTATCAGAAAACACACCCTCTTTGAACCAACGATTACGAATGTTTTTCAAGCTACTTGCTTCAAATATGACTGGAAACAGATCCTCTAGAAAATATCATGACGTCTTATTTGGATCCAAGTCGCTAGCAATTAAAAGCATCCGAAACCGACAGCCTCACGAGATCAAACCAGTGTTGAATCCGGACTCCGAACTCTATGAAGCCCTGATGTTATACCGAGAAAGCGAGCTTCAGGTTCAAAAATATATTGCTGCAAGCATGTAGCACTAATATCAAGTATTGGATATAAAAGGTATGTAAATTTTAATTTAAAAATAATCACCGAGCAATTAAGTCGAGATTCGTCAACGAAGGCATTTTAGAAGGCACTTGCACCATGTCTCTCAAAAAAGAACAACAGGAGATCGTTAGCAAGTTCAAACAAGAACTTGCTGACATAATCGAAGAAGCAGAGTACGATGAGCTTTTCGGGTATCAGTTAGATGTTAACGGAGATTATTATGACGAAGAAGTTACAAATCAGTTATTAATTAAACTTTTGACAGCGTACAATTGGGACTATAATGTATCAAAAGACAATCTAGCCAATATTCTGGACTGGAGGAAGGACTTTGAGCCGTTAAAAGCCGCCTTTTCAGAAACCCATAACAAAAAATATAATGATATAGGGTTGATTACAATTGACTCAAATGCTAAGCCGTTAGAGAGAGTTATTACGTGGAATTTATACGGTAATGTCAAGGACCCTAAGAAATTCTTTGACAACACAGATGAATTCCTGAGATGGAGAATTGGCTTGATGGAACAAGCGTTGCAATTGCTCGATTTTAAAGATGATGACAATAACTATATGGTTCAAGTTCATGATTATAAAAATGTTTCATTCCTCAAGATTGACCCATCCGCCAAGAAAGCTTCCGGTTCTGTTATTAAAGTGTTCAGCAACTACTATCCCGAGGTTCTTTCTAAAAAGTTTTTCATTAATATCCCTACTGTTATGCTGTGGGTATTCAATGTTATAAAGACGTTTGTACCTGAAAGAACTACTAGAAAGTTTCAACTTGTTGGAAATGGGGCGGACTTAGGTAAATATTTAGGTAAGCAAGGGCTTTCAAAGGAGTATGGAGGTGAAGTTAACGATGGACTAGAGAGCCTGCGATTTGTGTTTGACTCCAAAAAGACAAAGGTTACTCCGTACACTGGGTATTTACTAGAGCAGCAGTTAGTTAATGAAGTTGATTGATAGGTCACGTGATCGATAACTTAATTTTTTTGATTCAAGAGCACGAGTAGAAAGTAAGATATTATGATAATGGTGACGCGTTGTGGAGAGCAGGACTGGGCTGTTGAACCGTGGGGGATGTCGAACTCCTTGTTAGAAGGCAAGAGGGCGAACTCTGAGAACGAACCGCCTGATTCGCAACAGAAGAGAATGAAACTAGAACCGATTCCTAATGATAGCAGAAGAGAGTCCTTGGTTGATATTTCCAAACGACAAGTGGGTTCCAACAATCCAGCTGTTGGTGTTAGCGGTAAGGAAGCTGGCTCTACCTCTGATGGATCCAGTGACTCTGATTCTGGGTCAGGGTCAGGTTCTGATTCCGAATCCGACTCCGACTTCGATTCCGAAAGCTTATCAGAAGATAATAGAGAAGAAAGAATGGAAATGACAGAAAGTGAGCAATTTGAGCTTCAGGATAGATACAGACGTTTGGATAAAGAGCTTATTCAACAGAGACTAGATATTGGTCGCGAAGACAGCGTTTTCAAGATATCTAGGTCTCTTGACAAGGCCGACGAGCTATTTTCACGGACTAAAACATCTGTTCAATCTAATATTGTTGCTAAAGATTCTGCCACCCTGAAAGAGATTGGACTACAGGCTAAACTTGCAACCAGAAACATCAGGCTAGGTCGATCTGAAAGGAACCTCAGTTTTGATGAGTTTGCTTCTAACTTTGTTAGTTTTTTCACTGAGGGAAATACCGACGACTATTTGGTTGATGATGACGATATGGATGATGTTACTTCTGAGAAGAACTTTGGCAAGTTTGATTGGTTGAAAGCGGGATTATTGTACTTGAATTGCTCTTCAAGAGCTCCAACAACCGAATTTCTGCTTGGTCCACTAGAGATTACACGCAGGCAACGCGCTAACCGTCAAAGATTGCTAGACGACTCTAAGTATGGCGCGCTGAAGACTGCACACAAAAAGACCGCCACAGAACTGATGGACGGTAGCAATCAAGATGACACTACTGCTAACTCGGAGCGTTGCTTTCGAAAGCTGCGAAGTCTGAATCTTAAGAAGGTTAGTCTGTTCAAGTTCTTTATTGATCCAGACTCGTTTGCCAAATCTGTTGAAAACCTCTTCTACACCAGTTTTCTCATTAATCATGGTAAAGTCATATTAGGTCATGACTCACAAGGGATCCCCTACATCCAGGAAGCTAACAGCGAAACTACAAAAAATCATCCAAGACACCTCAGAAATGACACTAAGTCTCACGTTATATTCAGTCTCGATCATGAAACGTGGAAAAATATCATCGATACTTACAATATTACAGAGTCGTTTCTCTAGAAACCTATTTACAAATCGCGTTGGTGCCATCCGTCCAGCTCCAACAATTGATCAAGGGGCCATTTTCTAACAACAGAACTTGCCATGTCTGTTGTGTACCCCTTCTCAAACAACTCGATACCCGCCCATCCAATCATCGTGGCATTGTCTGTACACAATCGGGGTTCTGGAAAATAATAGTTTTCAATTCCCAAAGGTGAAAGCTGCTTCTTAATCATTTCACGTAGCATGCCGTTAGCTCCAACACCACCAGAGCAGACAAAGCTCTGAACTTTCAACTTTTTCAGCTTGATGGCCAGTCGAATCTTGGTCAACATGTGCTGGAACACAGTTGACTGGATTATATATGCAATTCTAGCTCTTTTGATATCATCGAAATCTTGATTGTCATGGTACTTTTTCAGGGAGGACCTTAGTTGAGAAATGAATGAAGCAAAAGAATATGCCAGAACATCCTTCCTATTCCACTCATTCATCATGGGCTCTCGAATGTCAAACTCCACTTCAAGTCCCCATTGATCTCTATGCTGATTCAAAAACACTTCCATTTCTTTTCCAATCATATTTCCTGTGATCCCAAGCTCTCGTCCACATTTATCTAGGGCATCACCAGCTGCAATATCCAGCGTATCTACTAATATTTCATGTTGTACAAGACTCTTGCTCAGTACGCACACCGTGTGACCTCCACTAGCCAGAAGACTAAGAAACGGAAATTCAGGCTTTGATCCATTAGAATCCATCCGAGGAATTAACAAGTGTCCCAACATGTGATTAACACCAACAAGTGGCCTATCGAAACCGATAGAAAGACCACATGCAAGCTGATAACCACCAGCAAGTGATCCAACCATTCCGGGGCCTCTTGTTGCACAGATCAAATCTGGCTTACCATTTTCGCCTAACCAACCATGTTTCTTCAAACATTCGTTGACATTTTGTGTTATTGACCGTCTATTGTGCTGTGCTGCGTCTGTCGGTACAATTCCGCCAGCTGTTCTAGAATCTAATGTGGATTTCCGCTCTTCAATAACCCTTGGAGACTTCCCTGGATCATATCTATCTAAAAGACTGACACAGGCATCATCGCAGGAGGTTTCAATAGCTAAAATTCGATACCATCGTCGTACCAGACTTTCAGACGATCTATATGAGTGTGAGTTCGGCTTTACTGAAACTGCCGTTTGACGCCACATGTATGTAATGCCTCTTCGTAATCAAGAAGCACTAACTGAACGCTTGCACAAAAGCTGAAGTGTAGTTGATTTTACTATCAGGACATATTTTTCGGCGTCGACCGACGCGTCGTGTAAAACACCGGGTAACTTCGGTTGCACGGAGGTAAAAATGACAGACGCTCACTATTTTTATGTCTGAAAATATCCCAATCGAATAAAGCTATTTTGCAAACGAACAAACAGCTTTGGCGTGGCCGGGTGCACAAATCACTGGTTGTCGTGAGTCTGAGTTGCCAGTAATATCAAACCACTTCTTTGAAGTACAAAGCCGTTGAAGGGACGCGAAGCAGCGACGTCAAATCACTATCGACAGATCTCTATAGGTCTTAACAGTATTTTGGGACAATTCCGAGATACAAGACTGGACTAACAGTTGATAATATTAGTTTGCCTGTACTATCCACGTTGGTATTACCGGACATTCCGACTGATTTGAAAAAGAGCATGGTGATAGTTTCAGGAGATATTGTGGTTTCGAAAGCTCTGCGTATTGGAGTTGACATATTCTAGAAGATGCCGGCCTTACTGTCGACATCAAACATCGCCATACCTGAGCTAGAGAGACTGTCTCATCGCGGTGGTACCGATTCTCCATCTTCATCGAAAGCACCACGTTCGGATTCCCAGTCATCAGACACCGATGATGCCTCGTTTCATCCCAAGTTGATTCACTGCTTTCTTGCTGGAGGATTCGGAGGTATGATTGGTGACACGCTAATGCATTCGCTTGATACAGTTAAAACCCGCCAGCAAGGTGCATCGAATATCAAGAAATATAAAAACACCATCCCAGCATATATCACTCTCCTCAAAGAGGAGGGTTTCCGAAGGGGCTTGTATGGCGGATACGGAGCTGCCATGTTGGGTTCTTTCCCAAGTGCCGCAATATTTTTCATTACATACGAATTCGTCAAGCGGCTGGGTATAGACAACCTAGGGATTAATAGCACTGTCACATATCTTGGAGCTGGGTTTTTGGGAGATCTTGCTTCCTCTGTGATTTTTGTTCCCTCCGAGGTTTTGAAGACCCGTCTTCAACTTCAAGGGAGATATAACAATCCCTTCTTCTCTTCGGGATACAACTACAATAGCACTTTGAATGCTATTAGCACCATAATCAAGACAGAAGGGTGGCATACATTGTTTTATGGGTATAAAGCAACCCTTGTGAGAGATCTACCATTTTCTGCACTGCAATTTGCCTTTTATGAACGACTTCGAGAGTTGGCCTTTAATACTTCTGGAAGAAACCCTGAAGAAGAACCTCTGACTTTAGATATGGAGTTAATGACAGGAGCTGCTGCTGGGGGGATGGCAGGAATCATCACCACCCCTTTGGATGTTATAAAAACAAGAATGCAAACACAGCTTAAAACGAGTACCACCAACTCTCCCGAACTACTCACCTCCCATTCAATTTTGAAGGGTCTTTCCACTGTGTATAGAAGCCAAGGGATTGTTGGACTTTTCAGTGGAATTGGACCTCGGTTTTTATGGACTAGTATACAAAGTAGCGTTATGCTTCTTCTCTATCAAATCAGCTTGAGAGCTCTTTCCACTGGCGAGCTGTCACTGGAATAGTTAACTGTCCCCATAGAAAACCCGCATAGACATAGACTTGATCAGCCTTAATTATTATTTGTTGCTTGTAAATACATCACCCAATTTAGAGTAATCATTAACATCTTTCAAACACCTTGTATAAACCGGGCAAGCTGGCAACCTCAATGACATCCTTGGCAAGATTCTTTGTAGCTATAAGCCGTTTCTTCACAAGAGGAAAAATGACGTGCTCAAGGGTTTCTGAGAGTCTCTGTTTTTCAGTGCTGTCATCGTCAATAGGTGATGGGACATAAAATAGCGCCAGCTGTCGCAATATTCCTTCAAAGCAGTTCTTCTCGTTTTGCCAATCAACACGGGATGCCATCATAATCAGGAGAAGGCTCAGTTTCCTGAAATCGGGAATGTATCCTTTAACCATAATTGGAATTGTCTTAATGAGCGGATCATCCTTATTAGTGAGATCAAAACTAAGTGAAAAGTACTCTTCCAACATTTGATTCATGCTGGTCACCGCACTGATAGCTTCGTCAATAGTCTGCAAAGTTCCCAAACTCTTCATTACCGACTTCTGGTCGTAAATATTCTCTTGAAACAGCTTTCTCAAAGATAGAGGTTTAGAGATCCACGCTCGCCCAAAGTTAGAGAACTGCGAAAGACCTATCTGATAAAATAGCTCATTGCATATGGACGCGTAGTCAACAAGATACAGTCTCACATCATGCTGAATACACAGCAACCGTCTGGTATAATCAACAATTCCAATGTATGTATGCTTTGCAAAAACCTCGGTCAGTCCCTCATCTGCATCTCTCTGTACATTTTTACACAATTCGTCAATACTCATTAAACCCACCTCTACTCTGTCTCTCGGAGCAGGGGCCGGAGATAAACTTCGCGACTCTCCGTCATCTTCTACTTCATCAGGCTCCTTCATGGGCTCAAGAAATGTGGAAAGAGTGCTTTGGTTATAGTCTGTTCTGACTAGTTTATGCTCATATATTTTCTTAGCTTTTTGCACCTGAGAGAAAGATCGAGGCTTCTTCGAAGAGCTCGTGGATGTATTAGCAACAAAAGAACCATCATCTGAAAACCTCTTTAAAGATTGAAGAGTTTTCTGAGGTGAGAATATACGGGTGGAATCAATTTTTGCGAGTTGATTATCCACCTGTTGAACGACATAGTCAATGATTTCACTTTCAAACAAGAAGCCAACATCTCGCTTGGTTGGGTGTACATTAACATCAACATTTGCAGGCTTGATCTCCAAAGCCAAATAAATGAAGGGCCTATGCCCTTTTGGTAAGTAGCTGTTATAGACCTGGTAAAGAGCTCGTCTCAGAGGATCAAACGATACAAGTCTGTTGTTGATAAAAAAAATAGGGGCGATAGACTTCTTGTTGCTATAATTGGATGTCGTTATGCACCCACTCAACTCAATCAATCCAATATCATCTTTTCCAGAGGGATCAACATCAATTAGCGAGTTTGCCACGGTGGATCCGAACACGAGTCTAATCCTGTTTCTACGAGACATGTTGTCTCTGATTGCCACATCATTAGAGGTTGTACCGAATTTCTTGCATGTAAACCCCACACCCTCAGTGTGAATAGAGTACTTACTGACAACATCAACTATACGTGAATACTCTTCATTAGGTGATTTTAGAGCCCTCAGTCTGGAAGGAAAGTTAAAAAACAAATCCTCAATCACAATGGTTGTTCCGTTTTTCCCAGCCACAGGCTTCGGTTCGCATGAAGAATCAGAGGCTTTTGCAGGTACAAGCTTCCCATCACTATAAAAACACCTCCAGGCAGCAGAGCTGTCTTTGGTCTTTGTTGTGACTGAAAGATGAGAGATATGTGATATACTCGCAAGGGCTTCACCTCGAAACCCGTACGTAGATATAGAGCTCAAGTCTTCGAATTTGGAGAGTTTTGAAGTTGTAAATCTCTCACATAGAATATCAAGATCATCTTTGGGTATTCCAGTACCGTTGTCTGTGACTTGAAGCATTTTGAGTCCTCCTTCTTTGCATACAACATCTACAGATGTGGAGCACGCGTCAATAGAGTTCTCCAGTATCTCTTTAAGCGCGTTTGATGGGCCTAAGACAATTTCACCGGCAGCAATTCTGTTCACCACAGATTGCTCAAGGGCCTTAATACGTGCGGGTGCATTCTCCATTCTGAGATATCGCTTAGTCCAGAAGCTTTATCACAAGCAGTTAGACGGGCGATATTGTCTTGTCTTGTCTTGATCTACTTTTTGAAAGAAAGCTCTGTAATCTCTACGACGCGTCGATCGACCACACGAAGGAAATTTTAAGTTGACAAGGCATAAGCTTGCAGAAAATAATTGCAAGTAAACATCAACTTCTGGACGCTAATACACAGACCACACCAGACATCAGAGCTTTCAAGTACAATCATATTGGACAACAGTAGTTATACGGCTGTGTTTCACAAGACTGGAGCAAAAAATTACGTTGAAAGCAGCTTTCCAGCCTGCATTTTTGATAAAGTAAAAACTACGTCATCGGTTGAATTACTATGACATCATTGAAGAAAGAGCCGGTGCAAGATCTGAATGTGCAAACAGCAACTAGTGGCACTGGATCAGAATCAACAACCACCACCAAACTGGCTCTAGATTTAGAACCAAACCCTTTTGAACAGTCTTTTGCAGGTACAAAAGATCCTACTGTTGCACAGTCTGAGGTTTCAGAGGCCAACCACAGTGATGAAGTCAGTGTCAATACCAAGAGTGCTTCTGCTGTAACTGCTCCCACTGTTACAGTTGTTCAAGACAAAAAGATTGCAGTAGCATCTTTAACCCCTCCCGTGTTAACTCCCGGGGGATCCCGAAGGGGTCCATCTTCCAATGTACTTCCTCCATTACCTGGGATGTTATCACCAGGCACATCTCCAGTACCAGTCACTCCAGGAATTTGGTCAAGTATGTTTTCTGGAGCACAGCATAACTTCTCTGTACAACAGCCCCAAGGACTCGGTACTGGTTCTATTGCGGGGACAGTCACCGACACAGGCAACAATCAACACTTGCAACACCCTCAACAGCAGATTTATACACAACTCCTTTTGAATGCCAAGAAGACTGGTTTAACACCAAGTGAGAGTTCTTTACGGACCGGATCCACGCCTACTGGTGGGGCTCCTGTTCCACCGGCTTTGGCTCCTACCGCAAGTTATTCTATGTTGCTCAATATGCCTGGTGCTCCGTTGACACCAAACGGCCTTTCATTTCTAGGTCTTCACTCAGCAACTAGTGGAACATTTCCTGAACCACAGACGACTTTAGGCCAAGGCGATTTGAGGCTAAAACGATCCAATTCGGAGGAAGATGTCAGCCCAAAAAGACAAAAGGGTAAAAAGTCGAGGAACGCAAAAGGGCCGAAAAGAGATGGCAAAGAGAATAGCGAAGAAGAAACGAATTCTTACGGGGACGGTGACAACAAACGCAAAAGCTTTCTTGAGCGAAACAGACTAGCAGCATCTAAGTGTCGTCAGCGCAAAAAAGAAATGATGCAGAAAATGCAAGAAGAGCTACAGTTTTACTCATCGGAGTACGAAGCTCTTACAGCACAAGTCAATACTATGCGGGAACATGTTATGATGCTAAGGACGGTGCTTTATTCCCACAAGGAGTGCACTGCTCTTGTCGAACAACTCGGGGGAGTTGATACTCTTAACATGATTCTCAATGGCACAAACTATGCCGCACACACACAAGTGGTTCCTCAATCTTCTCAAGGGGTCCATGTATTATCTCAAAGTTTGCATCCAGGCTCAGATATGCCTGAACAAGTCTTGGGAACAGCCAACCCACGGACAGCAGCAGCTGCTGCTGTTGCAATGGCCACAAACAATCTTCTTTCAGGAAAACCGCTTCCACGAGGAAGCTATTAATAGTTAGCACGATTAGTTCAAACAATGCAAGGAAATAGACGTATAGTTAATATCATTTTTCTAGAAATGAGTAGTAGAGCACCCATATCAGTCCGTAACAGGTGCATTCATCTCCAACCACAGTTAATGATCAAGTAGATGATACGGGTGGTTCGAGGTCGTGGAACCCTCAAAACAAGCTTTAATTTTGCTACCAAGGTTGAACCAGAGTGTACTTAACTACTTACAAGTGAGTATTCGAACTCCAGCTCGTTATTGTCCAGCATAAGCCGACTAGCTAATATACAATGCCTTACACTTACGCCAAGAACGCAGGGAAGTTTCTTTGTATAGGCCGAAACTATCTCGCACATATAAAGGAGCTTAACAATACCAAGCCGATCGAGCCGTTTTTCTTTCTGAAGCCTAGCTCTTCGGTTATTTTGCCCAACGAAGGATCAATTCTCATTCCAAATGGAGTCATTGCACACCATGAAGTCGAACTAGCTTGTGTAATTGGTAAGGAGCTGAAAAATCTAGACCCCGACTCCTTTGGACCCAAGGAGGCTTTGGATGCAATATCAGGATATGCTCTAGCAATAGATATCACTGCACGGAATGTTCAGGATGCTGCTAAGAAGAAAGGTCTACCATGGACAATTGGAAAAGGTTTCGACACTTTTATGCCATTGTCGTCATTTCTTTCCAAAGACCAGATCCCAGATCCTTACAACATTGAATTGAATCTGAGTGTCAACGGACAACAGCGCCAAAAAGACTCAACATCTCTTATGATCTTTCCTATTCACAAATTTCTTAGTTTTATGTCCTCCATTATGACACTTCAGCCCGGAGATGTGATTCTTACTGGTACTCCTAAAGGTGTAGGTCCAATGGCCCCTGGAGATGTTGTTGAGGCATGGATCGAAACTGACGGGAAACGTATAGAAGAAAGTCACTTACAGTTCCCTGTAGAGGCAAAGCCGGGACCTTACAGCTTTAAGGGGTAACTTATATATTCGTATAGACAATTGAGAAGTGCTTCCTCAAGGAAGCTGACATTTGATCAAGGATCATTGATAGAATGTATGCACAAATCTGTCTAGGCCGGGTAACAACTTCGATGATATTTTCTCGTTCAAGTTTTAAAGGCACTTGTTGAACTTGTTGAAGGAAAAATATTAACTTGTTAGGTGGTTGTAACTAAAGGAACAATACGCAGCATTCTGTATCACCCATTGTGTAACCATGGCCGAAAGTAGCGGAGTAAAAGAAGTCAGTTCGATTACAACAACTGGAGCTGGAAACTCCGGTTCAAGCAGAGATGCTAGAACTGCTACACATACTCATATCAAGGGACTCGGATTAGATGAATACGGAATGGCTAAGAAAGTGGATGGAGGCTTTGTTGGTCAGACTGAAGCGAGAGAAGCATGCGGTGTCCTTGTTGATATGATCAAGTCAAAAAAGATGGGTGGTAAAGCCATTCTTCTAGCGGGAGGCCCTGGAACAGGAAAAACTGCTCTTGCTCTGGCTGTATCACAAGAACTTGGTCCAAAGGTGCCTTTTTGTCCAATAGTTGGATCGGAGCTTTACTCTGCGGAAGTGAAGAAGACAGAGGCGTTAATGGAGAATTTCAGAAAGGCTATTGGATTAAGAATCAAAGAGACTAAAGAAGTTTATGAGGGAGAAGTTATTGATCTAACTCCTGAAGAAGCTGAAAATCCATTGGGTGGATATGGCAAAACTATAAACCATGTGATTGTTGGTCTCAAAACCTCCAAAGGAACCAAGAGTCTTAAGCTAGACCCTTCGATTTACGAATCTATTCAAAAAGAACGTATTTCAATAGGTGATGTGATATACATTGAATCAAATACAGGAGCTGTCAAGAGGGTCGGACGTTCAGATGCTTTTGCAACAGAATTCGATTTAGAAGCGGAGGAATACGTTCCTCTGCCAAAAGGTGATGTCCATAAGAAAAAGGAAATTGTTCAGGACGTTACTCTTCATGATTTAGATGTGGCAAATGCCAGACCACAAGGAGGTCAGGATATCCTGTCAATGATGGGACAACTTCTTAAACCTCGCAAGACAGAGATAACAGAAAAGCTTAGAACGGAGGTCAACAAAGTTGTCTCAAAGTACATTGATCAAGGAGTAGCGGAGCTAGTTCCTGGTGTGCTCTTCATTGATGAGGTTAACATGCTTGATATTGAATGTTTTACATTTCTCAACAGAGCATTGGAGTCTACAATTGCTCCTATCGTGATATTGGCTTCTAATAGAGGTAAAACCACAGTCAGAGGGACAGAAGACACTGTTTCTCCACATGGATTACCACCCGATCTCATTGACAGATTGTTAATTGTAAAAACGCTACCATACAATCAGGGAGAAATGGAAACAATTGTACTCAAGAGATCTAAAGTTGAAGGACTACTATTGACAAGCGAAGCATTGAATAAACTGGCATTTATTGCTACAAGCACGTCTTTGAGATATGTACTTCAGTTGTTATCTCCTGCAGGAGTGCTTTCTAAAATTGCTGGAAGAACCGAAATCACTGTTGATGATATTGATGAATGTCAGGTGCTCTTTTTGGATGCGAAGCGCAGCACTGCAGTTCTAGAAAACTCAAACGATTACTTGTAGTTTTCTCTTATGTATAATAATCAAAAGTTGTCTTTTGTAGAGTTGTTTAAACGTCCAGGTCGGCACATTCCTTTAAAAAGCTTTCTGCAGTAATGATTTCTGTTGATCCATAACAGATCATCTTCTGAGAACCGCCAGATGCACTGGCATTCTCATTGGCTCTGGTACACCAGTCCTGCAAATTGGAGTATTCTAGATAATTGCATCCTCCAACAACAAAAACCAAAGCCTCGTTGTAGTTTGATCTTTTAGGCGGTTTCGAATGAGATCCACGCGTCAAATTAGGATCAAAATACAAGTAGTCATCAGTCATTTTGATAGAATCCTGATTGGCACTAATAGGACTGATGATAGACTCCACAATGTTTGTAATAGGCAGATTCTTCTTCTCTGGTAGCAGACTTTTTATACCGGAAATCAACGAACCAAATCCTTCTGATAGCTTGGAGGAGCCTTCAGTTAAGCCCATCAATCTAGATGACAAGTTGTTGAACAGAGCAGTCTTGCTGCCTCCGTTTGCGGAGGAGTCATTGTTTGAGTAAGCGGCAGTCAAATCCAAAGACGACAGCTTGGTGAGCTCTTTGACCTTCTTAATATATTTCAAAGGCGTCAAGTCACAATTGAGATCACCCAACACCTTTTCACACTCATCACTGAACGATTTTGGTAGGTCACAGGTTAATGTCAATATGATATATGTTCTGAGCTTATCATTCAAATTGTCCCCCTTTGCAGTTGATCTGATCAATTCCAAAAACCGTTTTTGGGTGGTTGGATCATTCACATTCTGTTCAATTTCAAAAAATGCATCGAGGTTCTTGGAATCCAGTTCTTTAATCAAGTTTGTCAACACAGTCATATGCATATCAATTATATTCTTTCTTTGAGTGAGTTCTGGAAGAGCTTTGATGGCTTCTTGGATATGTAAAGTATCTCCTTGATCATCAGGATTGATTTCCTTAATAGAGGAGTATCCTGTCTTTGCAGTGATCTCTTTAGCTTCCTCAGTATACTTCACCAATTCCCTCTCAACATTTTCAACAGCATCTGGAAAAGGTAAAGAGGAGTTCTTGTTCCAGAAAAAATCCTTTGAATCTATATCTAGTCTCTTCATTTCTGATTTGCCATCTGGAGTGGCTGTTTTAATTTCAATTGTGTTTCTCTTCAATTGAAAGACATCACTGACCATGCACTGATAAATCCATGAATGCGCAAACATCGATGCCAGATCTATGTTTCTGTCAAGTAGAATGAGAACCAGTCTGTCGCTTGAGCCAGATCCACGTTGAGAGCCTGCAGACGCATTGTGACGGGAATTTATGACATGATCCCTCAGTTTCTGATCTAATCTTTGCGATATAAGCTCAGCAGGCCCGCCTCTATTGGATCTGATCACCGGAATTGACCCCATAGTTATCACGGTTGCAAACAGACTGCTGGCAACCTTATCAGCAGTTGAAGTGATATCATCCTCGGTGGTCTTTGGGTTGTTGAATAATGAATACAAACTAGGAAAGTCAAACGAAAAAAGGTTTGGCTCAGTAACAATGAAATCCAAATACTGATCATACACCTGTTTTATCTTATTAGCCTTACCACCAGCTGCAACCTTCTTTGCAAAGTCCTCTAGCAGTGATCGGTTTAAGCTGGAAGTAAAATTGATGTAGAAGTCTGCGTACTGGTCACTCTCCAAGTCAGCAAGTATTTGTGAAATGTTCTCGGCAGTAGGCTGAACAAAGTAGATCACAGGAACGTCAGGAAGCGCTGCCCTTCGCTGCGTGATCGACGCATGCATCGTAATCCCGTACTCAAGCAGATCGTTCACACGCAGCACCGAAGAAACAATCGCCGTCGATCGCTGGTCCAAAATCAAAACTTTCCAAATCAACTCCTCCTGGTTTGTCGAAGATACCATGTTCGCATCTGTGCTTACATTTAAATGGAGCATCGTTTTCAGATTAGCGGTCTGCCTATCCCTTAGGCTACTGGTATAAGCTTCCAGCGACATGTTGACGGTATCTGGTTGTATCGGGGACAGCGGCCAAAGCTTTAATTAGTAGGAGTTGATGAACGTTTCTCTTCAACGTCATTGTTTTCTCAACTAGGTTAAAGGCACAAAAAAACAACAGCAAAAACAAGCCGGTGCACAGATGCAAAATAAGTTTACTAGCATTCAGCCTACTTACAGTACTTACTACTCTATTCTTGGAACAGCTCCACCAGGAGACCTCTTTGTTCTAGCAGTCAGCACCTCAACACCGTCGTCAGTCACCAGAAGAGTGTGTTCGAACTGCGCGCTAGGCTTACCGTCGGCAGTTGCAGCAGTCCAGTTATCTGGCCACATTATATCTCTGTAAGTTCCCATGTTAATCATTGGCTCGATAGTGAAGATAATCCCTTTCTTGCAGATACCAATACCCTTATTTTTGGCGTAATGAAGCACGTCGGGCTGACAATGAAACAAGCTGTTGATTCCGTGGCCACAATACGTGCGAACCACTGAAAGACCATGTTTTGTGGCATGCTCTTCAATAACGTTTCCAATCTCTCGGAGCGGTAAGCCAGGCTTGACCATGGCAATAGCCATGTCCAAACACTCTCTTGTGGTTTCAACTAGATTGACTAAATCCTTGTTGGCCTTTGCCTTGTCGCCAACATAATAAGTCTCATTAAGATCTGCATGGAACCCGTTTTTGTAGAGTGAAACATCAAGATTCACAATATCTCCATCCTGTAAAGGACGCTTGTCGGGTATACCATGACAAATAACCTCATTGACAGACGTACACAGGGCCTTAGGGTAATTGTAGTAGTTTAGTGGAGAGGGATATGCTTTTCTTTTCAGCGTTTCCTCGTGAACTATTGCGTCAATCTCGTCTGTTGTAACACCCGGTCTAATCGCAGCAGCAGCCGCATCTAACACTTCTCTTCCCAGCTGATTCACAATCCTCATCTGTTTAATCTCTGCCTCATCTAAAACTCTGATCTTTCCCATTTTATCGTTCTTTATCTCACTTATTGGTTTCCCATTACCAGCATAGTCGGGCTTTTTGACTTTATCTGGTACATCTCTTTTATATGTCAAAGGATAAGCAGGTCTGAGTGAACCCGTGTACTGAAAATTTGGGAACGGATCATATGATTCGCATCCTTCTTTAGGATGGACAGCCTTGTGTAGCTGGAAACTGCGACGAAAACATCCAGAGTTACAAAAATATTGATTGACGCCTTGCTTCAGACATATTGGGCACTTTAAATTGGATACAGTTTCTTTTCCACAGTCTGGAGCGCAACAGTAGCGGATTTCTTGCGCAACCGGACTCATATTACTCTCAAACTTCTTTAGGACCGTCCAATCAGTAGGCAACCTTGTTGTAACAGTAGACAGAAAGATTTATTCTACCCTTTGAAGAGGAATATAAATGTGTAGAGTTAGCTTTAATTTAAAGCAAAAATTTTCTTCAACTAGATTTTTAATGGAGTAAGCTTAACCACTATTTCTAACCAATATCCTGTTGAGCAGAACAGACTGGCAAGCTTAAATGCATAATGGAGGCTCCAAATATACAGCAAATAAAAGGCTACACTATATTGCCTATTGAATTCGAGGGCAACAAATATGTGCGCAAGACGCTTCATTATATGATTGTCAAGAAACATATTGCGAAGCAACAGTCTGAGTCACAGACCAGATCTCTTTTCTTGGTCAATATACCTATAAATGCCAGCTTTTCAACCATGAAACGTCTTTTTGGAAATATAGCAACTGGATGTATTGTTGAGAAGTTTGAAAGTTGCCCGCTTTACGATCCTACAGGGCTAATAAATTATGAAGTTGATATTGACTTGACAGAACTTACAAATAAAGAAATGGCTGAGACGAACACGGACACTTCTAGAATCCCGGTTGGATGTGGAATTCTTACGTTTGTTGATAAGGCGGCTTTATCCCTTGCTATATCATCGGTGAGAAAGTTGGTTTCGTCCCGTAAACCCAAATATCCTGTGTGGAGCATCGATAGATCAGAGACAGGGAGCAATAGATATCTAAAAGACGATAAGCTTGACTCTCAAGCCATGACAGAAAACGTATCCAAATGGATACAAGAGTTCGAGACCAGAGAGCAACAAGCTAAAGAGGAGATTAAGAACATGACTTCGCAGGTAGATGAAGATGGATTCACCATTGTTGTGGGTTCTCATCGAAAAACCAAGAACGGAATTCTTGGAACACTCAAAAAAGCAGCAGACCTCGAGAAAGATGAAGCTTTGAGGAAAAAGCAGAAGAAGAAAGAGAAACAAGACTTCTATAGATTCCAAGTGAGAGAACGCAATAAAAGAGAGATTAATGAACTTTTAGCAAAATTCAAGGATGACCAGGAAAGAGTAAGACTTATGAAAGAGAAGCGCAAATTCAAGCCATATTAGTATGTAGAATTGCACATAATAATAAATAACCATTATAGTCTTCCACCAGGTGTATTGTAGTCTAGTGACTGCAAGTCATCATTATCTTCTACCTGTCTAAGCATGATCGACGGGTTCATTCCAAGCTCCTGTAGTTCTCTAAATGTTACAACTGGCTTTTCGTCATAGCCAAGAACACGTTCACGGTCTCCACCATAGCAAATGACCAGAGCATACTTCTTCCAGTCTGAATCTTCCAAATTGTGGCGTCTCATGGCTGCCTGAAGGATCTTATGACATGGATCCTCAGTTTTAGCACGCAGCTGTTTTAGAGGCTCATTAGCAGAAGACTGATTGGGAGACGAGTTGCTTGCGATTATATCGGCCGATGAGGAGTGGGATAGTGGCGGAGGTTTATGGTTCTGAGAAACACTATGATGTCGTGATCTTGCTGATTGCTTTATTGAAGTTGAAGAATTGTGCGATTTCATTGGAGATTTGAACCCTGATGACACAGGAGTTGGGTTATGAGATCCAGCACCTGTATCTGAAGGTTGGCGAACAGGACTAGCATTTTCGGGAAGGATTGGTGATATAATTGGCGGAGAAGTGAAAGATCTTCTGGAAAGGGAAGAAAGTTTGTTCTTGGAATTCGAAGAAGGGATGGACTGGGGTACAATAGTAGATTGCAGTTGAGATTGATGGTTTGAAAGTTTAGAAAGAGTCGCAGAACGAGGGGGAGACGCTGCTACCGGGAAATATGTGTTCGATTGATGCTGATCAGGTGTAGGTAATGGCTTTTTATCCTTGATCTCCTTTAGTATAGGAAGAAGATCTTCTTTCAACTTATTAAATTGCTCACTCAATTTCTTAGTCGACGACCTTGAGGATGCACCGGATGAAAGCAAAGAGTCAGTTATGGAGGTGGTTAGCGAGGAAACAATGTTTGTGGAAAGTATCAAAGATTGCATATCTGCTTCAGAAGTGAACTTGAGTTGAGCGAGTCCTTTGTTGGTTAGAAGTTCACTAATATCTCTCACCAGCTGTAGTCTTGTTTTTAAGTCACGCACTCCCATATCCAAGAGCTCCTCTGTATTGAGGTACGGGAGAACCACGCCGCTGATATTATGCTGTCGGAACAGGCCGATGATCTCATCTGAGTATCGGTGATTTTTCAACCACAAAAGAATTTGATCAAGATTCCAGGCCAGCACATCTGTAGATGCCATATCCCTACTTGATCTGGACATCTCAATATTGGCAGGACGTAAAGACTGTTCATAAGACATCTATAGCGAATCTACACGATAGTCAACACAGACCATGCCTCGAGCTAAGAGGTGTTAGTTGGTGCTGCTAAATAAATTACTGAGGACTAATAACAGGCCTATTTTTAGGTCACTCATTCTTGCAGGTTAATGAGTCACGTGACCGTAACACAACTAAAATGTCAGACTGAGATTCGCGTCGCGTCGCGTCGATCAATATAAGGAGAGCCGGGTTATCGAATAAAAGGTAGATACACACTGCAAGCAAGATCCGCGTCGCATCGAACGTTCAGGTCAACAAAGAATTACGCGGTTTCTGTGGTGTGGCCATAATGTCCTTTGGAAGATCTGAGGCATCATGATGCCGCTGAACATGACAGAAGATTAGCGAATGGTGTCAGAGTTGAAGCTACGCTCCTTAGTAGCTCGGCTCTACTCAGAGTATCAGCAGCGAGATCTGATTGCGCAGATGGTATGACATGAGAGACCAGCTCACCTCCACAGTCTGAACATCTCTCACGAAGCATTCGGCCATCTGAATCTTTCCGAGTTCTAGATAATACATCAAGCTTACTCCTGCATGCGGCTGGCTAAATATATTGTTTTACACCCATACTTCGCTCAGAAACGACCTTTTCGATGCATAGCAATTCGTAAATGACATCAGCTTTGAGAAAGGCAGTTTGTGAGACGATGTTTGACAACATCCGGCTTACCTTATATAAGCGATCATTCGTCAAACTTAATTTTCGCTATGCCAAAACGACTGATATACTATCGCAGGAAAATGTTTTCCCTGAGGCTTCTCATGAATAAAACAACCAAGTTCAAGGTACCTTTGTTGCTGTCATGTTGCATTGTTCCTGTTTTGTTCCTTCTTTATTCTGGCTATCATAGCACATACACAGCTGCATTGACTGGAACAGGCAAGTTCACTTCAAAGCACGAGCTTGGATTTGATGCTAATGATGTTAAGGCACCGCCATACGAGGCGATCATGGAAAACTATAACCGCATAGTTAACTCTGACATTACGGTGGACTGGTCCCAGTATGCTTATGCTTCATATGCTACTGATGTGTCCTATCTTGCAGCCGCTGTTATCAATATGAAAAGGCTTGCAAAACTCCACGCCAAACCAGACTTGGTTGTAGTTTACACTTATGACGCAGAGGGAGAAGACAAAGTGAAAGAAAAGATCATCCTGGAGAGTGCCAAAGAGAGCGGTATCAAGGTGCTGCACACGGAACTGGTATATCTTTCAGGAGAGCTCGCACAGTATGAGAAAAGTTTCACCAAGTTTCAGGTTTTCAAGCTTGTACAATATAAGCGTGTAGTATTCTTTGACGGAGACTGTCTTATTTTCAAGCTGATGGACGAGCTGTTTTTGCTTCCTGACTCCATGTTTTTGGTTCCACCACATTACATCAACTTCCGTAATTTCGACAGATATCACAGTGCTTCTACTGATGTTATGACGGCAAGCGACCGTGATGCTTTTATAAGACGTGTGTTACAAGGGTCTCTGGATGCAAAAGGCCGTTTCTCACCTCAAAAGGTATACAATAGTTTCCCATCTGTCAAGAAAGGAATTGATAAACTATATTCTGAAGACTTTGCCCTATTTCTTGAGGACTATATGTTTGTTTTAACACCTGACACACAGATTTATGATAGACTCTTGTATCGTTGTCACACCAAGGGTGATCAGGATTACGATATGGATATAATAAACCAGTTGATTAATCTGGGAGGAATGAATCAAAATCTTTTCAAGCACTCTGATGGATCCTTGATGCCACTGATTACTATTTTGCCTTCTAAGCCATACGCATATCTCAGTGGGGAGTACAAGGAATATGAAAAATCTCATGATTGTTACTTGGCGGATCCACTAGATCTACAATTTACCTCCTATGATTACAACGTGGCAGGTGCTATCTTGCCTTACTGGTCTTACAAGAACAAGCCAGAAACTGGCTATGGTTGGGACTCCCAAAACATTTTTGATGACGTAAAGTTGATTCACTTTTCAGATTCACCTATTCCGAAGCCCTGGGGTGTAGGTCAAGAGGATCTCACTAATATTGCCAACGACCTAAAATCTCAATGTGAAGAGCGCAAATACCCGAAGTGCTCTCAAGCAATTATTTGGGAAGATATTTATCATGAATTTAAGAGTGAATTAAAGGATTTGTTACAAGACAGAGCGTAAAGAGACACCAGGAATGTTCCTCATATTGGGTTCTTTCACATGCCGTTTTTTATTCAAAAGACATAAGTGTTACATCCGGTGGACACTGCTGTCCTTTGTGAGTCTTCTGAGATTCTTTCCCCAAATATACATAGGGATACCCAGAAGAATAAAGAGAGTGGTTAGTCCCATGACTAAGCACATCGGTTTGACATATCCGCTTTTGATGATCCATGAAGTCAAAAACTTTGTCACTCCATAAGCCCAAACGTTTTTGTTGACTGTAGCGCTAACCAAATAGTCACCAGCGATAGGCTTATAACAGTCAATAGCATATGTGTTGACAATAGTAGGAATACTAGCCACCTGTATTCCAACAAAGAAATAACCAACCATGACAATCACCTCCCACTTCCAATTGTTCTGATAACCGTAGGAACTTACCAATATACCTGCAATCAAGATTAAAGTATATGGAATTAGCGCAGGCAATCTCATTTCCGCTTCTCGAATACCGTTGTTTCTGATCGTTGCTTTTTTACTTATCCAATCAGAAAAAGGCCCAGATGTAGCAACACCTACCACGGTACCAACAAAAAGAGCGAAGTTGAAGTATCCCGCCTTCTCAGCGCTGAAGTTGTACGGTGCTGACTGGAAGTTTTGTGTCGTTGTCAAATTGATTACGATGAAGCAAGAAGCAGAAAATGAAAACACAAACGACGCCCATTCGATAATAGGGTAAGCAAATATCTTGATAGGTACCCAAAGAGGTCTGATAAGAGATGTTTCGTAACCAAGTGCGGTTGGAGAAACAAATTTGAACTGATCTCTAGAAGGATAACCTTTATAAAGCCATTCATCTTTATGATCTATTTCGAGATCTTCATTGTTAGATGGTATAGTAGACTCGGAGTTTTCTTGAGACTTCTGAACATCCTCAGTGAATTCGGCAACAGACTTTGCCTCTCCTGATCCCAAAGCTTCTCCTCCAGCTCCAACTTGAACAGAATCATCAACAGCATTTCTGTTCCATTTTGTTTCCGGTAAAAAGAACACCAAATAAACAGTCAAGAACACATAACCAGCGACATTCAACCACCAAAATGATCTCCAGCCATACCTTTCAGCCATTAGTCCAGAAAAGACAGGTCCAATTTGATACGCACCGAAATAAGATAAGATATAAATGGCTGTGAATGTTCCTCTCCAGTGCAACCAACAAACATCAACTATAATCATATTGGGCAAGGTTTCAGAAGGTCCAGAAGCTATTCCGTGCAATACTACTGCTCCCATAAAAGATCCATAAGATTGCGCTTTTGCTCTCCATATGCACGCACCGATACCAATCACACTGCTGATCAGTAGAGAAGGACGTCTTCCCCATTTGGTAGCAATAGGCACCCAAATGAAATTTGAGAACCCAAACACCAAAACACAAATACCCGTGAACTGAAGGGTATCCTCTTGAGATCTGTCCCATTCTTCCATTAGGTAACTCATTTGTGCGGCAACAGAAAGTGGGCCAAAGGCTTGAAAGAAAGATGCAAGCAGACTTCCAAGCAAAACCAAACCTTTCCACTTGAGATTCCAATTGAGGGGATCGTGCTTATTGTTAGATGGTTGAGGGATCAGAACCTCCCCTCTTGCGTTGGTTGTAAAGTGGACATGTTCAAGATCTTTCATGATCTCTGTTCCAGGGATCACATCGACTTTAAGAGTCTCCTCGACCTCTCTTTTCTCGAGATCATATTCAATCTGATTGATTTCTGACATGACTGACAGTTTTTGACTCTTGAGATCGTTTTACGGTTTCATGTTTACTGAAAATAATGGGTAGGTCATAATACTTATATTTATATTAGCCAAGGCTTCATCCTTTCAACCCAATTTTTGATTAGAGACAGAATTCCGTTGATAAGTATGCCTCCGCAACAGAAAATTAGTATGAGGTGAACACCTCACACCTCCAATTTTAGAAGTCCCCGCTCTACCCCACAATTGAATGACACACTTCCGTGATAAAAGTGCCTTCGATACCTCAAACTGGCTAAGCAGATATCCGACTAAATCGTCACCCCGCCAAGGGCTTGATCAACATAAATGCAGAGCATATTATAACTATGGACGCACTTACTTAGGGATCTATCTCGGTAACTATGGACGCACTCCGGTTAACTAAGGCCGAGATTACCCTTGTAGCCCCACCTGGAGGCCTCTTCAGCAGTTGCATATTGGAGGTTCTCATAAGGAATGAAGTTTCTGGAGTCCTGTTGGACATCGTTTTCCTTAATTATCGCTCCCTGGAACGATATCTGGGGCAATATCAAAACGTCGTGGACCTGAGAAGGAGCTAAAATTCCTGTGAAGTCTCTATAAGAAAATCTTTGATTTTTTGGCACTGAAGGGCCTTTGATGCTTTCTGCGTTCTCAACAGGACTCGCATAGGTTTTCGACACACGCAAATAAGGGGCATGAGGGATGGAATTGATGTAATCAAATAAAGTATCCGAAAAGATAGAGGGTCCAGTAAAGCTGATTGTAGGTTCTCCCGTCGCGTCAACCGACTTTATTGCTTCATCCCAGTCAATCCTAGCTATCTTGCTTCTCTCTTTGTGAATAGTGTGTGTGATTCTGGCTATAAGCTTGGCAAAAAATGGATGATGACTCTTGGCCTTAAATAACGCTGTAGAGAATGTCAATCTTCTATTAAGCCACTTGGAATAATCTTCTCTATTCACATCGCCCAACACTCCAACGACCAATTTAGCCGGGATCATGCGAGGTTCATACCAGTCCTTAAGGGGCTTCTCCAATTTCATATCAATATCCACATATACTCCACCGTAAGCATATACAAGCAGCAACTTCAAAAACTCGTATTTTATTCTATTATTGGTAAGCATGCTTAACGCAGACATAACCTCTGGAACAGTACGTCTGAAGATAGGCTCCAGACGCGATTCGGCATCTTCCAAGCTTATTAATTGGTATTTGAAGTCCTCATTCTTTTCCTTTATACTAGAAACTAGGTCTCTACATGCCGATGGAAACCTTTTGTGAGGTGGTGTTACTTCCCAAAGCTGCCACACGTTCTTTTCAATGTGTCCATCGTCCATAGGGAAGTAGTGATTTAATCTGGTTTCAATCACTAGTGGATCTTTCACATTTCTACGTGGAACATCTAGAGTACTAATTTCACCTACTCTTGACCCTGAGAGTCCATGAATGACTAAGTCAAATAGTACCAAAACTGTAACTGATGCTATAACAGCATACCTGTACTTCAAAAGTAGCGAGCTTGTAATCTGGGCGCGTGACTTCAGTTGCTCAGTGACTCTCACCACAACCGGAGACTTGAACATCTTTCGGTTGTGAGCCTATGGTCTATTACCTGAAAGGACCTTATGGCTATTACGATAAGTAAACAGGTTCATTAATCATAATATCTATGCTTTTAGCTATCTCTCCGTTTGTTGAAAAAGTTTCAAGTTCGTACCTCACCAACGCACCCGGCTCAGGCTGCCGGGCTGCTTCGCGGTGAGTGGCCGCGATGCACAAGCGATTCCAAAGGGGCCAGACCGTGTGCCGTGGCAGAGCCAACTCGCTTGATGCATGGCTCGCATAGCTTTGCAGCAGGTATCCGGTTCTCTAAAATTAGCCCATGATTGTCGACACTACGGCATTATTATTGGCTGTAGTTGTCGGATACCGAAGAAAGCGAACGGTCCGGAAACTAATCACTAACGGGTGTAGGGAGTGCAAGATCTGCAGGAGTTTTTTAGAACTAGAAAAATGAGTATCAATAGAGAGACCTTTTCACAGAAGCCGGAGTGTAAGCAACATAACGAGGCATTGAGCGACTAGCGGAACAGCTGTGACTTGAAAGCAAATCACATACTCTACGCAATGAAGTTACCTACTCAACAAAAACAGCTAGGATACGTGGCTGCTGGCGTTGTCGTGTTTTTAATTGTGACGTTGCTTAGTGTTTCACGAGAATCACACTTGAGTACTCTTCGAACAGCAAAAGATGCTCTCATGAAAAGCCAACTGGGTTTCGGCTCGTATAGCCCAGATTCCTTTGACGCTGATGCATTTTTGTCACAGAAGGGAGCTAAACAACCGCTATCAGTGGAAGATTATGATGTTATTGTGGAACAAGAGAGAGTAAAGCTGCTAAAATATATAGAAAGAAAAGGCAAAGAGGATGCGAAGAACGAGATTCGCAGAAAAAAGGATGAGGAGAGACGGAAGAACGAAGCTGAAGAAGAAGAAAAGAAAAAGAAAGAAGAAGAAGAAAAGAAAAAGAAAGAAGAAGAAGAAAGAAAGAAGGCGCAAGAACAGGGAGAAGGTCATGAGTCCGAGGAAGTAAGAGACTACTAGTTTAATATATTTAGTTTCATACGAGTTTCAATGTTATTAAGGTTGTTTAAGTGTACACATGCTTTTCCTTTTCTAATCCACTTCTTTAAACCACGAATGTGCAAAGTAGTGAGTCAAGTAACAGTATTCCTCCACATCCTTGTCGTAGTCGTTCGCACATCTGAATCCAGATCGAGGTAAAATACAGACATCATTGTTGAGTACTACTGGAGCCACGAGACCACTAAAGTGGTGCCAGTTAATTTCTTCTGAAGGAGCAGGACCAAACAAACTCTGATCCGCATTGTGTCTGTGGAAGTCAAAGTCAACAATTTCTGGTGCGTCCAAAAGATTCATGTAATGATAGATGGCATCTGAAAAGATTCCAGGTCCAGTCCAGTCGATGACACTGATAACGCTGCATCGGTCAACTTCTTTCATTCCACTGTACATTTCCAAATTTCCTTGCGCCCAGATGGTGAAATGCATCTTCACAACATATGAGATCACAAGAGCAAGCACAGGGTGTCTTTTGTCTGAGGTAAATGACCAATTCTCGAACTGTAATCTACGCGAAGTTAAACTAGGCCATCCTCCATCGTTAACATCTTGCTCCACTGATCCTACAAATCGGATTTTAGAATCAACCTTGTTGTGAAACCACTCGGAAATGGGACGATCACATCCAGTGTCAAGATCAGCCCACACTCCTCCATTCAAGAACAGAGCCAAATAACGTGAAAAATCACTTTCTAAAATAAGCAATGGCATTGTTGTTAGTGCTTCCAGAACCTCAGGGACAGTATCTTTAAAGGCTTCTTTGGAAACCGATAGAATATCCCCCCATGAAAGCACATGATAGTTGTGATCAGGGTTCATTTCCCTCCAGCTTTGACGTAGATCTGTGTATGGCAACTCGTCATCAACTATAGGCTTGTTATTTTCAGTGATCCATAGTTGGAAGATGTTTTTAGGAATACCCTCAGGGGATGGAGTGTAGGGAAAGTGTTTTAGCAGCCGGTGATATGTGGCGTTGATGTCAAATGGGTTGGATCCTTCAAAAGCAGGGTTACTCTTGTAAAACTCGGTGTTTTGAAACTGTTTGAAGTAGAAGTCATCTCTAGAAACATCCAAGTTCAGGGACTTTAATACTTGAATTTTGGTTAGAGCAGAGCTAAAAAGTGCAGTGAGCACTAAGATGAACAAAGCTCCAGCAGCGATCGCAGCCTTCTTTGTTAATGAGCCATTCTGGTTCATCGTCACTGCTCCACTTTATCAGTGTACAACGCCTGAGTGCTGGGTTGGTATTCCTAAGGTCAGTTGAACTCTAAACACTGTCTTCATTATTTCACCAAAACCGTCTTGCCTGAGAGCGCATGGTCGCAAATCTCCAAAAAAGCTTTTTTTCATTTCCGGCTCAGACTTCAAACGCGCTCGGATTCAATTAAGCAAACACGCATAAAAAGATAAGACTTTTAAATTATTAGGCTTTTAAGTTACACACCTCCAATCTTATTGTCCTAAATTATCCATCTTACAGGTTACTGTCTAAGCTGTTTGTGTACATACATACATAGTCCATCATCTTTGAAGCGATTTACTTATTACCTAGTCAGAAAAATAGCTAGCTGCTTCCAATACCATCGGCTAGAAAAAGAAAAGTTGTCGGAAAAATTTCTGTTCACCTCAACAACCCTTCCTATTGTTGATCTTAATTAGGAACTGTTGGTCGTTCCTTTTCCACGTAAGCCTATTACAGTCATATATGGTTAAGTTTTATCACACCATACATAATTGAACAGCCACGCGTAGCATACAATAATTATTAATTGGAGTAGTAACTTGGATGGTTTTCAACCTATATTTCCCTTTTGGGTACCTGTAACTGTCGCCCAAACACATGATCGGCGCCCATATAGCTTAGACGGGCCAAGCATGTGACTGCATATTTCGTAACGTTTCATCACGTAGCTCTTGAAACGCGTCAGGCTCCAGCACGTGACGACCCATCGTTACCAAAGTTTCCAGTCATTTGATGATGCAACCATTCCATATGCAAACAGTAAATCTGCATAGTAAAGCTTTCAGCTCGTTGAGAACTGCTCCCCCCTCTAGGCAGTGTACAGCAACTATCAGGGGTATTAAATTACCAGTGGTAGCGTGAATTTCTTGTTTCTTAGTAATAGTTTGTTATAATTTTTAAGCGAATCACAATCATCACTCTGGTAATAGTTCCAAGATGTCGTAGTTATTATGGGTTGAGAGATTATTCTACGAAATCAGTCATTCTAGATTGGTGAAACAGGAAATTTTGACTAAACAGCATACGATTGCTTACTAACTCTTCTCACCGCCATCAATGATGATCCTATTACATCGCTGTTGCAAAAATCATGATTTCTCTATACTTTTCTTGCATTGTATTGATTAACTGTTAGGACAAGTAATCTTATAGGGGCTTCTGTTTCCGCCTCGGAAATTTAAGCTGAGTACGAAGCGACTCTGCATTCTACTGCATACAATAACGGGCCATTGAACAGGTCTGCCATGGAGGAGGGGTTCGACTTTACCGCTGCTACATGTTTTATTATTTGGTAACTGACTTTTTGATTCTAGTTTATAATCTCTGTCTCAGTTTTTGTAACAGAAGTGGTAGATCGTATAGCTATCCCTGCTCTATTACCACCGATCATGCCAGCATTAGTACAATCCTTTCCAATAGACTGTATTCTTGAGATGTATCCTCTTGGTAAACCTGATATCCTTACTAGAGGCTCCAAACAGGACATCGTAATCTCCCTCCATCATTTTATATTGCTTCGTCATTTCATCAAAAAACGAGGTTGCCAGCTTAAGATTGATAGAGCATGTAGCCACACGTGTTGTACCTCCTGGTAAGAATAATTTCGTGAATCCCTTTAACTCTTTGTTGGGCCGAGATAATGGAGGATCAATATGGCGAATATAGATTTGTACTGTCTCCTTACCATCAACCTCAGAAGTATTAGTTACATAACAGGAACAGATAAGTTTATCTTGGTCCACTGTAACACTGGCTTTAGAATAGGAAAACTCAGAGTAAGAAAGCCCATGTCCAAATGGAAATAGAGGCTCTGTCTTGACTTGATCGTAGAACTTATATCCAACGTAAATATCTTCTCCGTAAAGAACTCTTCCACTGTCACTAGAGTAATTGATAAATGCTGGATTATCTTCGTTCCTGATAGGAAAAGTAATTGGTAGCTTTCCACTAGGATTAACTTTTCCAAAGAGTACATCAGCTAATCCACTGCCACTTTCAGTTCCGCCGTACCATGCCTGAACAATCGTCTTTGCATTACGAGCCCATCTCATTGTAACCGGTGTACCTGATTGGTTTACAATGACGGCATTGGGGTTAGCATCAAGTATCTTATAGATTAGTTCATCAGTCATTCCAGGTAAATCCATACTGGGTCTATCAAAACCTTCGCTCTCCCACTCTTCGTTCAAACCAACCACTACAACAACCTGATCATATTCTCTGGCTAACTTCGCAGCCGAGTTGATGGTCTCAATTTCGTCAATTTTGAGAGCACAACCAAATGAAATTCCACCTCCCCCAAATATCACTGCTTTGGAAGCATTCAGCTTACTTGTAGGACCAGAACCAAAGGTACACGAGACCTTGTAAGTCACGTTCGAACTCAGAAAAATAGATCCCTTCTCTTCAACTGTACCATTGCTCATAAAAGAAGTACCCTGAGTTTGATTTGACTCATTATCTATCAGTTCTTCGTCGTTGATATATAGTTTTGCTGTTCCTCTTACACAGAGGCCAAACTCATATACGCCGCTTATCTCAGGAGTGAAGTAGCCTTCTGTGGTGCCATAAAATACAGGATTATCTTTGATGCTCTCATGTTTGTAGTCAGAAAGGTAGACATGTGTCTTAGTCAAATGCAAAACGTCAAAAGGAATCCTGTCTTTCACATGATGAGGCTCAGCGTAAAATCTGAAAATGAAACCTGGCTTTCTGTCTGAGGTCTGGATGTAGGGATCCATTAGGGGTAACATTTTGTGGGAGTAACATCCTAAAGAATAACAGATCTGGGAATCATCGTCAAGCTGTGACTTGATTCCATCATAAGGAGTGACTGTGTGATATGTGCTCAAAGCAGCAGAGCCACCTCCGCAATATGTCGCTATTTTTGAGTTAGGCCCAACAACTAAAACAGGTCTATCTTTTCTAAGAGGTAATACGTTTCCTTCATTTTTAAGCAATACGATACATTCAGCGGCTATTTCTCTAAGTTTCGCAGTTTTAGCGTGATTTATTTCAACCGTCTCAGTCTTTATTAGGTCACTCAACTCCACTGCATCTTTGACTAGCTTAAGGATATTGTATACGCTTCTGTCAATGATTGTTTCATCAATTTTATTTGAGGTCACACTGTGACCGAGAAGGGCCCCTCTCCATTGCCCCGGACCCGGCATTTCTAGATCCACTCCACCAAAATTATAACTACTGTCATAACCCAAAGAGCTTATACCTGCATTCAGAGACTCCGTTACACTGTATGTCCCAAACCAATCACTCAATAGCAGACCATCGAATCCCCACTCTTTTCGCAATATGTTTCCAATTAATTCATGAGATTCAGAAACATGTATACCGTTCACTTTAGAGTAAGAGGTCATCATACAACGGGGCTGGCTTTCCTTGCATGCAATCAAAAATGGAAGAAGATACTGCTCTCTTAAGGCACGATCAGTCACAATAATATTGCATGCCTTTCTTTCATGCTCCATGTCATTGCAAACAAAGTGTTTAAGGCATGCGAAAACCTTTTTCGATTGGATTCCTTTTATATAATCGGAAGCCATGATACCAGATAAAAGGGGATCCTCACTAAAAGACTCAAAACCTCTCCCACCCAAAGGGCTCCTGGGTATATTTACTGTAGGGCCCAGTATAACACTCACTCCTTTTAGTTTTGCTTCCTCAGCCAGTAGTTGGCCGACAGAATACAAAAGCTCGCTATCAAAACTTGCTCCCAAAGCAGTTCCACAAGGAATACATGAAGCGGGCACTCCATTGAACAATTTGGTCCCTCGTATACCATTTGGACCATCTGAGAATCTGATGGAAGGCACATTAAACTTTTCAAGAGACTTCGTATGCCAGAAGTCTTCCCCGGCCAGTAGTGAAATTTTCTCACTCAGAGAGAGCTTTTTGATGATATCATCAACATCAAAAGTCATTCTTATCAGCTGATTACGTTGCGTTCTTAAAGTTATACACTAGACTAAAAAAGTCAAAGTGACTGATATGATAGTTCAAAACTAGACCGAGCGGTATAAAAGGTATTTCTATGGCAATCTTCGCTGATAATTACTCCACAAGAATCAACAAATTAGCCAGCGGGCGACACTAACCAATCACCGTTACAGGTTGTAGATACCAGAAGCACATTAACGGCTATATGATGAAATGTGAAACTCACACCGGAGGTACAAGTGCTGATCTAAGTCAATCTTAGCGAGCTTCTATCAACGCTCTGAAAATTGGCCTGTGGGCAATGCTCACATACATAGTTTCTGTCTTTAGCTTTTGATAACAAAAAGCTTTTGGGCATTTATTGTTGCTCTCTACAGATGTGTTGGAAAAAAAATAGACCAGCGGGCGATAAGAAAAGTTAAGAAAATTCTCTCTTAACTTTTCTTATCGTGAGCACAAATTGAACTTTGATCAGTGATATATTAAGTCGGCAAATCCAGAATTCAGCGAAGAAATCTTTAATGTGGTTACATAGCACTACTCCACGTTTGGATATTGTGCCAATATGGAATTTCAAAACACCGATAATGATTCTTTTGAGATAAAACATCTATCTCCTCTGATACCGAGAACTCGGTTCGGAATTTTAGCAATCGCAATAGCTGTTGCTGTTGTAGAACCTGCCACTACAGGAATGGAATCGTCTATAATGGGTTCCATAAACTCGCTGCAACAGTACAAAGCGTACTTTCATCTCAACAGCAAGACCATCAACTTGAACACTGCTGCTATTTGGATTGGAATGCTTATCGCGGTTCCTTTTATCAGAACTCTTGCTGATAAAGTGGGAAGAAGAAAGACTATATTAACTGCTATTTTTATTATGGCAATTGGTGTTATACTCTCCTCAGCAGCTGTCAACATTGCAATGTTTATTGTTGGAAGAATATTCCTCGGTCTAGCTTCCAGTATTGTTTTTTCATCAGCCTCTATATTGGTAGCCGAGATATGTCCTGCTAATATTCGTGGTTTGGTTCTTGGTCTCTTTCATGCATGCTACTATATTGGATCTTTGATAGCTGCCGGTGTCACTTATGGCACACGCAATCTTAGTAGTAATTGGAGCTGGCGTATTCCTACAATTACTCAGGCAGCTCCAACTGTGCTCTGCGCTTTATTGATTGCATTTTGCCCAGAATCACCAAGATGGCTAATTATGAAAGGCAGAGTGGATGAAGCCAGAGAGATATTTTATATTGTGGAAGGTAATAATCTAGGAGCTGCCGAACTTTTGGTCGACGATGTTTCTTCAGCAATAATCGAAGAAACCGAGCTTGCTGGTGGCACGGGAGTATGGAAACGGCAATTCAAATCCAAAGCAAACTTAAGACGTGCATTTATTGTGTTCAGTCTAAGTATGCTGTCTGAGCTTGGTGGATCTACGATTGTTACCTATTATCTTACCATTCTGCTTGATCAAGTGGGCGTCACAGATGTTGGAACCCAACTTCAAGTTCAGATCATCAGATCTGCCTGGTGTTTTGTTGTAGCATGTATTGGATCATATACATTTGACATCTTTGGAAGAAAGAAACAAGCAATATTTGCTACGTTCGGCATGTCGGCCTCATTCATAATTCTTGGAGGGTTGATGAAGAGATATAATGAGGTTTTAACAAAGTCAGTGGGCTACGGTGCTATTGCCATGATGTTCTTGTACTCTGGTTTTTATTCAGCTGTCTGCACTCCCTTAACATCGTTATACCCTCCTGAAGTATATCAAACCGGCTCGAGAGTCGTTGGAAACACCGTGTTCATGTTAGGTGCTTATGGTGGAGGATTATTTGCAACATTCGTCTTCTCAATTGGAATGAGCAATATCGGTTGGAAGTTTTACATTATTGTTGGTGCTTATGACTTGATATTTCTACCAATTATATACTTTGTGTGGGTCGAAACTAAGGGTTTGACCTTAGAGCAAATAAGTGAACTATTTGGAGATAATGTGTCCGAAAGGAAATCTTCATATACACAAGGTGATCCAGATGTAAAACTGGAAACTGTCGTTGTGAACTCTTTGGAAACAAAGTGAAGAGTTCCAGTTGATATAGTAGGATTCGAATATATCTCATTTTAAAGAGTTAGCTGTATACGTGTAAACAGTAAACATAATGAACATTAATACTCCTGAACCGGTATCAAAAGTTGTTTAGAGAGTGTTAGGATCTGACCCCAATGATAGAGTGTCAAAAATCGGAGGTACACCATTGTCTAGTAACCAGTCCATGAAGATCTCGTCATTGGGCATTAAAGCGCCAGAGTCTGTAGAAGCTGTCACCGAATGTGAGTGTTCCAGGTCTTTAGCAGAATAGACAGAACGTGAACCCAAACCTGATGAATTTATTAGATGACTGTAAGCTCCAGAAGAGTCGATTTTAGACAGAAGCAGCTCAAATCGCAACAGAGCCAACTGTGCCACATGAGTCAATCTGGTGAGAGCCAGCAAGTTTTGTCTGTAAGACTCGACCTCCTTTTTCCAATCATCATGTTCACTCCGACCCTTAGAGAAAAGGCAGAATACTAGAATAGATGTCCCAACCATGGAAAAGTTTATTCTTGAATAACACCACCAATGAGTATCAAGATATAAGTTCAAAATTGTTCCAAGATATGAGTTGAATTCACTTGAATACTTCAGTGCATGTTCATTCAAAAATGGAAAGCATTCATCTCGCTTGGTATGAAGAATCGTACGACAGCAAGTAAGAGCACACGTGGTTTTTCCAAGCTGCAAAGAAATCATAGATCCAATCAACTCTTCCGGAACGGCTTTCGGAAAATAAATAGCCTCGATGGCGCTGATCCTGTTAAATATACCAATAGCCACAGCAATCAGAAATTCAGAAGATCTTTTAGTGTTCAAAAGTGCTTTGATCGTACAGAGCTCGTGTAGCATATCAGAAACAACTTTGGACAAGTGAATAAAAGCAATAAACATTTTCACTCCAAGCCTGTTATCACCGAGTTCGGTTTCACCCTCCTCTAAAAAATCGCTTTCTTGTATGTCTTCTACGTTGAAGTCATCATCACAAATGTGGGATGGCCGTGACAGACCAACGCTCTCCCATTTATCGTGAACATAAATTGCCCACCATAATAGCCTTCTAGTTCTTTTTTCCCAAAGAGGAATGTTCCAACCAGAAGGATCAAGGTTCAAACCTAGATTTTGTCCCAAGGCGACAAGAGACCCAGACAATGCCCAATGTCTAGGTGCATCAGCATTACGTATAATTACAGGTCTAGAATTAAGCTTAAGCAAAATTGCTTGAACCGTCTGCAGTGTAGCAGCCCCCTGCTCTAATGAGAGTGACTTAAGTATGAAATCATTCAGTTTATGCCAATCTCCCCGAGTGTCCTTTTCCATGTATATTTGCGTATCCAACCCTTCAAGATATGGTGTGCTGATAACATATATGGAAGCTAAAAGAGTTGACGAAATGCGATTATCTTGTAGGTCCTTGTAGAAGACTGACTGATTAGCTATTGGGTATGTTGGATTGATCTTAAGGAAGAACTTCTCAACTAAATTGTCACCAAGAGGGTGAACAACTTGCTGTATTTTATCTATCTGATACTGGTCTGGTCGTGGATTAAGATACTCAGTTGGACATACTGCAAAGATCACAGGTAGCTTGGTATCATGATTCGTGCTCTTAAGGTTATATTTAGTATCTATCACATGATCTGGATCGCCTTTTTCTGTAGTTTGACTAATTAACCATGGATCTTGATCGCCTGACAGCCCGACAAACATACTTGTAAATCCGTTGTGTAGCTCAATTGAATCTTCAGCTCCCGTCATCCTTTCAAAATCAACCTTTGTTATATTCAAAGGGTAGGGTCTTCTAGTATAAACATCAAGCTGCGCAGCTTGGGATGACGGGATTGATATCGGATTGGGCTGCTCCCAATCAAGTTTATATTCGTCTCTGGATACGTTTTTTCGTTTGCGTCTCTTTTTGATAGGAGCCGATTTGTATAAGCACTCAAGATTTCTCATAGAACAATTCAAGCACTTCTCCTCATTCTCCTCTTTGAAGCAAGCTGCACGCCGGCGACGGCAAAAATCACAAGGTCTCTGTTTTTGGCTTCGGTATTTCCTTCCCCCTTTAGCATCTGCCTCTTTGATTATCCTGGATTTCCCACTCATTTGGTACTTTCACCTTTGGGAGGTATCACGTCTGTGTGGTGATGGTGTTACCAATCAATCCCTTTGCAACAACCAGTAGATCTGCCCTGACTTGTAGAAAGTAGAGCTTCCATCTACAGTTTAAAATTTATGATAAAACAAAAGCAAAAAATTAATAAGGTCAGTTCTTTAAACTAGCTACGTAATCAATAATTGATTTCACTTCAGAGGATTCACAGCATTGCTACCAGTAAATTTATCGTGACAATAACACTTATGCTTCAATGCACTTACATACCGCCTGACTAGCAGGGTAGAGTGAATTACGCTGGATAATGCTTGAAGTATTGTTGCAACACATCAACAATTGATTGCTCAAGCGAGATGAACTTATAGCCTCCAATTTTGTTTGTGGTGTTTGAAACATCAAACTTTGGTGGGAAACCGCTGACACCAGGAGCTTTAGCATCTTTAGCAGGGAGATCAGGGAAGTTTTTAACAACCAATTGTAAGACTGTTTCAGGAGTGACAAGAGTGTCAGCGACGAACTCTCTTTCGTTGGCCAATTCTTTCTTCTCCAGTGGAAGAATATGGAACTCAGCGACGTCTCTGACGTCAATTGAGAGTGAATAATTAGACGCTGGTGGTGGATTTTCTGCAGAGGATAGAGCCGAATTGACAATCAACATGTTAGATGTGTTCAGCTTCTTAGAGACAGAACTCTCAAACACTTGCGGACCTAGAACGAAAGGAGGATTCACGGTGGCAAGAGAATATGATGGTTTCTCTTTCTCATAGAAGTCTCTAGCAGCTTTTTCAGCATAGATCTTTGAACCAACGTATGCATCGACCTCATTTTTGACATTTTCCCATTTCAATGGATTCCACGATTCATTGGTGTGTACATAAGTCTCGTACTCAGATTCTGGTTGTTTAACTGCTGCATATGAGGATGTGATTACAACAGAACTAACCTGAGGACCATAAGCTTTAATAGCCTTGAGAATATTCACAGTTCCGCTGACGGCAGGATTGAGATACTCCTCTTCGAACGATTTTTCAAGCCCGAACGAGAATGGTGACGCAGTATGCAGCACTTTGGTGATTTCAGGATGACTCTTGATCACCTCGTCAAATGCATTGTCCTTGGATATATCAGCAACAATTTCAAAAGTGAGCTTTCCTTCAGGATATTTCTCTTTGAATTGTTCAACTAGAGGAGTGTATTTCGCCACGGATCTGGCTGTTCCAACAACAGGGTAACCTCTAGCAAGAAGCTTGTCAACTATGTGGAGAGCAATGAATCCGCTAGCTCCAGTCACTAGAACAGTAGGTAATTCGGCAGCCATTTCTCAGTTAATCAATTCACCAGAGTCTTTCCCTAGATAATTATAATAAATGTAGCAGGCACAATATTTACAGCAATAGGGAATTTGCCATTCTTTTATAGTGAGGTATTAATAATCATATACTCAAGCAGGTAACACTGCGCTTTATTCCTATTTCTATAAAAGTTTTTTGTCCTTACAATAAGACAAAAACTGTGGAGGTTTCCGGAATGGCGCAAGTTATTCCAATACGGGCAATACAAGCAGAGAAATATCGAAGATTGGTGCCAGAGCATTTAAGTATTTGAAAGGCTGCATTGATATAAGCCCATCTTCTGCTTGTGCTTCAAAACTCGAATGAAAGTCCTTACTGAAACTCATACTGAAACTCATACTGAAACTCATACTGAAACTCACTACGAGATCATCAATGTATCGGTAAATCTAAAAAACTAGTTTGGCTGCTCTTACTGTCAATGCAAACAGTGCGAGTGTAGACGAGAAAAAAGCCAGGAATCTACGAGGCTGACCATTGTAAAACATTTGTATGAGACTGTGGACAATACGCAAACCAGTGTAACCCCATGCCAAGGAAGTGTACAAGCTGGACGACTCACCGGCTATAGCAAGAATACACGACACAGCATAAAATAAGGTAGGCTGTTCGTGTAAGTGATTGTAGTTATTGGACCGGTTAGTCACATTGGCCGGAATATTGCTCAACAGCCTTTCTCTTTCCTTAGGAGGGGATCTACCTGCTTTGCTCATGTAAGGCATTCTTACCGAGAACATGAGAATTTCAACCCCAAATGTCCAGAAGCATAGAGAGACTGCTGGTCTCAAGATAGATAAAGCCGGTAAGTCAGACATACTCGTTGAATTAGGTGTGGTGTTGCTGTTTTGATTTATTTTGCAATTGAGCAAAACTAATTGCTTTCATAGTCAATACCTGGGACCTCAAGTTCAATTCGGCTGTAAAATAACCACATCGCTTAAATCCGAAGTAATCACCTGTTAATCATAATTTTTCAAGCAGAAGCTATCTATCTATCTACTAATTGTTTACTCTTCTAAAGGCCAGAAAGCATTCTAAGCTTTGATAGGTAACAAGCATGAATATTTCAGTGAAGTCTTTAGTAGCAATTGCTGCTGCGCTTGCTGCACCGTTTATATATAAGGACTATAAAGCATGGAGAAACGTGATGATACCGGGAGGATTACCTCCAAACATTTTTGGCTATTTTACATCAGTTGCGCTGACACTCTGCCTTCGTAAAGACCGTCGCACATTGGGTGCTATTGATTATACAACCAACAAGAGCTCATTTCTCAAGGAATCAGAAATCCCAATCCATCGCGGAGAAGTCCCTCAAGTTGCTAAGTGGAGTGTTCCTCACAGACAAGTATTTCCTAAAAAATCAATCGACTGGGTAAAAACGATGAACTCTCTCTTCGGTCAAATTGCGCAACAGTATCCGGAACATATTGTACAGCACTCTTCAATGATTGAAAAGAATCTGGATGCGTTGTTTTGGAACAGTGTTGACAGCATCAGGGAAATAACTCATATTCACCCCAAAGATGGAACAATCCATGTATATGTAACTCCTAAAGACGCGGAAATAATACTGAAATACGGATGGGGCGAACTACATCCTCTTCCAGCAAGATATCAGTCAACGAAGTTGGAGAGCGTGATGATTTTCTCACAACAGAATGAACAAGAGTTTGATGTCTGTAGAAAGTTTATTATTGCAGCTGTTGATGCTAAACGTGAAAAGTTTAAAGACGAATAACGACTTAGCTGCCAGTCTTATTACCTATGCTATTCACTCAAACATTTTCTCACATGAATTATGATCGCTCCCCAAACTTCTCCTTATGCAGTTTTCAAGAAGTCTCGAATGTTCTCGAGATATCTCTGAATAGTCAAGAATATACCTTTTTCTGAATAGTCGCAGTAATCCCACCATGTTATGCTTATTAGGAACCATCTTCAGTGCCTCTGTGAAATGCGCCATTGTCTGGTGTGCGTTTTCTAAACATAATTTCCTTCCAACAACCGACTCCATTTCTCGTTTTACTCTTCTCAGGTACCCAAATCCGGACTCTTGCTCCGGTATTTTTTCAAAACTATCCATCAACCAAGTGGAGTACAAGCAAGATTCCGGTCCCTCCGAGCTGAAATTATAGCACCACAATATTATAAGCATATGGGAGATCATATGTTTCCTATAAGGATAACTGTCGGTGGATGGATCATATACTAGCTCTCTTTCCTCATAAATATATGAACTTGGTACACTTTTCAGTAAAAGTTCACACAAAAACATATAAATTAGAACAACTGCCCTTTGCCCTGATTCTTCTTGAGCCCACAATGATATTCTACGGCGCGTGGAATCATACTCACGGTCGTTAAAAGCCACATTCATCCTCCCTGGCGCTCCTGCAAATACCATGAAATCGTAGTGTTTCATATTTGTATAGCTCTCATACAAGAGTCTTAGAGGATTATTTGCTATTCTTTCATCTTTTCCATGATACTTGACATCAGAGCTGCTATACAAGGATATCTCAGATAATGCTTCACAAGTGCATTCATCCCAGAAATATAGAGCTTTTGCAACCTTTTTCTTCCAAAGTTCTTTGACAGATTTGAACTCGGGAATGGAAAACTCGTAACCTTTCTCTTCTACTTCAAACGATAAAGATATTAGTCCGGAAAGCAAAAGCTGTCTCCCGAAGTAATCGCACTTCACAGGCTTTCGATGAAGTAACCCTTTTATTGCTGCCAAGTAACTTGTTTCATTTTCCAAAGTTTGTTTGTCAAGTCTTCCAGTCTGCCAAAACGTCTCATCGCAGGGTAAGTGAGGTTTGATATCGTGAAGGTCTAACATCATTTCATGACCAAAAACAACAGCATGAAGCGTTTCAAGATAAAAGATGAATAATGCAGCTCGTTTCATGCTCTCCTGCTCAATCCATTTTCTCCATGTCTTCTTATCACTTGCACGCGATACAGTCGTAGAATTACGTTCCACTGGTCCATAGTGATACTTCATCCAGGGATTTCCTCCAAACATTGGACTTCTTCGAAGCATTTGGATTGTTAATCCTCTGTGAAGATTTGCTCTTACATGAAGGTCTCTTGAAGAGCATGCAATTTCATAGGATTGTAGCAGTGCCAAAGATTGGATTATCCACGGCTTAGGAGGTGGCTTGAAGTCTTTCGATTTATATATTATCCAACGTAGAGGAACTGCTATACTGTCAGCAAATATGAAAGCTTTTTGTGAGTCAGCATTTTGATAAGCTCTAGATACAGACGCCCCAATTATGATCATGCACAGGAGAAGAATAGGATGTGCTTCACGGGTAGAGAAAGAAGGCATATTGAGTATTGGATACTGAGAGTGATAATATTTCCAATACAGTTGCAAATAGAACTCTAAGCGAGTCTCTCTGAATTCTTCCTGAAATCTGATTGAAGGTAGAATATCTTCCAAGGAACTCATAACAGAGCTATCCACCACTGTGCGATCGGATGAAAACGGAAATTCCTCTGGCACCACGGAATCGCCGTTTCCTGCTTGAAGATAGTCATCCTCGAGCACTCTTTTATATGATGGGGGTTCAATTTGCTGATCAGCAGAATCGTTCAAGTGTTCCAAATCTAACGAGAATGACGAACCACTATGAACTGTCTCTGTATCTTGGAAAAACCATTGCAAAAGATCATCAGAAGATAAGATAGGATCCTGAATGAATTGAGAGTTTGCTTGATCATTTATATTTGCTGCAGCAATTGGTTCTTGCGTTTTCCAACTGTGTTTGTTCTCAGATGTCTCATCCTTAGGAGACTTTGACATCTCAAAACCCTTTGAAGGATTCAAATAAATGAACTTTATGCCGTCAGGTTTCTTCTTACGGATAGAAGACTGCGAGCGATTTCCAGATGGCTTTTGATGCCTGCGGAAATGCTTCTCGCACACATCACTTCTCACAAAAGCCTTATTACAGCCCTCCCAGTTACATTTATAACGCGGACCGGATCTGTGGTTCTTTTCATGTCTTGATAAGTGGTCCTGTCTAGAAAAAGATCGGTTACAATTGGGGTAGGCGCATAGAAAAAGACCTTGAGTCATTTCGGAGACAAGCCACGTAAAAGCACTAACACAGGTAACTAACTACCAAGAAGTAAGTGGCAACGTATCTTACTGTTGATTCGAACATTATCGAATGCTACGACTTACAAAAATTGTAGAAAATATTTTGTGGGGTCATTTACTGCGAATAATCCAGAATCTTGAAGAGAGAGGTGTTCAGTATCAATAGTTATATTTGTCGTCATTTCAGGACCAGTAAATTATTTGTGATTTTACAGAGCGTGGTTCCTATTGCCAATCCAAATCGTTGAATTAAGTGTTCTAACTTATCATTTATTCATTAAGTCTAAGCGATTTCAGTATAGAAAGTTGGAGGATAGGTCTTTCAAAGGTCGTGAAACACCGAAACCTTATAGCTGGTCTAATGAAATCTACCCCACTTTGAAGGCTTTAAAATCAGGAAATGGTCAACAATTTTCCAAAATGGTGGAGGTTACCGTATCTGGAAGTACAACTAGAGACTAAACAACAGACAGGACTGGATATGGGAACCATACTAAAATTATGGTGGGGGTGATATTCACAAAACGCTATGGTTCCGAGTCTATGTGCTGGCGTCACCTCTCACTAGATAAATAGGGTTTGCACTCAGGTATGAATCTTTAACTATTTCCTGAAGCCCTCAAGCAGTGGTCTTACAAATCTCACTCAATATTTGGGAAATTGAATACTACGAACATGAAGTAAGTATTCTTCACCATGTCCTTATCTAAACCTAATGCTGACCGGCATGTTAGTACTGTTCTTGTGACCGGAGGAACTGGTTTCATTGGCGCCCATATTGTTGATGATCTTCTAAATTTGGGAATAAAAGTCCGACTAGCCACTCGTAATTTGGAAAAAGCTCAGCAGCTTATTGATGCAAGACCAAAGACAGGTCACTTAATTGAACCTTTCAAGATTGATGATTTTTGCGATGACAATGAAACAGGGAATCCTTTTATGGAAGCTGTGAGAAACTGCGATGGAATTATTCATACTGCCAGTCCATTAAGTTATGACGTCAAGAATGTTGAAGAGGAACTTATAAAGCCGGCTATCAAGGGTGTTATATCGGTTCTTGAGGCTGCCACTACAGAGAAACAGATAAGAAGAGTGGTATTGACTTCTTCATTCGCATCTGTAATGGATGTTTCCAAAGGTCCCGGTCCGGGATTTTGTTACACAGGTCAAGATTGGAATCCTCTCACTTACGAAGAATCAGTAAACGCTGATGCTGTGATAGCATATAGAGGTTCAAAGAAGTTTGCTGAATTAGCTGCATGGGATTTTGTCAGAAACAAGAAGCCACATTTTGATCTCGTCACATTATGCCCTCCGATGACCTTTGGACCAGTGGCCCATCCGGTTGATAGCCCTGAAAATCTTAATCTTTCCAATGCTATGTTATGGGATATTTTTAAAGGAGCAAACCCACTTCCAGTCTCCAGAGTGCCCGTCTGGATAGATGTTAGAGACTTGGCTCTTGCACATGTAAGATGTCTGATTACTCCAGAAGCAGGAAATAAGCGTTACGTTCCATCAGCACCTGAAAAGTTCTCTTATGCGCTGGCTGCTAAGATTATGAAAGATAATAATCTTGGAGATCACATTACACAAGAAATACCAGAGGGAGATCTCAAGCCAGTAGGTTATGATCTAGACTATACTTCTGTTACAAAGGACCTTGGGGTGAATTATCACAAATTTACAGATTGCATTCGTGATTCAATTATCCAGTTCAAATCTATGATCTAAACCTTTCAGTTTATATATCTTTTTTGTTTAGTATCTCGTAGCTTACTACAGACAATACAATAGAGGTTTTACACTAAACGATTGTCTTATTCTGTATTCTAGTAAAAACTGTTGAATATTTCAATTTTAGAAGATGAGCCTCACCCAGTATGGTCATCACACTCTTCGAATCAAATGGAGTTTCCCCTCTTTGAAGGAACTCTGATATCTTGCGTATTTCAAATCAGGTCACTATACCAATTCCAAATGCTTTTGTTTGCTCGGGATATCAGTTGATGACACTCCACTAAAAACCTGTTCAAATAGGGTAACCTCCACCAAAATGCTAACTTACAAATTTTCCCCAGTTTTTACAATCGCATGGCTCTTTAAAAAAAACAATAGGCCCCGCATTTTTGCTTTTCTGAAGAGAAATTCAAGAAACTAGTATAAAAGATTCAGGAAAGCTCCTGTGCTACTGTGATCTATCTATACCGGATAGTTTGAGCAACGATAATAATCAGTAAATTATAGTGATGAAAAAACACTTAGGACTTTCCGGTAACGCTCTTCTTGCCATACTTACCATGGTCAATGGGTTGACCATGGGATGGTTTGGGTATGATCAGGGTGTTTTTTCCGGAGTGCTTATCTCTTCTGACTTTTTGAAGCATTTTCCTAGAATCGCAGATGCTAACATTTCAGGAATTACTTCAAGTTGCTTTTCTTTGGGGGCATTTTTGGGAGCCATCTGTGCGTTCACATTTGGTGAGAAGATTGGAAGAAAGCGTACAATTTTGATTGGATCGACCTTGAATTCTATCGGTGCTATTTTACAGATTTCATCTTTTCATTTGCCACAGATGATCATTGGAAGAGTAATTAATGGATTTGGAATGGGTATGACCTCGTCAACATGTCCTATCTACCAAGCAGAATGTACCAAAGCGTTGTACAGAGGAAGACTTGTTGTTGTTGGTTCGCTCTCCAACACTGCCGCTTATATGTTGTCAAACTGGATGAACTTTGGCCTCTACTTTACTGATGGACCTCTAGACTGGAGATTTCCACTAGCTTTTCAACTGGTGTTTCCTTTAATCTCGATTCCATTTTTATTGACTCTTCCAGAATCCCCACGGTGGTTAATGGGCCAGAAAAGATTTGATGAAGGGTTGGAAACACTAGCTTTGTTTTGGGGTAAGAATGTTCCCACTGATAATCCTGAAGTTCAGGAAGAATACTACAGTATTTTAGCTATCATTGATGAGGAAAATGCTGACAAGGGTTCCTGGAAAGACTTTTTCATGTTCAGAGATTCAACCAAAAACTTTAGAAGACTGCTTCTAGGTTGTGGAACCCAGCTAATGCAGCAATTTACCGGTGTCAATGCGTTAGGATACTACATGCCAACAATCTTGACGGAGCAGCTTGGATTTAGCAAAGCACGTGCAAAGCTTCTTGTTGCTTGTAATGCAACTTCATATCTTGCAGCCGCCTTTTTATGTCTCATTATAATTGATCTTGTTGGAAGAAGAAAAATGATGCTTTACGGCTCTATTTCTTGCTCTCTCTGCTATGTTGTGGCTGCCGCTGCTGTCAATGTTGCTGCAAGAAAACTGGAATACGAAATGGGATGTCTCACAGTAGCAATGTTTTTCATCTATTACGCCTGCTATGGAACCAGTTACGCTAAAGTACCCTGGGTTTACAGTTCTGAAATCAATTCGCTGAGCTGGAGAACTCGTGGAGCAGCTGCAGCAACTGCCACAAACTGGATATGTGGCTTTTGCGTTACACAGTACACTGCTAAAGCTATCAACAATCTGAAATGGGGCTTTTATCTGTTATTTGCAGTGATAGTACTTTGTTATGTTCCAGTAGTTTACCTCTTTTACCCAGAAACATCGAAGAGAACGCTGGAGGACATAAACGTCATGTTTGAAGAGTACAAAGGTGCATTTGTGTTTAGACACAAAGATCTGACAACCACGAAGAGACCTGAAATCTTTATTGATGCTGAGAATATAAGAGCTGAAGCTGCTAGAGTTACTCGAAAAGATACTGAAGCTGGGGAAAAGAGATCCATTACAGAGCATCTGGAGAACTCACAAATTTCAGTTTGATTTCTGATCGAAACAGAAATTATAAATCATGGCTGTATAGTACTTGTTTACTTGTTTAACAGTGTGTTTGATTTGATATATGACAAGAGGTAAAGTTCTAACCTTCATAACATTCCACGGGGAAATATATAGGAACAAAGGGAAAACAGAATTATGATTCTTATACAAATATATATTGATTGTACTAATTGTAGATCTAAAGTTTCTTCTCAATCTCTAGTAGCTGTTCAGTTGATGTCAAATATTTGTTCCAAACGCCTACGTCTATTTCTTGGTTCAGTGGAGGACGACATACTGCAGACTCACCAAATCCAAGGAGATGCTTCAGGGCGTACTTCAAGCCTAATAAATTCAAACTGGCGGTCATCTCGTTGACCTCTGTCACTAACTGTTGCAATTGAGTTGCCTCCTCTATTTGGCCATTCTCAAACAACTTATAAATGTTCATCACTGACTTTGGAAATACCGACGATAGACCATCAATACAGCCTTCAATACCAGCTGAGAGAGCAGGAACAAGAACTTGCCCTACACCAGAAAGAGGACGGAATGAGTTTTGTTTTATTTGTTCACTCTTTCCTAAAAGAATATAAAGAGGGAAGTTGTAATGGGTAAGCTTGCAACCCACAATGTTTTCATGCTCTGATAAAGTAACATAAGAGTCATAAGTCAGTTCAATTCCATTCTGAACCCCAGGGTAATTATAGATCAACAGTGGTAGAGCAGAACGATCTGCAATTTTAAAATACCAGTCGATAATACCTCTTTGCTTTGTCAAAGAAGAGCCGTAGTATCCAGGAACAATCAATAGGACATAAGAGGCACCAGCTTCTTTTAGCTCTTTGATTTCTTGAATGATATCAGATATACAGAAACCGACAGCTCCAGCCATTATTGTGAAGTTTTCATCAGATATAGCAGTTCTCACTGACTTTACAAGAGTGATTCTTTCATCTTTTGACAAGTGTATTGCTTCTCCGGTAGAGCCCCCCACTAAACATCCAGTTATTCCAGATTTCTGCAAATATTTGGCATGAGCTATTTGTGTGTCAAGATCAAGAGATTTCTCTTCATCATTTTTGAAGAAGGTTGGTACTGGAGCGTATATTCCTTTGGGTGGAAGTGAAACCATCGTTGTTTTTAATACGCCGCAGGTTTCAGATGACTACTATTTGTATTATAACGGGCTTGATGCCCAGACATAAGCACCAGCTAGATCGTGAAACATTTATAGTCAACTGAGTTTTAACCCTCTCGGAATAAAGCACATTCATTCTGATCATAGGGACGTTCTTATTTAGGTATCACAATTTTGGTGGGGGAGGGGTCTGGAATATTTTTTGATGATCAATTCAGCTGACTCGCGCACGTTTTAAGTTTACTTTCAAAAACCGTATTCCTACAGAACAAGATCATTTAGAGTTCTATGCTTGCAAAGTTATTTTGGTTAGAGTAGTCCGATATTGGTAAAATCATACAACGTGCTTTTTATTCAATTAATTGCATACTAAACTAAATCAACCCTTCTCCTCCTTTTGGAGCTTTCTTGATCTTTTCCCCTATCTCCGAAGTCCAGAAAGTACCTTCTGGATATATGAACTTTCCGATGGCACCGTCAGTGTATCCAATCGAATATCCAGGATCCATTGGTGTCACATAGTGAGCATCTCTGATAACTGAAGGATGAGCAAGGTGTTCTCTGTAACTATCCGCTGCCTCAAGCATAGACTTTCTTCCACTAATAGCAACATAATCTATAGTACTCAAATGAGATGTGAGTTCTGTAAGCCCCATCGCCCCATTATGAGGAACGCAAGGAATGTTGAATTTCAATGCCATTAACATAACAGCTAGACACTCGTTGACACCACCAAGCCTAACAGAGTCAATCTGGCACACATCAATTGCCTCCGCTTGGAGAAGCTGCTTGAATATAACCCTATTTGCAGCCATTTCTCCTGTAGCTACACCAACACCATAAGGTTTCAGCGCCTTTCTAATCGTAGCATGTCCCAATATGTCATCAGGGCTGGTAGGTTCTTCAATGAAGACCGGCTTGAATTGTACGAGTTCTTTCATCCAATCAATAGCTTCGGGAACAGACCACACCTGATTAGCATCAATCATAATCTGGTAGTCGTTGTCGTAACCAATAATCTCACGAACAGTACTAAGTCTAGCTTTATCAGCTTCAAGATCACTACCAACCTTGAATTTAAAAATCTTGAATCCTGCATCGATAGTTTCCTGGAGAACCTTCTTCATTTTATCACCAGTGAATGCTAGCCAACCTGCAGATGTCGTATAAGCCGGTACAGCATGGTTATCAAGCGCTTCCAAAATTCTTGAATCTTTACCTTTATGTGTTTGTTTCAACATTTCGACCGCTTCTTCTGGGGTTATGACGTCGGTTATATAACGGAAATCAATACAACGGACAATTTCCTCAGGAGTCATATCTGCTACTATTTTCCAAACAGGTCTATCAGTAACCTTTCCCCAGAGATCCCATATTGCATTAATTACTGCTGCGGTAGCGAGGTGAGTCACACCCTTTTCTGGACCAATCCAACGATACTGTGAATCAGAAACCATATACCTCCATGTTTTGCCCATATTGGCAACCAAAGAACCCAGACTTTTTCCAACCACCCTTTCCGCAAATGGTTCAATTGCAGAGCATACCAATTCACTTCCTCGGCCATTACTGAATGCCATCCCTTCACCAACTACATCTTTGCTTGTTAAAAGCTGAAGATAAGGGTGTGAACCATTTGTTCCCACATGCATGGCATCACTTCCAATACCATCCAGACTCGTTGGGAATCTTATGTCGTAGATTTTAAATCCGGTAATAATGATTTCATCCAGGTCAGTCATTTTGTACTAAACTCTTAACGTGTTAGTGTTGAGATATTCTCAGCATTCTTACTTAGACTAAAGATTTACAGGATATTAAATAATGTTAGATTATTAACGTGTACCCCAGACTAAGAACACATAATTTTGTTACAAGAGGTTCTAATGCATCCCCGCCTTTTGGTGGGGGTTTCCAATTTGAGACGTCATATAATTTGATATTCAGCACTTCCGGACTGGGAATGCAGAAAGAAAAGGTCTTGACGCGGTGGGAGTTACCTTCCCGATTGGGAAGGAGGTCACCACAGAATCAACTTCCGCAAAACGTAAATCTCTTCTTCAATTCGATTTCTCCTTCTCAAGCTAATTATAAAAACGGAAGTGAACCGGCCATTGAGAGAACTTTTGAAAATTGCTGCTCTATCTGGCATATCTGGCGTATTTCTACAATGGTTTACCCTAACACTTTCGAGGGTTATGCAGTCGAAGACACAAAAGCATGGTCTACTGTCAGTAAAATTGAATTCCAACCTAAACCGTTTGAAGATCATGATATTGATATTAAGATAGTAGCTTGTGGAGTATGTGGAAGTGATGTTCATACAGTGACAGGGGGGTGGAGCAAACCAGATTTACCCGTCATCCCTGGACATGAAATTGTTGGTGAAGTTGTTAGAGTGGGCTCAAAAGTCACTTCTGTGAAGGTAGGCCAACGAGTTGGCTGTGGTGCACAAATTTGGGCCTGTTTACAATGTGATGCGTGCCTTGAAGAACATGAAACTTACTGTCCTAAATGGATCGACACCTACAATGATTTTTATCAAGATGGAAGTAAAGCTTGGGGAGGCTACTCATCTCATATCAGGGCTCATGAACATTTTGTTTTCCCAATTCCAGAGTCTTTGAAGTCGGAGGATGTGGCACCTATGCTTTGCGCAGGTATAACCACATATTCTCCTTTGGTAACCAATGGTGCTGGTCCAGGAAAGAAGGTTGGAATAATAGGAATTGGAGGACTGGGACATTTTGCAATAATGTTTGCAAAGGCTCTAGGGGCAGAGGTCTACACATTTTCTAGAACAAGCAAAAAGCGCGAGGACGCTCTCAAGTTGGGTACAGATCACTTTATTGCAACATTCGAAGAAGAAAATTGGAAAACCCAATATGCTAGAAAGCTTGACTTGATTGTCTCCTGTGGAAATTCCTCGAAAAATTTTGATCTTGGAGGTTATTTGGGATGCCTTAAGGTCCATGGCAAGATGATCTGTGTTGGTTTGCCTGAGGAGCCATTCACAATAAGTGCTGATCAGTTTTTGAAAAACGGTTGCTTTTTCGGATCATCTCACCTTGGTAGCCGTCAACAAGTTCTGGATATGCTCAATCTTGCAGCAGAGAAAAATATCAAATCTTGGTCTGAGACACTTCCAATAAGTGAGTCTTCCGTTAAACAAGCTTTGGAAAGATGCCATTCAGGGGATGTACGTTTTAGATTCGTACTTACTGATTATGACAAAATTTTTAGCTGAGTTATTTAATTGTTTTGATTCTAATTTCATATCTTACAGGGAAGTTCAATAATCGTGACTTGCTACTTGTAGATTCTGGAAACGACACGTACAGCCTTACAATATTGTGTTATATTGTTGTCTGAACCGCGCTGTCTAACAGTCGGTAGAAGCCTGAAGCGCCCTGTTTCAAATATGAACCGAGCGAACAGCATTCCGTTCTTGCTATTACAATATTAGGATGTAGAAGAGTTGAATATGTGGTCATTGTAAGAGTCACACGGCCAAATGAGCAAAAAGTAAAGATAATTTTTCCATGCAATAAAACTTTTGTTACCATTTAGGCAATATTAAGCGACACAATTAGGCTGATGAATCAGAATGTAAGTCCACATTATGGTGGACAAGTAAAATAGCACACTTATTTCGCTCGAGCCGCTTACATCAACCTGTTTATAAGAAAATTACCGATATGTACGTAAGAACAATACACCGATTCAAGAGAGCGCAAAGCTGCTCGTTCTTTTTTGAAATAGATTATTACCCTTGTTGATAAAACACAAGAAATAAAACAAGGAGCTTTTTTAACTAGTTGAAACCATAGTGCCCTTAAAAAGTCATTGTATTACACAGCGAAGATCAATAAGCTGCACTTCAAAACCCTTCTATAAACTGGAGTTGGCTGGGTTTTTGTATTAGTAACCTTTGCATATATAAATCAAGAGAGATCACAAGGTAGTGCACTGCGTAAAGTAAGAACCTTCTCTGGTCTTGAAATAACCAGGAAAATAAACTGGAGAAGAACATCTAAGAGGATCTTAAAATGATCTAAGACTACAGATACATGAATACAAAATAAAGCATTACCATTTGGGATGTTTTTTATATGGTCAGAACTCACACTATTAGCTGCCACAATTTGAATGATTAGGGGGTTCAGGGAAAGCACTTTTTCCGCAATTCCCAGACCGATTAAAAGCGGGGATACCGCAAAGGCACCCAAGAAAAGAGTTAAAACGGGGTGTCTGACATGTCGAAAAAAGAGAAAGAAGTGCGATGAAGCAAAACCTATATGTGCGTATTGCTCACAACGAGATCTTAACTGCATTTGGCCTTCAAAAGGGGACACATTCTTCATTAATATACCAGGAACCACCAAACCGCAGAAGGTAGCGCTTGAAAGAAACTCGAGACCGGTCAAGCTCCCTTCCTCATCGTACCCTCTTTCGCCAGAGAATGACCAGACTATTAAAAACATCTGTATACCAAATTTGGGACAGAAGCCTTCAATGCCAACTACTCACAACATAAATGAAACAATTGCAACTAGAGACTCTCTTTCTCAACCTTCGCCTAAAATATCTGGTTCCAATAGCCATTTTTCTGTTTATGATCTGAAATCTTTATTAAATCATTCGCAAAATGACAATCTATCCGATTCTGGACCAACTGGGTCTATACTATCCGTGTCAACTCATTCCACTTCTCACTCCGATTCTTTGGGCTCCAATGACAAAACATGGTATTTTGAGACTGTATCTGTCAACGAAACATCCAACGCGGAAGAGCACTCTACTGGTGACCCCCCTTACTATGAAACATTAAGAGATACACTAAGGGACTACATGTTTTTAAATGCCATAACAACGAGCCCAAGCACCCCCGTTTTACCCTGTAACGAAACACTAGAAGGTCATACGTATACCGATGATCATTTAACTTCCATGCGAAAAGTGATCTCTAATTTTCAGACTAACTCAACAATGTATCCTTGGTCTGCTGATGGTGACGAATTTGGCCCTCCTCATTTCGATCAAAGTTTAGTATCGCCCGACGAAAAACTATCCCTTCTGACTAGGTTTATTAACGAAATTGCACGTTGGATGGACATGTTTGATCATAGGAATCATTTTACAAAAATGCTTCCCTTGATGGCTCAAGAGGATTCACTTTTTTATGCTATACTAGCAATTGCTAGTAGACAAAGAGATAAATTACAACAGAACAAGCCAGCTTCTGAATTTACATTTCGACTTTATGAAAGATCATTAAACTACTTGATACCTAAGGTTAAGCAGGTACCAGACATCAATGTAATTCTTTCATGCGTCATTTTGTGCTGTTTTGAGATGATGTCTCCTAACCCCACTGTTATTTGGACCAAGCATTTAGAGGGATGTGCAGCCCTTTTTAGAGTTACTAATATAAATGGATTTTCTGGTTCTTTGAAGCAGGCTCTCTTTTGGTGTTTCATTAGAATGGATGTTATGCATGCCTTGGCAGTCAAACAGCAGACTATAATACCATGCGAAAAATGGCTACCGTCGGGTTATTCAATGCATCAAGCAAGGGATCTTTTCTCAAGCCGGGAGTATGAGATAAACCTGGCTCACGATATATATGCCAACTATATGGTGTTTCTGTTGGGAAGAGTATGTTCATTGGTTTACTCTACATCCATAACACAACAACAGTTTGAAATTGAGTGGTTTGATTTATATCGAGAACTCAATCATTGGTGGCAATGCAAACCTTCTGAATTGAAGCCAGTATTTTTGGATCATAAGGAAAACGATCTTTTTCCTAGAATACTGTTCACTGTCCCTACCGCAACATCTGGAACCCAAATGTTTCATACAGCATTCATAATCCTAATGAAGTATAAAACTCGATTATCTGGTGCCGTCCCAGAGCTAGATGTGGATCCTATTATGAAGAAAAGCATGATTTGGCATGCTAAACTCATTGTTGGAATAAGCTTGACAAACACCAACCATGGATGTTGGACAAATGCTTTACAACCTTTATGGGTAGCAGGTAAGTTGATGAGTAGTCCTGAGGAGCATGCTGTTATCGTTAAACTTCTGAATAAAATAGAAAAGCAGACAGGATGGTCAGTTGGGTGGAGGATTAGAGACTTAAAGGACCATTGGAACAATTAATATATATATCCAAAGAGTGACTGTTTCCAAATTTCCAGCAGTACTTAATTTATCTATATATCTATATTTCATATGATTCTAATTCAACAATCATTAACCGTTTAGATCTTTAAAGTACCAAAGACATTCGGGGTTTTTTTTGTATTGATTGAAATATTCTTCAACTTTTCCAGCGATTGCCTTTCCACTGTAACCGAAGTATTCATATGCGTCCTTGCCAGGAAGAGATTTCCCAAACGATTTCATGCTTACACCCGCTGTTGCATATCTTTCCCAACCATTGACAGAGTAAGCTTCGACTACAATGGTTGGAAGATTACCTCTTTGTAATATAGACTTTTTGTAGTCCTCCGATTGTTGATCAAACAATTCAGTACATGGGAAGCTCACGATTCTTGTTTTTATCCCACGGGATCCAAGGATCTTAGAAGCTTCTATTGCAAATTGTAACTCAGCACCAGTCCCAATAAATTGAATATCAGCATTTTCATCTTGCATGATGACATAAGCTCCTAAAGATACCTTTTTTCTGTCAGTGAGCCCTAAAAGTTGAGGTACATTCTGTCTCGAACAAGATATAATCGACGATTTTTCCTTTGTGGTGATAGCTATTTCCCAGCATCCTGCTGTTTCTTCAGAATCAGCAGGTCTCATATAAAGCATATTAGGAAGAGAGCGATAATAATTTGCTAGAGCAATTGGTTGATGAGTAGGGCCATCTTCTCCAGTCCCAATTGAATCATGAGTAGCAACATGAATCACCTGCAATTTTTGAAGACATCCCATTCTGACAGCTGGAGCAGCGTACAGATAAAACATAAAAAATGTTGAAGTAACAGGAATAAATGTTCCTTTATTGAATGCGGCAATTCCATTAGAAATCGCTGCCATAGCATGCTCTCTAATGCCGTAATGTAAGTATCTACCTGAATAATCTCCATTTATTCCACATTTAGTACTGATTGCGGGATTTTGAAAATCTTTCTTATCTGCCCAAGCCATATTCACAGAGGGAGAAAGGTCTGCAGTGCCAACCAAAAAGTTAGGAACGTTTTTAGCAACTGGATTGAATACCATGCCACTTGATTTTCTTGTTGCTGTTGCACTTGAAGGGAATTCTGTTGGAATATACGATTTCCAATTTTCAGGAAGCAGCCCGTGAACTCTGCGAGAAAATTCCTTTGCTAATTCTGGATATTCTTTAGAGTACTCCTGTACCAGTGATGCCCATTTGTCCTCTAAATCTTTCCCGCGAGGAGCTGCGTCACTAAAGAAATCATAGACTTCCTGGGGAATAACAAATGATTTTGTTGGGTCAAACCTATTGTGAAGCTTGAGCTTTGCAACTTCTTCAGGGCCAAAAGAAGCACCATGAGCAAGGGCTGTGTCTTGAACGCTTGCACCAATACCAATCACAGTATGAACATTGATCAAACAAGGCTTACCCCTCACCGTTTTTGCACTTTCAATTGCTTTCAAAATACCTTCAATATCAAAACATCCGTCTTCAACTTCAAATACTTCCCAGTTGCATGCCCGGAACTTTGCATTAATATCTTCTGTGTTGACGAGATCCACTGATCCATCACAAGTTATTTGATTATTATCATAAATAACAATCAGATTATCCAGCCCCAAGTGACCAGCAAGAGATATTGACTCGAGACCCACTCCTTCTTGTAAACATGCATCCCCAACTATGCAAAAAATGGTGTTATCAACGACTTTGAATCCAGGTCTATTGTAAGTAGATGCTAAATTTTGTGAAGCAATAGAGAAACCAACGGCATTGGAAATACCTTGACCTAAAGGACCGGTTGTTACTTCGATACCTGGATGTTCAATCTCAGGATGGCCAGGGCAAAGGGAATCAATGCTACTTGAATGGTAAGATTTCAGTTGATCCACTGACATATGTTTGTAGCCAACGAGATGAAGAAACGTGTACTGAAACAAACATGTGTGCCCATTAGAAAGAATGAATCTGTCTCGATTAAAATATTCTGGGTTTAGAGGTGAATAGTTCATTGCATACTTCCATAGGGCCACTCCAATAGCAGCCATTCCCATAGCTCCACCTGGATGTCCACCTTTGTAGTGTTCAACAATATCTGCTATAAGAACACGAAATGTGCGTAGAACCAAATCGTGAGGGTTACTACTATCGGTTGTCATATTAATGATCTCTAATTGCTCAGATTGATGAAAGAAGGACTTAAGATACGACACGATGAAAGTTTCACTTTCCAACAAGACATCAATCATGGCGATATCAAGTTATCATATATATGATCGCCTGTAATGCCCGTTTATTTACAGCTTGAACTCTGCGCTAAGTCCGCAGGTACAACTTCTGTCGCTATCGCCTAAAAATTCCAGATTGGGATTTAATGGATTTTCATTTCAATAGGTCATCCAGTACTGTCAGGGAATGGATATGGGTCTCTATATGTTGCGTTATTTGTGTAAAGACAATACTTGCCAATCACTTCATCACTTGAACACAAAGGAAAATTTCACCAATAGTGGGATTACTGAGATCTAGTTTACAAATCAGATACTGAGATGATGTTAAAATATTGTTGAGCATGACCAACACACGTTGGGATATCTTTGAAATACACATCAATGCCTCAATATAAATCATATAACAGTTTACAGCAAGTTTCAGGCAAGAAATTGACCTGATCATTAGATAGAAATAATGGCTCCGCTAGATATTGCTGTTAAACCTATAGTAACCTCTCCATGTAAAAAACTTCCTTGATAGAGGTATCTTCTTCGGATGGGAAATTAACCTAGATAAGCTAAACATCCTTTGTCTCCTCAAATAGAGTAGCACTCGGTTTCTCATGAGATCCTACCTCCAACTCTCTTTCTTCCTTTTCTAATTCCAACTGAAGCGATTCATCCCATCTTAAATGCACCTTGTCACCAATGAATAACTTATCAATCTGTTCCAATGTGAGGTTTCTGGTTTCAGGATATAAGAGATAAATTGCTGGAACAAAACAGAAATTGAAAACACAGAAGTATATGTATGTCCGGTATCCAATATTTGCTACACTAACTGGTGTAATCTCAACGACAAGAAATGTGAAAATCCAGTTGCTTGCAGCAGATAAAGCAGCAGACTTGGTTCTGATTGCCAATGGAGCGTATTCTGCTGGTAGTAACCAAGGAACAGCCAAAAGTCCAACCGCAAAGAAGAAGTTGAAAAGAAATAACATAACTGTTGCAACAACACCAGAGGCTGAGTTTCCGTTAGATATAGTACCTGCTAAAATTGCCATACAACTTCCCTGACCAATGGCTGCAAAAAGCATAAGTGGTCTTCTTCCAAATCGATCTAAAGTCCAGATAGGAATAAGCGAAGAGAAGAAATATGCTATACCGTTGAATCCAGACATAAGCAGGGCCAGATTATGTGACATTCCGACTGATTGTTCAAAAATTGACGTTGCATAGTAGGTGATTAAATTGATTCCAGATAATTGTTGCATGAATTGACCAAAAATTCCCAAAAACGTTCTGTAAAAGAAGCGTTGTGGTCCATTTTTAAACACTGCACTAAATCCATTGTTCATTGTTGACTTTTCTTCGGCTAGGGCAACAGAAATTAATTCTAATTCTTTTGTTACGCTTTCATCTGTGTCGGTGATTTCTCTTGCATTATGCGAAGTGAGATGGATAACACGACGAGCCTCCTCTTCTCGATTATGCGCAATTAACCATCTAGGCGATTCAGGAAGGAAAACAGTACCAACCAAAGTTAGTAATGCAAAGAATATTTGCAGTGATATAGGGAAACGGAACTGAGCTTGACTCTTTACAAAACTCATTCCATAATCTACCCAATACGACGTCATCACACCAAAAATATTGATTGCGAGCTCGATCGAAAGCTCACGTCCTCGATTGTGTGCCTTGCATATCTCTGAATGCCAGACTGGAATGGTACTAGTATTCATTCCATTTCCTAGACCAGCAACTATTCTACCAACAATAAGCTGGCCAATACTGTAAGATGAAGCTTGAATAACAGCACCAATGGATAGGACCAGACAACCAATCATAATACTCCAACGACGACCAATCTTCTCACCAAAAGCAAAGCTGAACAATGCCCCAAAAAAACAACCAATCTCGTAAATGGCTACAACCGTTCCCTGAAGAGAGGAGCTTCCATTTCCACTATCTGTGGTGTCTATCGCAGGAAATTGTTTAGTGAATGCATCTCCAGTTAAGAGACTACCCATTACACCCTGATCGAAACCAAACAAAAGGAACCCAGCTCCAGAGGCAATTGTGACCGCCCACTGAAGGGAATTGCCTGACAAACCCAAGTACACCATCTCTTTTTAATATATTCCTAAGTCTTCAGAATTCGATTAACTTCAACAGAATTTTTTTGTCAGGCTTTGAGGTCTAACAAAGAAGCCGGAGGTATTTATAGGTTCTCTAGTCGTTTCGTCTGCCCCGTCAACACAGGTTGAGAGCGTATTGTTCCCCGCAGAAGTATGTGAATAAGATGCCACTTGTCTGAACTGCCTGAAGAAGCGCCGTTTTTTCCGAACACAACTGTGGAAAACTTTAGCGCACAGTTTCATAGAGAAAAATTCTCTGATCTAGCACGGTACTTCTGCCTTAAACAGAAATCGCACGATGTTGGAGGTATTTTGCATCTTACCTTTGAAGAGTATTTGTTAGCGACAGTTTACGTCACGGAATTTTTTTTCCTCTGCTATACAATAGGCTGAATGTGTGGGGTAGTGGGGAGGCAATATTGACAATGCGCTTAAAGAAAGTATCGTCCGAAAACGGAAATGCATAGCGCTACCTGTTGCAGCTGATGATCTATCGGAGAAGAATCAATGAACATACAGTTTTGTCTTTTTATGCTATGGCCATATTCTGAAAATATCTCAGCTCTCACAAATATATATACATGGCTAGAGGTTTCATACAGGCCCAAAATTGTATAATAGGATCATAGGCCAAAGTTGAAAAGTCGAAATCTTGAAAATGCCTTTTAATCCTGTTGCCACGAGATCTGATCCCGCACCAATTTCCCCTGCATCTGTAACTGAGGGATTATCAATCAAAAACAGATCTTATTTTGTTACTGGAGGAGTTAGAGGGTTAGGATTGGCGTTGGCAACCGCTCTCACAGAATCTGGTGCCCATGTTTACAGTTTAGACCTTCTTCCGGAACCAGAAACCGCAGAGTGGAGGACTGCAAAGGAATCTGCAATTAGACACGCAGGCACACTGGTCTATCACAAGCTTGACGTTACTGATGAAGATCAGGTTGAGCAAGTATTAAACAAACTTGCGGAAAGGGCAAAAGAGGACGGACATCCTATTTGTGGCCTTGTGCATTGTGCAGGAATTCAAGAGAAGATAGAGGCACTCGAGTATCCTTCAAAGAACTTCAGCAAAATTATTCAGGTGAACATAGTCGGGTCATTTATTGCAGCTAAACATACAGCCAGAATTCTCTTGAAGCAAAACTATCCTGGAAGTATAGTATTAACTGCATCTATGTCCGGAGAAATAGCAAATAGAGGGCTTACTTGCAGTGCTTATAATACTTCAAAAGCTGGAGTACAACAGCTTTGTCGATCCCTTGCCCAAGAGTGGGGACAGTACGGGATTAGAATTAATACAATCTCCCCTGGGTACATTCGGACTGCAATGACTGATGAGCTACTGCTAGCAAAACCTGATCTTGAGGAAACTTGGATGCGTGGTGCTTTGCTTAACAGGCTTGCAACTCCCGACGATTTCAAATCTGCGGCCGTATTTCTTCTTTCCGATGGAAGCCGATTCATGACAGGGGCTGACTTACGGTTGGATGGAGGACACTGTGCTTCGGCATAAATATACTGATTATAGATATTTGCTTTCAAGTTGGCAAAAATATAAACAATTGTAGTGAAAAGCTGAGATATCGATCACTATTGCCTGCAAATTCAAATTCTTCTTGAGAGCCAGAATATATGCCTATATTTAAAATCTACAATATAGAGAAACCAAAGTTGAATTCACTAAAAATATAATTCTAAGAGCTCACAAGGCTTTTTGCTTTCAGATTGATCATCTCTCAAACCGACCAAAACAGTGATATCATGGGTAAGATCTTCAAGCCTGGTCCTCGTTGTGTTGTAGCTCATGTTGCGACAATAAATTACATCAACTCATGACAGATATGAGATAATCTCCAAACTGGTAATTCCATTGAATGGGGATACATGGTAGCTTTATTAGTAGTGTCAACAAAAACAGGTTTTTCTACTATCTTTGCACACTTTTGTCAAACAAATGGCCTGTCGCATGGCAGAAAACAAAGTCAAAAAAGCCCGTTTGGTTAACACCCTTGCATTTTTGAAAGTAATTTACTATCTTATCAGAGATGCCTCGGCCGATGCAGTCGAAGGCTGATAAAGTGATTGCGACGGCCGAGGAAATCATAATTATATGGTCTTCAAGTATTTGAAGAGGAAGCTATATGAACAGTGTTTGATTAGTAAACAAGTTATATGACAACCTCCATATATCAATATTTGAATTCTTTTGAGCCAACTCAAATCAGACATTAAATTCACAGAGTTTTGTGAGAGCATCTCCTGCAATGACTACAGATAAAGCAATCGAAGTAATAGACATCGAAGATGCAATACAGAAGTTGACACTTGCGGAAAAGATTCAACTCACTACAGGACAAGACACTTGGCATACTGTTCCCATAAAACGGCTTGGCATTCCAAGTGTGAGAATTAGCGATGGTCCAAATGGAGTCAGAGGAACAAAGTTCTTCAATGGAGTTCCAACAGCATGCTTGCCTTCCGGAGTTGCATTAACCAGTTGTTGGAACAAAGAACTAATGTATCGACTTGGCGCTCTTAATGCTCAACAAGCCCGTGCTAAGGGTGTTGCTATTCTGCTCGGACCGAATATCAATTTTTTCCGCTCTCCTGTTTCTGGAAGATCTTTTGAGACATTTGGGGAGGATCCAATTCTTTCTGGAGAATTGTCTGCTCAATATTGTAACGGAGTCCAAAGCGAAAAAATCGGAGTATGCCCAAAACATTTAGTATGCAACGATAAGGAAGAGCATCGAATGACATTAAACGTTGTTGTTTCAGAAAGAGCACTTAGGGAAATATACCTCATGCCGTTTATGATCACCCAAAAATATGCAGATCCTATCATGTATATGACGTCCTATTCAAAGTTAAATGGAACGTTTTGTAGTGAAAACTCTCATCTGATGAAAGACATTGTAAAAGGTGAGTGGGGATTTAAGGGCGCATTTGTTTCTGATTGGTTCGGGACTGTATCCAACGCAGATGCATTGAATGCTGGCTTATCATTAGAAATGCCAGGACCTACTATCTGGAGAGGTCAGTTATCTCAATATTCTCTCTTCCACAACACGGTAAATGAGGAGACTTTAAACGGTCTTGTTAGAGAAGTATTAAAAATCGTGCAAGTGGCTCAAAAATCAGGAATTCCTGAGAACGCTGTCGAATCGACCAAAGACGATCCAGAAACAAGGCAATTATTGCTACAGGCAGCAAGAGAAGCTGTTGTTCTCCTAAAGAACAATGAAAATGTACTACCATTGAAAAAGACTAAAAAGACCTTGCTTATGGGGGAGGCAGCAGTTGTGTCTAATTATGCTAGTGGAGGTTGTACTCGTGTTGTACCTTATCGAGCAGTTTCTCTATATGATGGTGTAGCATCTAAAGTTGGAAATGACATGGTCTGTTATGAACTAGGTGCTCCTAATAGAAAGGTATTCCCATCCTTTGCAGAATATGCGGAAGATAGAAAAAGTCCTTACCCAATATCTTTCAATGTCTATAATGAACCCAGAACGTTCATTGAGCGAGTTCCCGTTAGCGAGGAGTGGGTTTCAGAAGTTGATGCAATTTTGGGAGATTTTGACGCCAAAAAGCTAAAGGACCCCAACCAACTCTATGCATTATTCAAAGTTAATTTGAGAGTTCCAGAGTCAGGAACCTACAGTATTCACCTACAAGTATCAGGTTTGGCTAGACTTATTATCGATAATAGACTGGTTGCAGTCAATGATAAAATCCATAAGGTTAGTGCAGCTTTTGGAGCCGATGCTCCAGAAATATACGTTGACGTCGAACTCTCAAGCAACAAAACACATGTTGTTGAGATTGATTTTGAAAGCACCTTAGGAAGATCCTCCTTTATTACAGGTTATGGTTGTGTTGTTAGCGGTATCATGAAATCTGTCAATATTAAGGAATCAATGGCCAAGGCTGTAGAAAAAATCAAGGATTATGATCAAGTTGTGGTTGTCACAGGTATTAATAAGGATTTCGAAGTTGAGGGGATGGATCGAACAGATATGGAACTTCCACCTTTCCAAAATGAACTTATTGAAGCCGTTCTTGCAAAAAGAAGCGATGCAGTGATTGTAATAGAGTCTGGAACACCACTGCATCTTCCATGGGTAGATAAGGTAAGTACTCTCGTGAGATCATCGTATCTGGGTAATGAATTAGGAAATGCGCTGGCAGACATTTTATTTGGTGACTACAATCCTAGCGGAAAACTTACCTTCACTTGGCCAAAGAGGTATGAAGATCATCCAACATTTCTATTCAACACGGTAGATGCGAATTATAATCTCAAATACTCTGAGGATATTTATGCAGGTTACAGATATTTTGATGCAAAAAAAATTGAACCACTTTTTCCGTTTGGTTACGGCTTATCATTTACCGAATTTAGACTATTAGGAGCACAAGCTAATCTCGATCCAGATGAAAATAACTGCATTAACTTACAGGTTGAAATCCAAAATACTGGATTAAGAGAAGGAGCTGAAGTTGTCCAGGTTTATATTAGTTTTCAATCTCATACAGTTCCTCGAGCAGAAAAGGAACTGAAAGCTTTTCAAAAAGTGCATCTTATGCCTGGTGAGATCAAAGAGCTTTCTTTCAAGATGGATACAAAGTACACGTGTTCATTTTTTAATGAGATGCTTAACAAATGGACAATTGAAAAAGGGAAATACAAGCTGTTGGTTGGTACTCAGTCCAGAGACCCGAAATTTTTGGAAGCTTTTTTTGAAATTTCTGCTACGAGACATTGGTCTGGTATCTAGTCACATTAGTCTATCCTGCAGGTCCTACTTGTGACACTAAAGCACAAGTCAGAAAGCCAATAGTAACTTATTGCTATATGCCTGGTTGTATCTAAACTTCTAAATCAAACGGACCATTTATAGTTAGTTTCAGTGTGTTACCACTTGACCAAGAGAGAATAGTAACTTTTGCTTTTTTTTTAGTTATCTGACCTTCATCCCACATAAAAACCAACTGTAGAAGACCAGGATGCAACTGAGATTGACGCCAAATACTTTATTAAAAAGGTGCTTTACATACTAGTAACGTTGTCATCTACATTCTTCAGCAGCTGGGTAGAAGAAAGGCTAACATCATGAAATTTATTGATTACAGTCCTCCCAAATCGGATAAAGCGGATATCTCCATTTTCATACCCGGTTGCATATATCTGTCTAAAACGGGAAGGTGTGCGGCGAAGGAGATAGATACCAAATACCGAATCTCTTGTCTCAGTTCGATTGTTCGAATTTCATATACAAGATTCGCGCAAAATTCCGTTCCAGGACTGCATATATAACATTTTCTTCGCATAGGGCCAGTTATCAGTGGATATCAAATCTCTATTTCGCTTGAAACCCTTTCTGAGGCTGCCGAGAAATCCTTTTTTGGGCTAAAGAGTAATCTTTCAAGGCTCATCATCTGATTTCTTCTCCAATTGTGAAACCTTCAAACACATAAAAGATCGATGTTTTGTGCCTTTTTGAAACTTCTCGGTAAGGTAATGAAATAGGCGGTTCAAGAAGATTAATTACTATTTAGATTGTCACAGTATAGATGCAAAGAGATAGCAAAATCGCAATTATTGGAGCTGGTACCTTCGGCCTTTCTACTGCCTTGTATCTTGCAAGGACCGGGTATACTAACATCACATGTTATGATAAATACGAAGTACCTTCTCCTATCTCAGCAGGAAATGACAGCAACAAAGTATTTCGTTTTGATTACTTTGATGAGTCAGAGAAGATAGGGCCAGCCGATCTAATGAAACTGAAGGCCAAAGATCAATGGGCTTCAGATCCAGTATATTCTGACAGTTACCACCCGGTAGGGTTAATTTTTGCTACGTGTTCAGACGAAGCATTGAGATCTCGAGAAAGACCTTACATATTGAAAGAAAAAGGATTTAGGGAATACGAGTATCTTTCCACTGCTGAACAGTTTGCAAAACACGTACCCTTCATGACAGGAAAGTTGCCAAATTGGAAGGGTTTCAGGCTGAATGATGAGGATGGCTGGGTTCATGCCAGAAATGCTCTCAAGTCTGCTCACGCAGAATGTTTGAAATTGGGTGTCAAGTTCGTTTTTGGAGATGATGGTGAGGTTGAAACACTAAATCCTTCTGGAAATACAATAGAAAGCATCACAATGAAGTCAGCACATTCTATCAAGAGTGATATATTTGTTCTAACTGCTGGTGCAAGTTGTACAAAATTCTTAGATTTTAAAGACCAACTTGAGCCAAAAGGATTCACAGTTGCTCACATAAAGCTTACTGATGAAGAGGCTGCACGTTTCAAAGACTTGCCTGTTGTATTCAATCTTGAACGCGGGTTTTTTTTTGAACCAGATGAAAACAATGAACTTAAGATATGCAATTCTTTCTCTGGTTACACTAATTACAACAGTGATGGGGTTTCAATTCCTTATTTTACCAATGAAATATCTGTGGATTGTGAGAAAGGGATTAGAAATTATCTTGAGGAGACAATACCTGAGTTTGCAGACAGACCCTTTGTACAAACTCGGACATGCTGGTGCACAGACTCTCCTGATAGAGATCTAGTTCTAGATATGCACCCCGACTATCCGAATCTCATTCTCGCATCAGGAGATTCTGGTCTTGGATTCATGGTTATGCCCTCGATCGGTGAGTATATCAGCAAATTAGTTGTTGGTGAGAAATTTACTGATGAGGAGAGAGAAACATGGCGATGGAGACCAGAAAGATCTACAGGTAGTGTCCACGAGAAAGAAAATGCTCATAAGCGGTACGGTGCTAACGGTGGTGGCGCAAGAGACCTAAAAGAAATTGATCTTTGGGTATCAGCTACAAACCCAGTTCCTCATAAACTTAGCACAAAAGACTCTATGTGATAGGCTCTAACCCAATCAAACACCTAAACATCTATATACTTTACAATCATTCTAGTATCTGTTGCGACACTCATATGTAGATCTGAGGCAGGGCCACGCAGTAAAACCGTAACAGAAAATCCTTTTTCAGTGCTATTGTTTAATTCTCCATTTCATAGCATAGGAAATCGGGAATTTTGAGAATTCTATTGTTATCTTTTCAGATTAGGTTACACTAAGACTTTTCCGCTTAAAGGAAAGTCAAAACACGAATTAGGCTCCGCTGAAGATAAGGCAACCATATCGTAAAAGGAAAGTGGCGATGAATTTTGCCATTCGCCGAAACCAAAACCTTGCAGCAGCTATTGTAGAGTGCACATAAGAGTTACTTGCTATTGTTCAATTATAGCGAAAACTTTCGATATGCGTGAAACTCTTGTACTGGCTTATCTACAATGGAAAGTGACTATTGATATCAATGGTATGGAATGGAATGATTGGGCGCATATTTCCCCGTTGCATCATTCAAGGAAATCTACAGATGTACTCGATCTTATCAGTATTAGTTATTTTTATTTGTAAAACATATACTATAATCTTTCAAGTGTTAAGGATAAGATCTTGATCACTATTTATTTGTAGAGATCTCCCACTACCAAAAGGACATTCAATTTGATTTGCTATAAGTGCAACAGTGTGATACTAAACCAATGCTTCATAGTGATACAATGGGAAAAGAGACTGGAGCCATTGATATCCAGGAAGTTTACGAACTCAGAAATGAACCTTCCGAGACGTCGAAGCTTTCTCATTTGGGAGGAGTGACTGGTGAGGTAGAAGGAAAGGGACAGCTAAAACGTTCATTCAAGACAAGACATATCCAAGTGGTTACACTGGGGTCCAACATTGGCTCTGGTATTTTTATTTCAACAGGCAAAGCTCTTAGATTTGCTGGTCCTGGCAATATGATAGTAGGTTACACTATTGTTTGTTCAATGGTTATCTGTGTATTGGAACTAATCACCGAGATGTCTATCATTTATCCTTCCAGTGGAAACTTTATGGAATTCACAGAACGCTTTCTAGATCCTGCTGCTGCGTTTGCCATTGGAATTGGTGAATGGCTAGCATGGACCACAGTCATGGCTTCAGAAGGATCAGCCACAACCACCCTGATCAGTTACTGGACTGATAGAGTGCCTATAGCAGGATGGATGTCAATTATTATTGTTATCACCTTTGTAATACATGCCCTACCCAATCTAGTTTTTGCTGAATTTCAATATTTCACTGCTATACTCAAAGTTATTATGTTACTTATGTTCACCATTTCCTGCATTGTTATGTGTGCTGGAGGTGGTAAAACTGGGTCTGTGCATAATGGACAATATTGGGATAGTAACAATTACGAAATATTTAAGAACGGAGTTCGTGGAGTCTCTTATTGTTGCTTATACTGTCTTTGGGGAGTTGGGGATCAAGTATTCATTGGAATGTTAGCTGGTGAAGCCAGATCTCCTAGGTTCAGTATGCCACGAACAGTTAAAAGTGCAGGAATCCGTATTTTTGGATTTTTCATGATTTTAGTAATGTTCATCACCCTGTTAGTTCCAGAAAATGATGAAAGATTATACGGAACTGCTGGTTCCATTACAAGTTCACCTTTTATTATCGCAATGAACGATGCAGGTATAAAAGTACTGCCTGATATTTTGAATGGATTAATGGCTGTTTGCTTAATCCTTGGAGGCTTAGAGCCTATATATATTGCTTCTAGATGTCTTAGACATCTTGCCATTAGGGGAATGCTTCCGAAGATCCTTGCCAACGTTGATAGTAAGGGCAGACCAGTTTGGTCATTGGTGGTAACATTTATTTTCACTGTGGTGTTTACATATATGAATTGTGCTGGTACAGGAGCAACGGTATTCACATGGTTCTCGTCCATTACCACCACCATTTTCATGGTGGTGTGGGTAGTTCTCGGAATCGTTTCCCTCAGATTCCGTATGGCTGTTTGGAAACAGAAGTCTGACATTTTAAATACTCCGTTTGCATACAAATCAAAACTATATCCAGTTGGACCAGCATTTGTGGCTCTTGGATCATTTTTGATATTGGTCGGTTTATTTTATGCATCTCTCTTTCCAGTAGGTGGGAGTCCAAATGCATACGATTTCTTTGCTACATATCTTGGAGTTCCTTTAGTTCTATTTGCATATATTTGCTACAAGATAATTTTCAGAACGAAATTTGCGAGATCGGCCACAGTGGATCTGATGGAGGGGTACAGACCATTAACAGATGAAGAAACTATCATGATGGAGAATTACTGCTCAATGCCTTGGTACAGAAGGCTATGGACATACATAAATGTCGCTGATGAGAAGAGCTTTACCTAGTTTGAGCTCTTTTGATTTCTTTGTACTGAGCTGAAACCATCCTTTATTTTGTCTTTTATATTTCACCTATTTATCAATTCTACTAAATCAATAAAATACACCATACTAAGTCCTTTGTATCGAAGTTTTGCTTGAACTAAACAAGCTAAGAAGCATTTTGAAGACCAGCTAGAAGTCATGTTCAATATTTAAAAGCAGGAAACTCTCTATGATCTATTGTTTTCTATGATAATGTTAAGTGCTCGCATTGCTTCAAATATTATGCCAGCTCGGAAAGTTTTGAAATGTCCCGCTATTTCTTTCACTAAAGGCATTGGGTCGAGCTTTGTGTATGAAATGTTCTCTGGTACCTCACGAGAGGCTGCTAAAAGGAGTTTTGCCACAGGGTCTTCTGATTCCCGTTGATCAGAGACAGTGATGCGATCATGACTGTAAAATCCCCAACAAACTAACAAAGCAATATACAAACACCACGGATAGTGGAATGTCCCATCTGCTTCCCAGTTCTTCAAATTGATGTATCCTTCCACAAGAACCTGACATGCGTGCCACACAGCTTTTTCTGCATGGCCAGGAGTAGTTGCCCAGTGTCTTACTGAGCGACATGCCAACTCATAACTTTCCGGAGATATCCTCCTTCCAAATATTTTGTCCACACCAGTGATGATAATAAGATTGGAGACATTAGTCCATAATAAGATATGTCCACAGTGGTATAATGCCATATTTGTAGTTACATACTGTTTCAAATAGGTTTCGTATTCTGAATTATTTGATCGGTTCCTCGATTTAGCGTAAAATCTATCCAAATCATCTTTCCAACAGTCATAAGCTCTTTCCATCTTGGATTTCCAACTGTAGGTATCCATGCTGGAACTCAAGGATGTTAATTCACGACGAGCCATATCCCATGAGATACTGAGGAGTCCATGAATTACCATCACCCTAGAAAGCGGACACAGCCTTGGCAAACTGTTCGAACAGTTCAAGTACTTTTTAACAGTTGTCAAGAAGTAGACAGGTTGGTCTTCCTGTTTAACCGCTTCAAACCACTTTTCAGCCGTGGGAGCCATCCAGGTACTTAATTTTGAAGGAAGATGCATTCTGCATTCAAATGCAGATATACATTGCATTTGCCCGAACATGGTAGCCCTCTGTACATCCCATACAAATATGTAGAGGGCTAAACGCTTTTTAGACTCAGCAGTTATCCACAAACGCCACATTGTTTCATAGTCATCATCATCAGAAATTACTGGAGTAACAGCGGTGAGACAATCAGATTCCTTAATAAGATGAATAATGACGTTATGGAAAAGATTTGATATCTCATGTTGTTTCATGCCTGCACGAAATCTTCCAAACACTTGTACTAATAACATGGATTGAAGAACACTCAGGTGATCAGTAATATAGCTGGAGCTAAATATTATATCTCTTAGCACGTCATGTATCTCAACAGCAGTTTGATGAAATTTCTTTGAACTGTAGCTTGCTCCAAATACTAGCAATGTGGTAAAAAGAATCCTATCAACTTCAGAAGGTTCAAAAGTTCCTGAATGAATAAACGGGTAGGTTATATTCATTTTGAGGAAAAACAGATTCAGGAATTCTTGAATATTACTCCATTCAAAAAAACCATCCTTCTCGGAAGAGTCAATAACCTCTGGCTTTGTAGCCAGAATCGTTTTCATGAATTGTACTATTCGAACATGAGTCACTTCATCTATTTGTGGTAGAACCTCATCAATATGGCCTACAGAATCAAAATTATACTTCGCGCCTAGATTAGATTCAACCTTTTTCTTAGACCATATTTCAAGTAGTGGCTTGGACTGTAGATGAATATCTGCGGCTGGTCTAGGGTCTAACACAGGGGAATCATCAAATATCCAAGAATAATCCTTGAGGGTAGTAAAAGGACCTCCAAAATCAGGAAGCAAATCTGACAATCCAGGAGTTGCAATACCAGGAAGCGTTTGAATAGAACTTTCCGACTGATCTGTCTGTACATCAGATTGATCTAACTGGAATGCTGTCTCCAAAGACTTTGTTGTCTTGAGATCTTCTTCAGGGGAGTCTTCCACATTGGAGCTTTCACTAACGGTAATACTTTCTATGGAAATCTTTGTTTCTGGTGAACTCTGCTGACGCTTTGACTTCATGAATCCACCATTAGGAGTCCATACTTTTCTCCTTGAGCTTAATCGACCCAAGCCGTCACCACCAGCCTCCTCATCTTTCTTTTTGTGTCTTTCCAGATGGCGCTCTGTAAGTTAGTTAGAAAATGGACCAATCAAAGTATATTTTAAGTTAAATAACCTACTCAATAAATCTGGTCTGCAAAAATTAGAATCACAGCGAGGGCAGTCCAGCTTTTCAATGTTATGGTTAGCCATGTGTCTTTTCAAATGATGTTTGCGTTTAAACTGCCGCTGGCATTTGTCACAAATGTAAGACGCAATTGCCCCACTCATAATTTACCGGCTCACCTTTAACAGCTGCTTTCTAAAATTCAGGAATAAAGAGGACTTTGCGTGGTATAGTTCAAATACTGTTTAGTATACATCTGCTGCTTCTTTTGCACCACTCAGATATTTTATCGTTGGAAAGCTAGAAGAGATAAGAGATATATTAATTATTCCAGTGGGTAAAACTTACCCACGTAAAAATTCGAATAAAACAGTCATCTTTTCTAAGCAAGTTGAATTTATTGAAAGAATTGGAGCCTACTAAAATATCTCTTTCCGAAATGGGGAAAAAGAGTACGTAAAAATAATGACGTTTGACGGTGTCTAGTACTAACTTGTTAGGGGTTCTCTGTTGTTATGGAGTTGACATTGATGCAGTAAGTGGATGGTTAGGATCGTATGGGGGAGAGGATTCGCCCAGTGATATTTCCAGAGGGCTATTTGCCGGAAACGTAGGGATTCCACGAATGCTTAATATGTTCAAAAAATATGATATTAAAGCAACTTGGTTTGTTCCAGGGCACTCGTTGGAAACGTTTCCACAGGAGTGTCGTATGATAAAAGATCAAGGTCATGAGTTTGGACTACATGGGTACTCTCATGAAAACCCTTCTGATATGACTATCGAGCAGCAGCGAGCCGTCCTTGATAAGACATTCAGATTAATTACTGAATTTTGTGGAAAGCCTCCGAAAGGATCTGTTGCCCCTTGGTGGGAAACATCTGTCGAGGGGATCAACATGCTATTGGAGTATGGTATTGAATACGATCACTCAATGTCTCATCATGATTGCCAGTGTTACTGGTTCAGGACAGGAGATACATGGACTAAAATTGATTACTCAAAAGAAGCAAAAGAATGGATGAAACCTTTAGTTCCAGGCACTGAAACCGGTCTGGTAGAGATACCCGGAAATTGGTACATTGATGATCTCCCACCAATGATGTTTATCAAAAATAGCTCAGATTCATATGGCTGGGCCAATCCTAGAGATATTGAGGATATCTGGAGAGACCATTTTGATTACTTCTACAGAGAATACGATGAATTTATTTTTCCTATTACTTGTCATCCTGATGTCTCCGGAAGGCCACACGTTCTCCTAATGCAGGAGAGGTTAATCGAATATATCAATAGCCACGAGGGTGTCACTTGGATGACTATGGATGAGGTGAACAAAGAATTCAGGGCAAAAAATGCCTCTCCTCCTGGGGCGGCACAGCCTGCCTCTGAAGAAGAGGTCATGAATTCACTGGGGCTAAAATAAATTAACCAGGTTTTATGTGGGAGTTCTTATCTCTAGCTCCTCAAAAAGTGCTGAATAAAAAATTCTTATATAAACTGTGCTTTAGTTTTCACACCCAGTATAGCTGCAGAATGCACGTGTCATATTACCCATTTGTAGGAAAGCGCAGTAAAACAGCATGAAAGAGAGTAATATTCACCACAGGTTTGATATCAGCGGCCGCACTGCACTGGTCACTGGGGGTGGTAGAGGAATTGGACTTGCATGCGCTAAAGGACTGATAGAAGCAGGATGTGACGTTGGGATCTTCGATGTGATAGAGTCTACAGAAGATCTTTCTTCATTAGAAAAGAGCTACGGTATTAAAGCAAGACATTATATTGTTGATGTCTCAAACAATGCAGCCCTTGAAAAAGCATTTTCCCAATTCCTCGTGGATTTCGAAGGAAAACTTGATATCTGTGTCCCATGTGCGGGGATTAACAAGAATGTGAAGTTTCTTGATACAAGTGTAAAGCAATTTGAAGAAATTGTTTCCATAAATTTGAAGGGAATCTTCTTTACTACTCAATTGGCAGCAAAGCAGATGATTGAAAATGGGACCACAAAGGGTGCAATTGTAATGATCTGCAGCATGGCAAGCTATATTGCAATAAGGTCACAGAGTAGCAGTGCATATTGTGCCAGTAAGGGAGGCATTCGTTCAATGGTTGCTCCAATAGCTGCAGAGCTTGCTCCTATGGGGATCCGTGTTAACTCATTAAGTCCTGGCTATGTGAAAACAGCGATGACGGCCCCATTCCCGGAACTTATCGCTGAATGGGGTGGAGAAATCATGAACAGAAGAGTAGCCGAGCCAGCCGATATGGCTGGTACATGCGTTTTTCTGGCAAGTGACGCCAGTTCCTACATCATTGGTGAGGACATTGTTGTTGATGGAGGTGTAACAAAATGGTAAAATCGAAAGATAAAGAATAAAGGTGGGGCGGTGGAAAAAAGAAATTCCAATTAGCACTATGGAATTTAGCGTGGGATAACATATCCTATATATGAAAATGAATTAACCACCTACAATCAACAGTATATCCATATTTTAGAGATTCTTTACTAAGTAACCAGAAATGACAAAGGAATTTCAGAAGACCGATGTACTTATTGTAGGAGCAGGACCTACTGGGCTGATACTAGCTTGTGTTCTCAGTCGGCTTGGAATTAATATCAAGATTATTGATGATAGAGAGGACAAAACCTCCTTGGGGAAAGCTGACGGCCTTCAACCAAAAACATTCGAAACCTTAGAGCAGTTACGGCTATTTGACAAACTGCTAGTTCAAGGTGTCAAGGCCTATGACATCACTTTTTGGGAATCGGAAGGTAACGACAAACTTCGTAGAAAAAGAAGACAAGTCCATTATCCCGCCGATTTAGACCTGAGAAGACCCTTTATTTTACTGTTACACCAAGGCATGGTTGAAGAAGTATTCATTGATGATATTAAAGAGAATGGGGTTGAAGTGGATCGCTTGCAGAAATTTGTCTCCTATTCGTTGTCAGAGGAATCAGAGTATCCCGTAACTTCTGTTGTGCAGTGCAAGACTGAAACGTACGTCGTGAAATCTAAGTATGTAATCGGCTGTGACGGTGCCCATTCAAACGTGCGTAAGGCAATGAAAACATCTGAAATGGATGGTGAATCTACAGACAGCTGCTGGGGTGTCATTGATGGCGAATTGACCACTGATTTCCCAGATATATGGACCAAAACAATTGTAAAATCGAAAAATCATGGTTCTGTACTAGGGTTACCACGAGAAAACAATTTGACTCGATTATACATTGAATTAGGAGCTCAGGTGGTTAATGAAAAGTCACTTGAAGAAAACATCAAGTGTGTTCAGGATACCGCAAAGCTAATCTTCAAACCATACACCTTAGAATGGAATAATGTTAAATGGTTTGGAATATATAAGGTAGGCCAAAGGGTAGCAACACAATTTACCGATAAGAACCTTGTATTCATTGCCGGTGATGCTTCACATACACATTCACCAAAAGCTGCACAAGGAATGAATGTATCAATGCACGACAGCTGGAATCTTGCTTGGAAAATTGCTTTGGTGATCAAAGGATATGCCAAAAAAAATCTTTTGGACACCTATGAGGATGAAAGAAAGAAGATTGCTCATGATTTAATCAACTTTGATAAAGTGCATGCGAAAGCTTTTGATATGGGTCAACAGGTCAACCTTTCGGAAAATTTCGAGCAAAACGTTCGATTTATATCTGGAATTGGTGCTACATATTATCCGAATGCAATTAATTTGCAAACAAAGCACTCTTCAGCAGTTTTAGCAGCCGGTAAACTTCCTGTACCTAGTGATGTGACAAGAATGATTGACTCCAACCCTATATGTCTTGAAACTGCAGTTCCTACTATTGGCCAGTTCAATATTGCCTTTTTTATAAAAGACAGCTCTGAGATATTTACTCGTTTCAGTGATACTATTTATGAGCATTTTGCAAAAGGGATATACAAGAGCTTTGGTGTACCAGAAAGCATCTCAGAATCAAGAAACACTGATCAGATTCGTTATACTCCTCTCACAGAACTAGTGACAGTTAGTATTGTTTTATCTGACGATCTGGATCTAGAGATAAATGAACTACCAATTCTATTTTCGTCTTACAAATGGTCAGTATTTAGGGAAAAGAAACCAAACACCCCATTCGCTAAGTGGTTCCCTGATATGAAATCTTCTGAAGTTGGTGTTGGTGTGTTTAGACCCGATGGATATGTTGGAAGCAGTGGAATATTCAAGCTAGATCAGGCACAGTTAGCCAGTGACTGGTTGAACACATATTTTTCTTCTTTCTTAAATACTTATAATTGAATAACATATAGCTGGATCTGAACTTTAAAATTATCTAGTGGTTGAAAAGAGTATATATAATGAGCTCTTGAATAAAATATAGATCCTAACTATAAAACGAATAATCTAAATACCCCTTCTCTGGAGGTGAAGCTCCGTAAAAGGTACTTCTGTCATAGCTGTTTAATGGCCATCCATTCTTGAATCTTTCAACAAGATCTGGATTTGAAATAAAGTATCTGCCAAAGGCAATTGCATCCGCATCTCCAGTGGATACTTTGGTTGAAGCAGAAGTGCAATCAAAACCACCCGCAGCAATTAATCTGACTCCTTTTTGCTCTAGAATCCTTTTGAATGGTATCAGAGAAAATGTTTGCTTTTTAGCTACTTGCAACTCTAGAGATTTAAGTTTGTCTTCTTCAGAGAGAACTTCATCAAAACGAGGTTCGACCATATGAACATAAGCCAAACCAAAGTTGCACAGCTGAGTACAAATGTAAGACCATGTCTCATTGGGATTTGAATCTCTAGTATCAAGATAATAGTTGTATGGAGAAAGACGAATACCTGTCTTTTCAGCTCCAACAGCATCTATGACTGCCCGGACTACCGACATTGGGAAACGTACCCTGTTTTCTATTGAGCCTCCATACTCATCCTGACGATTGTTTACATTGTCATGAAAAAATTGATCTAAAAGATAGCCATTAGCACCATGAACTTCAACAAAATCAAATCCGGCCCTCTCAATAGCAGCTTTTGCAGCGAGGGCGAAGTCCTCTATTACACTTTCAAAGTCTTTCTGTAGCATCACTCTAGGGGGGGCATCCTTGAATTCTAGACCTTGGTACAATGAAGGCCCTTTTACTGCAGTAGAAGTGCTTGAAATAGGCTGTAGCCCTCCAAGGTGAGGGGCTACAGTAGCTCTGCCCACATGCCATAGTTGACAAACTATCAATCCTCCCTTACTGTGAACAGCATCAGTAACCTTCTTCCACCCAAGAACTTGATCATCGGTAAATATTCCCGCAACCCCTGGATATCCACATGCACTACGAGAAATGGGACATGCCTCTGATATAAGTAGTCCTCCACTAGTTGCACGGGATTCATAATATTTCACCATAAGATCTCCCGGTAAGAAGTAATCGTCCTTCGGCACTGCTCTCATTCTAGTTGTGGGAGCGCTGACAATTCTATGAGTCAATGTTGCAGACCCAAGCTTAAGGGGCTCAAACAATCCCGACGCCATTGTACAATTGCTTATTTTGTAGTGCAAAAAGCATACAGAAAACAGGAAGGTCGGGTTCACTTCACCTGTACTATTTAAAGAATATAGATAGATACCCACCTAAATTATATATTTCTTTCCCAACACGACTCCGTGTTTGGTGGTGAAGAAAAATACCCACGCAAATTGTCTTGAAGAAGATTATGTTGTGCGATGAGGATAAAAAACACACTCAAGCCACTACTAACTAGAAAATACAAAATCTGACAAGACAAAGATCAGCTAAAGCATAGAGATCAGGTAAAGTAGAAAGATGAAGGTTATTATAGTTGGGGCAGGCCTAGGAGGCCTGAGCGCAGCAATTTCCATTCTCAGAGCATCACACGAGGTTTTAATACTTGAAGGGGCATCATCAATTAGTGAGGTTGGGGCTGGACTTCAAATTCTTCCAAATGCTTCTAGAATACTGATTGGTTACCAATTGGAAGAGAAGCTTCTGGAGTATTCATCTCAGCCTGAATATGTATATCTAAATGGCTATAAAGGAAATGTCATAACCAAAATGAGTTTTCATGAACAGGCCAAGCGTATGGGTGCTCCCTTTTGGGACTTTCATCGTGCAGATCTACAGGCGGTCCTGCTGGAAGAGGTTAGAAGGCTTGGGGCGCAAATACTTGTAGGATCTAAAGTGGTTGATGTAAGCTTCAACATGGAAGGTATGGAAGTAACTGCCCACACTTCATCAGGAAAATGCTATACAGGAGACCTTCTTGTTGGAGCCGATGGAGTGCACTCAAAGCTTCGAGATATTCTTGTTGGCCATCCTGACCCACCAACTCCTACAGGTGATCTTGCATATAGAGTCTTACTGAACGGCGAAGATGTGAAAAAAGTTCCTGAACTGAAGTCTTACATAGAGACACCCCAGGTAAACTACTGGATGGGACCGGGCTGCCATGCTGTTAGCTACTGTCTACGAAACGGAAAAAACCTTAATCTTGTTCTTCTTTGCCCAGACACGGTTCCTGTGGGCATGAATATTTCTCCAGGAAGTGTCGAGGAAATGAAACAGATATTCGAAAAATGGGATCCAAGATTGATGAAAATGATGGAGATGGTCCAGAGTGACACTGTTGACAAATGGAAACTTTGTTTCAGAGAGGGAATTGATCAGTGGTATCATGAAAGTGGGATGATGTGCCTACTTGGAGATGCTGTTCATGCCACGTTACCGTACTTGGCCTCTGGAGCAGGTATGGCTATTGAGGACGGAGCTGTCCTGGGTACACTATTGAGTATCCACCCTGAAAAAAATTCGTTGCTACAGGTCATGGAAGAGTATCAATTTAAGAGAAAATCAAGAACAGAGAGGATCGTTAGCAGAGGTAATTTGCAGCAGAAACTATATCACTTGAACGATGGTTCGGAACAGCAAGAAAGAGATAGGGTCGCTTCACTACCTAATCCTCCAGCAGGGGAAGTTTTGGTTTGGAGAGATAAGGAGATGGCACCGTGGCTGTTGGGATATGATGCTTTTAAAGATGCAAGAAATACATATGTTTTTAATCCTCTATAGAGATAAAATCGGAAAGATCTTAAACAAACTCTAAAGCATGAAGAAAAAAAAGTAGAATCTGGCGTGGGTAAGAAAAAAGATGTGAAAATAGATAAGAAATGATATGAATTAATTTCTTTCCCACCCAAGATAGGGCCAGTAACATCATAGTCGCAAATTAAGCTGTTGTCTATCTTGTTGAGGTATATTAAAGATATGAATTGCAATACTTTTATTTGAACTATTTTAGAAATTGAAAGCAATAACTTAGCGATGACTGTTTCACACGATGAGAAACTAACGTACCATGAAGATGTCTCGAATTCTGTATCCTCGACTACATCGGATATTGAAATTGACAAGAAGTTGCAAAAGAAATATCTTCTTTTAATGGACACAAGACTTTTACCATTTCTTTCTATGATGTATTTTTTCAACTCGATGGATAGATCTAATCTGTCCAACGCCTATTCTAACGGCTTCACGAAGGATATGAATTTCAAGGGTCAGGAGTATTCTTTACTACTTCTTTTATTCTACATTCCAAACGCATTTTTGGATGCTCCTTGGAACATTTTAACAAAGCGACTCGGGGCAAAATGGATTCTTCCTACGTTAATGTTGGGATGGGGTTCTTTGTCAATGATACAGGCCGGCTGTACCAATTTTGGAGGAATGCTTGTATGTAGACTTCTCATCGGAGGATTTGAAGCTGGATTCTATGCCGGTGTGGTATTTTATCTTACTTTGTTTTATACAAGAACTGAAATTGCATTAAGAGTCTCGTTATTTTTTGGTTCGGCGTTGATTTCGGGAGCTTTTACCGGCCTTCTGGCATATGGTGTCTTTCAAATCGATAGCAAAGTCATGAAAGGGTGGCAATATCTTTTCATTATTGAGGGTGGTTGCACTGTTGTTCTTGCTATTTTTGCATACTGGTGGCTTCCCTCCACGCCATCTGAATGCTCCTGGCTGTCACCCGAATTGAAAGAGGTTGCCAGAATGCGCCAGCTCAAAAATAACTCCAAAGCAGTCAATTCCAAATTTTCATGGGCTGAATGCAAGCAACGTCTATCCAGCTGGCACTGGTGGGTCTATGCCGCAATTTCATTCACATATACTCTTCCATGGACAACGTCATCGTTATTTTTAACACAAATACTTGGCCGGTTCAATTTTTCCACAGTAAAGACAAATCTGTGGACTGTTGCCCCAAATTGTGTTGGTGCGGTGGTACTCCTGATCGTATCTTTCTCTTCTGATCACTTTCGTGAAAGAACATATCATATTTGTTTTGCTCTCACTCTTTCAATTATTGGTCTGATAATTTTAGCTTCAGTTGATGGTATCGCCCATAAAGGAGTAAGCTATTTTGCCTGTTTCTTGCTGTGTTCCGGAGCATATATTCCTTCCGCTCTTGTCCACTCCTGGCATAACAATAATAATCTCAGCGAAAGTTCTCGAGCTTTTGACACTGGTGTCTTTGTCGGTCTAGGAAATTTAGCCTCTATTACTGTTACTGGAACTTTCAGAACGGAATACAGCCCAAACTACAATCCCACAATCATTGCGACCTGTATATCTGCAGGTATTTGCTGGTTTATTGTTATGTTCTATGGCACCTATCAGAAAAGGATTAACCGTCGCAAGAACGAGGAGCAAGGAGTGTCAAAATGTGCGGAAGATGTCGACACAAATAGGCTTACTGGCCATTATGATGATCCGGAGTGGAGATTTTTTACCTAGATATTTTTCGTATGTATTGTTGCCTTTTCACTAAATTCTTCCTTCTTTAAATTTACCTGTACATTTTTGGTACTACTTGTCTACAATAAATGGTAAGGACAGTTCAGGAGCTACATGAAGTCTAATAACCAGGCTCAACTTAAAAGCAATACATTACCTTAAATTGTATCAGAATCAATTTATTATCAAATGTAGGAGTTGGCAAATAATATCTTTGAAAATCACAGTTTTTTCATTTCTTCCCCAGATTACAACTGAGTATTTCCTATCTTCCCGTATCTTCGGATCTCTATTAGTTAGACTTTTCGCCCACAAACGGATTATGCAGACTGGGCTGATTACCAATTTCGCATTTAGAGGTACACTACCTCTCCCACGTAAGATAAGTAGAAAAAACTAGATAGTTATAAACCCTCCTGTTAGTATGAACCATGTCGGTAGAAGCATTTTAGAATCTTTATGGCTAGTTGTAAGACAAAAATGATTCCAACAATTGACTTATTGCCTCTATATTCTGGTGGAAATATTGATTCCCTCGTTGAAAGTGTAAAACAGGCATGTTTAGATAAAGGATTTTTTCAGATTATCAATCACTCAATACCTCGTGAACTTCAGGAAAAAATGTTTCTGTCTTCAGAACAGTTCTTCAAGCTGCCACAGGAAGAGAAGCTTAAGATTTCGAAATCTAAGAACACATGGAACAGAGGATACGAGAGTTTTGGTTCCCAAATATTTGAGAAAGATCAGAAACCTGACTTAAAAGAAGGTGTGTACTTCGGCGCTGAAATACCGAAGTCTCACCCACTGTTTGGAAAGGTCAATACAGGACCTAATTTTTGGCCTGATAAAATAGCGGGCTCACAGGAAAATGCAAAGAAATTCCGTGCTACTGTAATGGACTATCACAAACGTATGATGTCCCTTGCACAAGACGTTCTGCGATTGATAGCGTTAGGTCTAAATAGCCCCCCTGACTTTTTCAAGGAATATATGACCGATCCAATTGCTATAATTCGATTGTTACATTACCCAAAATTAGATGTGGTTGACGAGAAATGCAGAGGGATTGGTGCTCATACGGATTTTGGGGGAATGACATTGCTTTTACAAGGTGACGTCAGTGGTCTTCAGGTTTACGATCAAAAAACTGCTACTTGGCTAGATGTTCCACCAAATCCGGATGGCTATGTTGTTAACCTTGGAGATATGATGAGTCGGTGGTCAAATAATAGATACCACTCAAACCTACACCGCGTCCTTAATATTCCTGGTAAGGAGAGGTATTCAATTCCTTTTTTCGTGAACGGCAATCCCAATTGTGTTATTAAATGCTTTCCGGGCTGCGAAAACAGTGATGGTGGTAGTGACTACCCTCCAATTACCGTTCACGATTACATATCCAAAAAGTATAGTGAATCATATGATCGAGCTACTGATTTCAATAAACAAAATTCAAAATAGGTCGCTTAACTTTTTACTCAGGTGAAGATGCAATGGAAGAGCGACAACATTTCTATCTTTGAAGTTATTTTCTTTGATGCAAGCAATCAGTCACTATACTTAATTTTTCGGGTTCATAAATTATTGTCAAGTGAAGGCCAACAAAGTTTTGCTTCATCCAGCCTACATCGTCTAAAAAATAAAATATTAACGAAGTCGAGAGTACAAACTGCAGCCCGGTGTGTGGCCCTCATAATTCTCAGCTGGAATAAAGAGAGCGTAGCTGGCTACTAATTGAATACCTCGGTATAACTGATGGGATGCTACAGCAATCATTTCAGAAGAAAGTAATTTAATTTCGACGTTCTGGTACAGTCGATCGACGCCTTCAGAACCTCTCAAACTGCCCAATATGGCTGAACCAAGTTTTTTCACAAGAGAGCAGTCGCACCACAAGATTCCCGAAAATCAAAAAAATTGTATGTAATCTGTGGCAATAGAAACCTACCACAAAAGTCCTAAGTATTTTGTTTTGAGAGCTAAAAAGCTACACCTTCTTAAAGAATATATAAGCACTGGCTTAGTGGTACCTACTGCAAAGTATCACCTGCCCACCTATGATATTTTTGAGCTAGCGGTATTTCTTTCGCAGCCTCTACTTGATTCTCTTCAAACTTTTGTTACCCTCGGGATGCCATAGCCGAAATGACTTTCTGAGCGTTCACTGGTTTAATTTGCCGTGCAGCGCCCGCACAGATGTTGCTGTCTTTAGTCTGCAAAATTCACCAAAATCCAAACTGGTACTCATTTTGATAGTTTTTATGCAAGGTTAATTCTCCATCCCATCATCACAAAATCTCTTCGAAGAGTACATTTTAAACGTAATCCCATCTACAATAATCTATACAAGATTAAATCTTTAAAATTGATTCAAACGCTGCTGTTAAACTCAATAGATAGTATTCACACATCAACTAAATAGCCTTAAACCACTTGGCTATCTCACCGACATTATGATCAACATATTGTGGAACATCATAGTGCTCAAAATGAGAAATAGTGTTATCCCAAATCAACTTCTTCTGTTTGGTAGGAATTGACTCGTAGTGACGTTTCGCCGCAGCACCATTCATACAGTTGTCTCCATGAATCAACAAGGCTGGCTTGTCCAACTTTGCTACACCCGGAACTGTAGTGTAATTGAAATGTTCGACATCACTCATAATGGCATACCGATTATCAAATCCCTTGAGAGTCCATGGTCCGTACCAGGACCAGACCATTGGACCAGGTAGTCCTGCCAATGTTCCGACATTTGGATCGCCAATTTTAGGGTCTACTAAGGGCTGATAAATGACTTCACCTGTCTTTTGATATAGCTCAAGTGCCTTCTGACCCCTTTCAATTCTGCCCTTCAACAGATTCTCACATTGCTCAGTGGTTGGCATCGTGATGCTTCCAATGTCGTCTCCTGGCTTAGGAGTGACGCATCCCACACCTGCAAGCCAGGCATCAGTCTCATGGTCACGGTAATATCCGGCAATAGCAGCTACACCTTTGACACGAGGGTCATAGGAGGCAACGTCAAGACACTCAGGTCCACCTTGACATACACCAACCAAATATAAGTGGGACTTGTCAATGTCATCTCTTGTCTCAAGATAATCCAGACCAGCAACGACATCTTGATTCTTCATTACAGGACTTTCCATTCTACGAGGCTCACCTGTACTCTCTCCAACAGTGCGGGGGTCAAAGATCAAAGCTGCGTACCCCTCGTCGGCAAGACGGGAACCATATTGCCAAGGAGCTTGCTCTTTCATATAAGAATAAGGTCCAAGAACGACAATTGCTGGAACCTTATCAGACGTTTTTGGTCTGAAGAGGACACCACCAATGGTTTCACCATGGGAAGGATATCTGACTTTTTCAACTGTGTAGTTTCCGTGAGCAGACATTTTGTGATTTCTGTTCGTTAGTTGAAATTGGTTGTCTCAATTGAAATCAACACCGAATAAACAGGAGGTAATGGTCCTTTATATATCTTCTTATTCTCCTAAAGTTTCGTTACCGTATTTATGCAGGATATTCTTTTTATTGCTTCTAAGTAGTTTGCTGCTCGGGCCCGCTAAAGCCTGAAGAATGAAATGTCATGGAAATAAAATTTACGACCTCCGCAGCTCCGCCATACATTGCTACGGGATTAAATTTACGATCTGGACAATAAAGCGGACTTTAATTTACAAATTCCGCGAACACGAAAACAAAGGCAGTTATGCCTGAGAAGCTTTCAAGACAATACTAGGAGGAGCAAGATGGACAGCGGGACGAAATCTCTAGACACTTCTTATCCAGTTTGTAGGCTACGTTGCATCTGCCGGCACTCTATATAGAGCCTCGGTCGTTAATTCTTACAACACTAATGACGCAGGAAAACTAGAATAGAGAGAATTATGTCGTTGTCAGGTGAGATCACATTGATTGCTCACCATCAAGGTGTATTTTCATCTTTTGCATATCGCCACATTTCACCTTAACTCCAGCGCCTACAGAAACACATGGCTGAGAGTATTACCAGAAGATGCAACCACTATTTTTTCACGGAAGTAGGCTTTCAGGCTCCGGAAGGCGCGCGAGACATGTTTTTTTGAAATTCCGGATTTTGAAATTAAATTGGGCAGCAACTCTGTTCTGGAAATACCAATGAAAATCTCCAAATGAAAGGAAAAATACAAATTCGAAGTCGAAATGAAAAATGGGTATAATAGTATTTAAAGAAATGAAACAAACTAAAACCAGTCCTTGTTTTTAATATAAAACCCACTGAGGATACCAATTTTCACTGAAGCACGACCACTAAGGTAAAGTTCTCATTGACGTCATTGATCATGTCAGTAGCGAGTCAATGATTTTATGAGACATTACCAACTTCTGTTACAGACAGACTTATTGTTGGACTTAGATCATTGAAAATATCAAGTGTAAAATTTATCAGGTAACAGATCTTGAAAGAGATGGAGATTAGTTAGCAAAAGGGCAATTGAATTAGGTCAGATATTTTTCGCCGGAAGAAGCTTCACCCTTTTTTGACATTAGTAGTGTACTAATGACCAGCATAAACTGAGAGATTAACTTCCATTGCTACATCTCAGGGCAACTAGATATAGCCAATAGAATAGGACTTTTCGTCCTGTATTCTATTTTTACATGTTTCACACAATATGTCTTCCCCAGTGTTGGTAATAATTTCATAATTGAGTGGGGCACTACACAATTTGGGATTATGAATTATTTGGCCCAGAGCTGTTTCCCAATTGGGCACATAATATTATGTGATATAATATTTATATTCGGAGTCGATATGGGTTATTTAGATATGTCTAGATGGAAGACCAGTTCTTCGGTCATAAGCCATCAAAAAAACTAGGCTCTGAAGTTGGCATTGAACCCATGAACAGATGAGTGACATTTCCAATATGTGTGTCTCCATTGTTGATGTTCGTGTTGCTGATGTTGTTGGTAACAGTCATTTCAACGCGTGAATTGTGATTCGAGTTGATCTTATTTGGTCCATTTGAGCCATATATGATTTTCTTTCCAAAGCCTGTTCCATTTGAATGGCTTGCATCAGAGCCTTCTCTTGTATAATCGTTCATATTCGAAGAAGGAGAAGCAGGAATCTGTGGCTCATTAGCTTCTTCTTCTTCTTCCTCTTTTCTCATTGTATATGTATTGATGAGACTACTCAAAAATGATAATTGGGGATAGTAGAGTTGAATAAAACTTACAGTGCTGTTTAACTGGCCTAGTATTCATTGGCTCCTAAAGTGCGAACATGCTACGCGTCTTGCGGAATGTCTTGTTGTGTCAACCTGAATAAATCTGATCACCGTCCATGTTTCAGGTCGATCGACCTTTCTATACGGAGGTTGAAAAGTTATCTGACGAGCTAGTCTAGAAATTATGATGAATTATTTGGCCGTCGCGAATTATTCGCGATTATTACCAACACTGGTCTTCCCTCTACTATTTATTAGACCACTCAACAAATTTAAGTCGAAGGGCATGATAAGCGCTACTTTGGGAAAAAAACAGAGCGAACAATACATCCAACACGTCATTGGCCGTTAAAGGGTTCTCCTCTGTTTTCTTCTCTCTAATAGCACTGGAGAGAATCGAGCATCTCTGTTATCCTCTGAGCCTGTTCAGACATACCCCTCCGCTACAACTTCGCAATACATATGCTTCGATAGCAGAATAAAAAGAAGAAAATATCGGTGCACTAGACAAACAACTAGCAGATCAGCATACTTTTTTTGTTCGGTGCTCGGAGAGAATCGGATGAGCTCGGAAAAAATAATTTTTTTATCTGCACGTCTCCTTATGTACATAAATTTTCCGGTACGAGGCTAAGAAGACTAAAAGCTTAACTGTCAACTATGTTTTCCACCATCATATACGTCTGAATCGTCCATTAGAACAAGATGTTAGAGAAATACACAAAAGATAAGAAAAGCTCAATTTCACTCATCGGACCAGGTCTCCTGTGTTCGCTTGTAGCCTTCGGAGGCTTTGTCTTTGGATGGGACACTGGCACAATCTCGGGATTCGTCAATATGCCGGACTTTGTCGATCGGTTTGGGTTATTAAACAGTCAGGGTGTAAGATACCTATCAAATGTAAGAACAGGGTTGATGATCTCTATCTTTAATATTGGTTGCGCAATTGGAGCCTTATTCTTAGGAAGAACGGGCGATATTTACGGGAGAAAAATCGGTTTAATGATCACTATGGTGGTTTATATCGTTGGTATCATTATTCAAATTGCCTCTCAACGCATGTGGGTACAGTTCTTTATTGGAAGGATTATTTCGGGATTGGCCGTTGGCTCTGTCTCTGTTCTTTCTCCGATGTTCATCTCAGAGTCTTCTCCTAAAGATATTCGGGGAACTTTGGTTTCCATGTATCAGCTGATGATAACAGCTGGTATATTTCTTGGCTACTGTACAACATACGGTACTTACCATGGCTACGATGATTCCAGACAGTGGAGAATACCATTAGGCTTATGCTTTGCTTGGGCACTGCTCATGATATTAGGAATGTCATTTACTCCGGAATCGCCAAGATTCTTGATTCAACACGGAAATATCGAACTAGCTAAGAAAAGTATTGCCCTGTCTAACAGAACCTCGGAGGATTCAAAATTTGTACAAGAAGAAGTGGCTGAAATTTTGGATTCTGTGGAGCTTGAAAGATCAGCGGGAAATGCCTCATGGGGTGAACTGTTTACCGGAAAACCAAAAATCTTCTATAGAGTCATGGTTGGAGTGGTCCTGCAGTCATTGCAACAACTTTCTGGTGATAATTATTTCTTTTATTATGGAACAACTATTTTCAAATCTGTGGGTTTGAATGACTCGTTTGAGACATCTATTGTTCTTGGTGTTGTTAATTTTGCATCCACATTCTTGGCGCTATATGTTGTTGACAGATTTGGAAGACGACTAACATTGCTTTGCGGCTCCTTTGGTATGGGTATATGTTTGGTTATTTTTGCTGCAATAGGTACAAAGTCTTTATACCCAGGTGAATTTGGAGTGGACCCGAACGAAAGTGTCGGAGATGCAATGATTTTCTTATCTTGCTTTTACATATTTTTCTTCGCCAGCACTTGGGGACCAGTTGTTTTCGTTGTGGTTTCCGAAACATACCCATTGAGAATCAGACAGAAAGGAATGGCGATCGCAACCTTTTCCAATTGGATCTGGGGTTTCTTGATTGCATTCTTTACTCCATTCATCACGAACGCTATACATTTTGCGTATGGCTTCGTTTTCTTTGGTTGTGTCTTGTTTTCGATTTTCTTCGTATTTGCATTTGTGCCTGAAACAAAGGGTTTGACATTAGAAGATGTCGACCAGTTATATGTAGAGTATACTCCAGGTCTTGCGTTTATGAGCAAGTTTAGTTGAAAGCCGCCCCTGCATTTTCACACCCAAGTTCAGAGTTTCCCTCAATTGGTTATCAGCTATGCGCATGATTTTTTGGGAAAGTCAACCTCTAACTAATCTTCTTAGTAAAGGCAACAAAAACGTTTGATCTTTTCACTTGAAAGTTAATGGATCATCACTTATACGTAGCAAAGACAACAAAAAATATAGCCTTAATAAGTGGTATTGCGTATATTCGACTGTTATTCGGTCAATGGTAATGCAAAGTGAACCTTGTAAATATTAATCCTCAATTTTTCGGGCAACGTGCATTAAGAGGCGATAAAGAATTCTTGCATAAATCCGTTCGGATAATTTTGTTAAAATAATAACTAGTGTTGACTAATAATGTGGTAGATATGCCGATAAGAAGTTTTTGAGTTTTTAACAAAAGCAGATACTGCCGGTGGAAACACTTTGGTCATTATCTTTACTGTGTTGCCTTATTTAGATAGGTCACGAAGGATGGCTGCAGCAGATATCACTCCATACAGAGTACATTTTATTGTGAGAGGTGCCTGAATTTGAGTCTATTAGGAGAATAAAAATAGATGAGTAAGCATTGCCTCGAAACTTATACAAACAAATCGTATTTCAATGAACCGAAGCCCAATGAAATATGATCATCTTCAAGCATTATCAGAAAGCTAAGTTAGTTTTATTAAGAAGTAAATATTGTTTAGGTGATGAATTTAGCTGTTTCCGTTCAATTGACGTAGTGCTTTAAACGTAGATTTTTTTGATAAAGCTGTTCTCGAGCTCTTTGGAATACTTTCCCCCTAAACTTGCCGGAAGATTTTTTTGCTTCTGATACAGGCACCACGTCAGAGAACCTGTTTCTACAAATTGAGAGACAGAATTTTTCCAACATATGAGAATAAACGCTTTTATTCTGTCGAACTGTATAGGGTACTTGAAAACATAAAACTAACTATTTGTATTATAAAAGCCATGCCAAAATACGCGCAATGGCACCATTTCCTCTAAATTTCTTTTTTGAATCATTAGCATGATATTCCTGTTCATGTTTCTCAATCTCTTCTAGCCCTGATGTCAAGTCTGCTTCTGACGGATTAACAAACTTAGTTTTGAAAACAAGTTTGTAGAAAACAAAGAGTGCGATATTCACAAATATCATGATATAGTCATAAAGAAAGGAGTCGACGTCAAAGCTAGGAATAAATGCAAAGGCACCCAGAAATATGATGAATAAAATCAAGATGACGAAAAGACAATAAGTTGGATATGGCTGAAGCTTTGTAATCCAACTCTGAAATGGAAGGGTACTCCGGTCTACTCCCTGCGCTTTACAAGCTCTATAGAAGCCCATATAGGTGATAGCCATGTAAAAATAGTTGATAACTTGTGCACCCGTACAGAGATTGACCATCCAGTTCAGAGCTGTAGAGGCTGTTGATCCTAGTTGTAATAAAGCTAGACATGAAAAGCAAGTTGATGCAGCAAGGCAGAATATTGGAACTCCATTCCTTGTAGTATAACAGAAGAATTTGGGTGCGTAGTGTCTCTTTGCTAGAGCAAAAAGAGCTCTTGAAGAACAGTACATATAGGAATTTCCCGCTGAAAACGATGAGGTTATGCATAAGACATTTACAATATCTGGCAGAACTCTGATTTTCATATTTCTCATTGCAACCACATATGGGGAAACATTTGCCCCGGCAGCGCCTTCAGTTATTGCACTGAGGAGAGACGCATCATCATGCTTCAATACAATACCAACACTCAGTGCTCCAAGTATGAAGAAGAAACATAAACGGAATATCACTGTCTTGAATGCAAGACTCATAGTCTCTCGAGGATTTTCTGCCTCCCCAGCAACCATGCCAAGGTATTCTGGACCACCCATGGTGAATATAGCTTTTGTGTAAGCGGCCCAGAATGCGCACGCTGAACTTCCGAGATAAGATGGAAATGCGTTTGAATATCCTTTGTAGTTTCTGAAGCCATAAACATCATGCTCAGGATTCCCACCCACCATTGTGATAAATGTAAAGAAAATAAGTCCAGTTGCTAGAATAAGCTTACCTATAGCGAGGCAAAACTCGGATTCCCCATACCACTTGACAGCAAAAATGTTCAACGCCAGATATATGACAATCTCCACTACAAGACTATCTGCAGGGGAGTAATCATCTCTCCAGAAGTGTATCATAGAATTGACTGAGGTAACCTCGAAAGGAATATTCATGGCAACCATAATAAAGAAATTGTAGCCAAAAGTGAACTCTAGAGCAGGATCAACAAATCTACCAGCATGTGTAATGAATGGAGAATCAAGAGGTAGGTAGCAGATAAGCTCACCAATAGTAACAGTTATAACATACATAATGAACGAGTTAATCACAAACGAAACAAGTAGGTTTCCTGGACCACCATGAGCCAATCCATTTCCAATAGTAACAAAAAGCCCCGTACCAATAGATCCTCCGATACTGATAAGATCAATATGTCGACGTTTTAAGCGACGCTTGGTGTGGCCATTTGAAATAAGGCGCGATTTCTCCTTTTGAGAATCAAGCTCCTCAACTTTTAAAGATATATTATCTTTCTCAAACTCTGGCGTCATGACTAATATTGTGGGCACAGAGAGATCAGAAAATCATCAAGAATGCATCAGGTCTTCATTGCATTCATTTAAATGTCTCGCTGTGATGTGTTCAAATATCTTATCGTGTTACCAAGACGCAAGATTCTCGGGGAAATTTCCCGAGAATTTAGAAACTACACTACCTTGCGCTTGATATGCAACTACGCACCTTGGCACTCCTATCTTGCTCTCCAATAGAAATTGAGAATAAGCAGAAGGAATGATGTACCACATTGAGTCATTTCTGATTCATGCATCAATCATCTCCTTATGGAATAGACTATTTTCAAGGAAATTTGTGCCTATATATACTTGCTAATAGAGATGACAAAAAGTAACCCAGAGTTTTTGAAAAAGAAGCTAAAAAGCGACATCTAAAAAGCTATCCTCAAAACATATAACGTCCGATGACTGCATCATTCCAAGTTTTATCTGCACCAAAGTCAAGAGAACTTTTGCTCAAAGAAAAATCATATTCCGCTCATAACTATACTCCTTTACCAATTGTATTTGCGAAAGCATCTGGTATTCACGTTGAAGATGTCGACGGAAATCGTTATCTTGACTTTTGTGCTTCCTATGGTGCATGTAACACCGGTCACTGCCATCCAAAAATTGTCCAGGCTGTGAAGGAACAGTACGACAAAGTGGCACTTCCAGCACGTGGATTTTCTCATGGCATATTCGCCGACTTCTGTGAGCTTGTATGTCACAGATTTGGATATGAAAAAGTGTTACCATTAAACGGGGGAGGAGAAGCAATGGAATTCACTATCAAGTTGTGTCGCTCATGGGGTTACGTTAAGAAAGGAATTGCACCAGGGAAAGCTAAGGTATTGATGGCTGCAAACAACTATCATGGCAGACAGCTTGGGGTGACGTCAGGATCTACTAACCCAAAGGCGCGAGTAAACTACGGACCGTTTATTCCTAATATTGGCCCAAACTATGGAGATGACGGGAGTATGGTGCTTTTCAATGATGTGAACTCTCTTAAAGAGTGCCTCAAATTAGAGGGTCCAAATATTGCGGCCATTATAATTGAGAGTGTTCAAGGGGAGGCCGGGATCATACCTCCAAACCCGGGATATCTTGAGGCTGTGAGGGAATTATGCAACCAGTACAATATTTTGTGGTGTGCTGATGAAGTACAGGTTGGCTCATATAGAACAGGGCCTAAAAGATGGGCCTATGAAAATCTTAGCTCTGTGAAGCCAGATGTACTTATTACTGCAAAATCTATTTCTGGTGGACTGTATCCATGCTCTGTGGTCTGCAGTTCCGCCGAAATACTCGACTCAATTGAGCCGAATTCACATGGTGCGACCTTCAGTGGTTCACCTATAGCGTGTGCAGCGACAATAGCTGCAATAAAAGTATACGATGAGGAGAGATTAGGTGAAAACGTATCACTTGTCGGTCCAGTCCTTCTTAATGGTCTAAGAGATCTGCAGAACAAATACGATCTGATCACAGATATTAGGGGTGTTGGACTGATCGCTGGAATTGACATCAATATTCCACTATTGAACAAGCGAGGAATGACAATCTGGCATGTATGTATGTATCTGCGAGCAAAGGGGATTGCATGTCGTGATGTCCACAATAGAACTCTAAGATGGTGCCCACCTTTAGCTGTTACAAAGGAACAAATTTACATAGCTTTGGGTGCATTGGAGGACTGCTGTAAAGATCTCCCTGTTATCGACAAATCCCTCATTCCAGGTGTAGACGATTTTGCTTTTCTAGCACAATAACGAGATTGAAGGTCTCAAAAATAGATTGATTCGATTATCTTTTTTCAGATATGTAAAGTAAGTGCTATCGATAAGAAATTTTTAGCTTCAGATTAGTGGACAATCAATAATAGTAGATCGCAAAAGTATTTCTTCATATAGAGATTTACACCTTCTGATCAGCCTGTATATTATTCTGTTTTTTGATCAATGCAGCTCGGTGAACTCGCGCGAGCTTTCCCAGTTCGAAAAGAAAAGGGTTTTCTTGTTGAAGGATACTCATAAATGCTTTTCATAAACCATCAAGTGGAAATCTGAGCAGCATTCACTGACGTTATCCTGGTGTTTGGACACTAATGATTCGATTACATAACAAACTCACAACTGTCGGAAAAGTTCAAGCGTAAAAGTTCTCCAATATTTTTGTCAAATGTGTACTGTTTTTTAACATTCTGTAGAAAATTGATAAAAACAAGAGTGATGATTGTCGCGCAAGTTTCCCGAACCCCTGCAGCTCTCTTCATCTTCCGAAAGTTATATGAGTCTAGAATCTTTGAAAGAAGCACGCGTGTCACAACGTGCACCTAGAGCATGTACCAACTGTGCAAGGCGAAGAGTTAAATGTGATAGGAAAGTACCTTGTTCTACGTGTGTCAAACGCAACACCACGGACTGCTGCAGACAAGAACCAGTTCTAGTGTCAAGTAGCCTAAGAGCCAAAAATGTTTCACAGCAAGAAGAGATTGAAAAGCTGAGATCTAAGATCTCTCATTTAGAGAGGCAGCTAAGTCTATCTCTTAATGCCAATTTTCCAGACTCAATAAACGAGACAGTAAAACCGTACCAAGTCTCAGTTGGTTCTGCAACATCCACTTTAAGTTTGAGAGAGCCGATATCTATTGAATACTTGATGGATCCATCAGAATGGAATAAAGTTGACGATATTACTACAGAAGACTGGCTATATTCTTTACGTTCTATAAGCTGGATACGTTATGAAGAGCAAGCAGTTGCAATCATAGATCTCTTGAAACTGGATCTATGTTGTTCAATACTGAACTACACATTTAAAACAATATTACCTATAGTAGATGTTCTCATACCTGAAACAGTTTTGCAACAAGTTATGTTTTTCTCAAACTCCAGTCGCTCTTTGAATGTGTTCAGGAATAAACTTCCCAGTGATCTGAAATATCGCATTCTTATTTCACAACGATATTCATGGTTCTCTTTATTGTATGCCTTGATGGCATCTGGACTGTACCTAATGAACGATGATGACCCACTGCTAAAGGACTTTGAGCCATATATGAGAACAGAATGTTCCTATTCTTTTTACCTTGCTAGTTTAGAGTGCTTGAATAGAAGTGGATCCTTTGACAGTCCAAATTTAATGATAATTCAGGCATTTGAGGTATTAGAAGTTTGCTGCCATGGATTTGGGAATATGATATACTTTCATACTTTATTGGATGCTTTCATTTCATTAGCACGTAAGCTAGGTCTCAATCAGCTTGATGATGATCCACTTCTAGATAAAACTGCTGACAAAATGCAACTATGGAGAAGGGTTTGGAGACAACTCATTATTTTTGACTCCTTCAATGTACAAAAGAGAACACCTCAAATAAAATTATCAGAGTGTATCGTCTCTAGAAGTTATGAGGAGGACATATCTTTCCAGAGATATATGATAGAGATTGGTTTTATTCAAAGGGGGTATATTGAAAATGTTGACAAGACAGTATTATTGTACTCGGACAGGAGATACAGAAACATGCTTATGGGTTTACCAGATGATGGAAGTAATTTCTCACTTCGGACTTTGTTGCTACGCAGCACTCTCTATCATAATATCATGTCAGTAAATCGAATGCTTGCTATATTTTTGCCAACAGATCTGTGGAAAGATCAATATAGTGATGTTTGTCTCAATTTTTCTCTTAACACTCTCGAACTCTACATGGCCCATAGATATAATGAATCTACAAAAATATGGAAAATTCAGCATAATTTGATCAATTCCATAATATTTTTGTTGATTCATACACTATGGATAGTTCCTCTTAAATCACTGGATGGACGGATGATTTTAGTAATGAGATGCTTGGAGAAACTTAAAAATATTCCACAGTCAAATGAAGGAGGAATGGATATGTGTTATGAATTGGTCGATTTAATACTTGCGAATTACCATATTATTGGCAGTCGTGTGGCTAAAGAGAGGGATCTCAGATACCTTTCAACACCTGGGTTGATCAATGAAGAAAGGATATTAATAGTTAAATCTCTGATAGAAATTTTTGAGTCATCTGATTTTGACTTCAGTATCGTTCAGGTCCCTTCACTATCTCCAGATTCGAGATCTCAGAAAACAGGTTGGGAAACGTATTTCAATTGGGTATAACTCGAACCTTCTGGTAAAATAGTATGGCTAACATGTCCTGTATTAAATCAAAAGAGATAAGCAGAAGACCTGTCATTAAGCCAGAAAACATTTGCAGCATAATCTATGCCATCGATAGTTTCACCACATACTATGGTTCTGCTATCACTTTAAATTTATTTTCCACTAAATACTTGTACATTTGCTCATTCCCACTCTTTTGATACACAGCTGTTTCCCCGATTTCAACATATCGTGAAACTACACGATCATTGGATGCATAGCCCATGAATGATCGAAGCCCCCTTCAACTCATGAAAAACTCACTGAACCTAAGATAAAAAAATTATCTGTGGGCCCATGAATGTTTGTTCAGTTGTGTTTTTCTGGACTCAAGCATCGTCCACTGTCCCTAAGTCAAAGGCAAAATCTACTAGCAAAAGCATGACCAAGTGAAATGATAGCACAAGTTCAACAAATGAGGAAAGAGCTCCGACACATTCTGCAAAGTGTAGTCTGAGAAATTTACATATATACCCAAGGTGACTGTCACTTATTGTGGCGCTTCAGAGGGTCACTTTCAACCTGAAAATAATTTGTGATTTAAATAGAAGGCGATAGGTAAGTGGGGCTACGTTTGTGCAACTCTTCTTCAAATATGTAAAATGCTTTTTGAGACTAAAGAAAAACCTGTTCTAGAGTTATTCAACTTGAAAGGAAAAGTCGCTTTGGTGACAGGAGGAGCTAGAGGAATTGGCCTTGCAGCAGCCACAGGACTAGCTGAAGCCGGATCGAATGTAGCGATAACATACAACACATCTGGAAATGATACTTTGGAGAAAGTATCTAAAGTCTTTGAAGAGCTTAGCGTTTCGTTCAAAGCATACCAATGTGATGTGACAGACAAGAATGCTATAACAAGTTGCATTGAGTCTGTGGTACAAGACTTTGGTAGACTTGATATAGTTATTCCTAATGCTGGAGTCGCAATTCATGGTCCAGCGGAAGACTTCCATGAATGTGATTACAGGAAGACTATGTCAGTTAATTTGGATGGTGCATTTTTTACAGCTCAGGCAGCAGCAAATGTTTTCAAAAGACAAGTGCTTGAAGGGAGTCTTTGTCAAGGGAAAATTGTGTTTACTGCCTCAGTTTCATCTATGATTGTAAATTTTCCTCAGAAGCAAGCACCCTATAATGCTTCCAAAGCTGGTCTTGTGAGACTAGCAAAATGTCTAGCAGTCGAATGGATTGATTTTGCAAGAGTTAACTGTATCTCACCTGGTTACATCTCAACGGATATGCTGGATGTTCATCCTCCTGAATGGAAGGAGAGGTGGTTTTCTATGATTCCTGCAAACAGATTATGTTCATCTTATGAGCTAAAAGGCGCCTACGTCTATTTGTCAAGTGATGCCTCATCATATGTCACGGGGGTTGAATTAGTTATTGGAGGGGGTTATACGCTAATCTGAATACATTTACCTGTTTAAAGGAATTGCTGTTCAATATCAAACGATGCAGGCCAGAGTATCGACTGTATTTGCAGTAACTGAGACAATGGACTCGCATCTGTGGGGGTTGTGGCATAAGAAACACTATCGCCTTTTTCCATACCTGTAACGTAACCAGACCCTAAATCTTTAATCAAGTTTAGAATGCTGTCAGCAAATGGGAATATGGGCATGATATCTGCAATTATTTTTTGCGAGTCTCGTATGTCTTCTCGCCAATGATTTGCCACTTCAGATGATGGGTTATTTCTGATACAAATCAAAGGCATAGTAACTGCAGGTATCAGAAAATAAAATGTGTACCATGCTTCCATTCTATTGTGAGTTTGCTGAAGGTTCCAAAAATTAGAGATACTCCTGATTGTTGAACTACATTCATCAAGGCAAATATCGCTGGCTCTTATTTCATGCTCGGTTGCAGAGCTGCTATAACTGAATGTACCAATCACTCTTTTCAAGAGAAACGACCGGTACATCACTATCCTCAAATTTCTGTATCGCCACTCTAAAACATATTTAGCAAGACGATAAGGTTTCAAAATCTCAGAATCTTCCTTAAAGTAGTCAGGTAATTCAGCTTTCCATCTCTCAATATACATGACATCCCACTCAAGTAGAATTTCAGCAGAAGGGAAAGGGTCTGAAATAATTCTCTGATAAATCCCATTGGTTAGCAAATGGAATTCGGCCTGCATTATGAGACTAGAATAAATGGTTGGTTGAAATAGATCTTTAGGATCATCTTTAGTTACTGTCGTTAGGTCAGAGTCAAAAATGTTTTTTGGCAAAAATGAATCAATCCCTGAGGATGGAATACAAAGTGGTCGTCCATATGTAATGGTTTGCCCACAATCAAAAATAAATAAACACCACCACACTCGTCGTCTTGTTTCCCTCGTTAATAAGCTTTCCTCAATGGCTAATTCTTTATGTAGTCCCAACCCTAAAGCCATTCTAACAGCAATCCCTAAATAGGTGTACGCAGAATTCGGTCGATCTCGTTTTTGTAAATAGTTCGACATAAGAGTTAGAGTTTGAACAAGTGTTAAGTCACCTATTTCTAAAACTTCAAGGGATAAGTCTGATTTTGCAATGTTGAATAAAAGTAAGTCATAGTCATCATTATATGAAGTAGCTGTCATAAACGCTCCTATAGCAGCAACTGTATATACCATACTCTTCCATCCATAATTAGGAGCGGGGATAATTTCATTAAGTTGCGCCATGAATATAGGTTTGTGAACTAAAGGATAAGAAACGTGGTAAGTATCAAAGTATTGATTAATAAAAAACTCTAATCGATCTCTCGGAATTTCTTCTACCTGGTTTAATGATGAATGGTAGCAGTTATCAATCCTTTCTGAATCAAATTTGCTCGAATTATTTAAGAACCTCCCTAATCCTGCAATACTCATTAGTGCAGCACTTGAAGTTGTTCCTAGATATCCACTTTGTTCAGCAGTTGCCATACCCTCAACAGAGGCAGATGATGGACCTTCAACAAATTGCTCTCGTTCGTCCCATGTGTAGTCGAGTATATTGTTTCTGCGATTTAGTATGGGACTAATCCCAGGGGCACTAGTGGACTTGAAAGGTACGTTTTCTCTTCTTATTTTGCTGGAAAAGGTGGGGATGAGTTGAGGAATCTGTGTATGGTTATCCTTCTGATTAGGATCTCTAGTGCTTTCCGAATCACTGGAAAGCAAACACCGTATGTTCAAAATGCCATTTCCTTGCTTTGATGCTGGTGTGTTCTCATGGATACTATAGTCTTGCTGGAACGTGGTGATTCCAAAGTTATTTGCCACTGTTTTATGTCGTTTACCTGAATTTTCAAATGGACTTTCAAGATAAGTAGCTATTTCAGGAATCTCAGATATATCAATACCATTCCTTACCTTAGATAACAACCTTTCAATTTTAAGACTGGGGAAATGTTTGTTTAATATTTGCTTTGTCATGCTAAGCTCCTCTTCCAGTCTTGTTATATGCTTTCTGGTTAAAGGGGTTTTGCTATGTTTTTCATAAAGGCAATGTCTTTGGTACTTGACGCAAGCATTGCATTCGGGGATTTCTCGTGTACATTTAACATTTCTCCTTTTACACTCTTTACAGAAAAATAAATCATCTAGATCTTTTTCTGAATTCGACAGAGATAATGGTGTAGTACTCTCCGAACACATTTGACCTGAATATAGTGTACTTGCTTTGTTGATTTGGTTCACTGGTTTGGTTACACTTTAGTTGAAGCCTTCTTCACGAGTGGTTCAATCAAAGAGTTTCACTGAGTGATTTCCTTTCATCCGTATAGTGAATTTTTAGGCTCTTAACCTAGTGTGAAACCCAAACATCACGGAGGGTCAGAGTCGCCCATAACAAAGAAAATTGCATGGAAAGAGTTGTGTTTTTATCAAAACTAACACACACCCTTATCTACAGTAAGAGTTGAAATCATGATTATACAGCAAGATATATAAGTAGGCCCGGTAATGGAATCACAAATTCTCATAAAAAAACACTAGTTAACTGTATTCCTTGAAGATGCCTCAATCAATCAGAAAACCAAACCCTCTTATCTCAGATAGCATTTTTGAGATGCTTTCCATGAAAGGAAAAACAGTTATTTTGACAGGAGCTTCTGGAGGTATTGCTCACGAAATTGCTCGTTCTTTAGCTGAAGCAGGAGCCGATCTGTCTTTATGGTATCACCAAAATACTGATGCTTTCCAACTAGCATCTGAACTAGCGGATCATTTCAAAATCAAAACTAAAGTTTACAAAGTTGATGTCCGTAAATGGGAGGAAGTTGAAAAGGGTGTAGACGATACTCTGCATGATTTCTCAGGAAAGTTGGACGTAATGATAGCAAATGCTGGTATTCCGGCAAAAGCTGGAGGATTAGATCAGACTTTAAATGAATGGCATAAGATTATGGATGTAGATCTCAATGGTGCTTTCTATTGCGCCCGTGCTGCAGGAATTGTTTTTAAAAAACAGGGATTTGGAAACATGATATTCACAGCTTCAATGTCAGGTCATATCGTTAATACGCCTCAAAATCAGGCTTGTTACAACGCAGCAAAAGCAGGGGTAATTCATTTGTCAAAGTCTCTGGCAGTTGAATGGGCAGGATTTGCTAGAGTGAACTCAGTTTCCCCTGGCTATATTGACACGGCTATTTCAGGAGATTGTCCATTCGAGATGAAGGAAGCATGGTACCACCAAATCCCTATGAAAAGGGATGCTGATCCACGAGAGCTGAAAGGAATTTATTTGTACTTAGCTAGCAATGCTTCTACATATACCACAGGAGGTGACTTCATAGTAGACGGAGGTTTCTGTTGTCCCTGACTAACTGATAAAATGTTTTATGAAATAATTTTTTACGAAATTTAACTTTATCGTTTGCCAATTAATTTTTACTTGTTTCTAAAAAGGTACAATCTTCCCCACATTTGCGGGGTTGTATTTTTCAAGTCCCGCTAGTAAAGTTTTTTGTTATCTGTGGGGTATAAACAAAGGTTGACAGAAGACCTGTGGGGGTTCTATAACGGCAGACTTCTGTCTTTGACAGCTTGGCAGTATTTTCACATTGAACGACTATAAAGAAGTAGAGCATTTTCTGCAGTCTGGCTTTAGTTCATAACTTTCCCAAAATAAATTCATTGTAATCAATGTTAGGGATTAAAGCTCAATCTAACGAGGATATTTGTGGATCAGCCATTGCTGCTGTTCTTCCGGATTTTGGAAAACCTTGGTACAAGGTGAAACATTTGCTTAAATTGAATGCACTGCTGATAATTCCTTTGCTGAGCTCTGCAGTCGCAGGATACGATGGCTCTTTGATGAATGGGCTTCAGTCTTTATCAGAATGGAGGGATTTTTTTCATAATCCAAAAGGAACTATGCTTGGTTTTGTCAATGCAGCACAAAATTGCGGCTGTATTATAATTCTTCCCTTGGTTGGTTGGATGTCCGATCGCTACGGCAGAAAATTAGTTTTGGTCTTTGGATTGCTTGGAATCATAGTAGCTACTATAATTCAAGCAACATCTAAGAATCTTGCACAGTTAATTGTCTCCAGATTTATTGTTGGTTCAGCTGGAATGCTTGTTGTTCAACCTGCGCCATTACTCATAGCGGAGTTGGCGTATCCGCCTCATCGTGGAAAGCTCACCTCGTTGTACTGGTGTATGTATTATCTCGGAGCAATTTTAGCTTCGTGGACATGTTATGGAACCGATGGTAGGGGTGATACATGGGCTTGGAGAATTCCAACAATTTTGCAAGCAGGATATCCCCTTATTCAACTGGCCTTTATTATTCTTGTACCGGAAAGTCCAAGATGGCTTGTATCAAAGGGTAGAATTGAAGAAGCTCGTCAAATATTGACAGTATATCACACGAATAGTCAAGAAAATTCAGAACTCATAGATGTGGAAATGAGTGAGATTATAGCTGCCCTCGATGTTGACCAAGCTGCAAAGAAGTCAAAATGGTCTGATCTTGTATCCACACCAGGAAATCTCAGAAGAACATACATTGCTTTAACATTAGGAATTTTTGCTCAGTGGAATGGAGTTGCAATTGTCTCCTATTACCTTACTCTTGTACTGGATACGATAGGAATTACTTCATCATCAATGCAAACACTCATTAATGGTTTATTGCAGATATTCAATTTAATCTCTGCCGCAAGTGCGGCATTTCTGGTGGACATATTAGGTAGAAGAACACTTTTATTATGGTCTGGTCTTGGTATGCTTATATCCTTTATTATCTGGACAGCATGCTCGGCAACGTTTGACTATACTGGATCTGTTGCTGCTGGAAGAGCAGTAGTGGGATTCATATTCATTTTTTACTTTCATTATGATATCGCCTATACTCCATTGTTGCTTGCCTACCCTACAGAGATATTTCCTTACTATCTGAGATCAAAAGGTATAACAGTGGAACTGCTGGGAGTTTATTGTGCTCTACTAGTTTCATCTTTCTGCAACTCAATTGCTCTGGAAAATATTGGCTGGAAATATTACATTGTATTCTGTGTATTATTGGGAATCATATGCGTCAACACGTATATATTCTACCCAGAAACTAAAGGATACTCACTAGAGGAGGTTGCAGAGATATTTGATGGAGACAATATTGAACCACACTTGGACAACAAGGAACAAACCGTAGAGCATTTAGAGAATGTTTGAATATGTTTTTGCAAGAAGCGTAGTCAGTTATATATGATAATATCAGAGGAAAAAGAATTATCCACGATATAATCGCCATTTACCAAATCATTAGTATCAACCCTATGTTCGGCTTCTTCTAATGTAAAGCATATCTCAGACTCCATGTGTCGCCTGATTAATCTTTGGCGTAAAATGTTCCGCTCATTCTTCACCATCCAGGAGCCATCTGCCAATGAGGCTAGTTCTCTCCAACAGCCTTCATCCAAGTGAACATAATTACCTTCCAATAAAATGATCTTATTTGCTGGAGTAATTTCAATTGCACCCTCAACGGGATCTTTCAATTTGTGGTCAAAGCTTGGAGCTGAAACGGTTTTTTGAGGATTCTTTTTGATTTGCTTTACTAATTCCACTAATTTCTCAACATTGAAGGTAAACTGTGCACCACGTCTTTCAAAAAGCACTTCTGCGTGTTCCATAGATTTTAATTCTTTCACATAATAATGAAAGCCATCTTGGGGAACCACCTGGGCAATATTCTTTTCAGATCTTAAGTTTAAGGAGTCCATCACCCTTTTTGCTATGTAAGACTTTCCTGCACCCGGAGGACCATATATCGTTATTATCACTCGTTCGAACAAAGCCTGTCTGTGTAGGCGCTCAGCTTCTTGCACCAAAATTGGAACATCATCAGAACTTAGTTCAACGAGCATGATTTGGTCAACGATCCATGGTATGGTATATAGTACCCAACTTTGGGTAGCCCACCCACTTTAAGTGAACTTCACTATACGAGGCTCACCCTGTTCTGAGTTCCTCAAATAAATTGATTGATCGACTAAAAGTACATCTTAGGGCGAGTCTCAACCTTGAAAGGCTACATATAAATTAAACAAGGGTAGGCTCACATTGGTGGTTACTCTGGGGGGTAAGATCTCTTTTGTTTTAATCAACGCTTAAACATAATCTTTATATAATTGAATATGCCTTCGACCCATCCAGCAATTGTTTTGAAAGGTATTGGAAATCTTGTACTTGAGGATAGACCTGTTCCTCAGCTTACATCTTCCAGAGATGTGAAAGTACATATCCACCAAACTGGAATATGTGGAAGTGATGTTCATTACTGGCAAAAAGGTAAGCAAATAGTCATTATTAGCTTATCATTATATTACTAACAGCTGAGAGTCACTAGGACGTATTGGAAAGTTCGTTCTCAAAGAAAACCACAGTATGATTTTAGGTCATGAATCGAGTGGAGTGATTGTTGAGATTGGCTCCGACGTTGTCGGATTAAGAGTAGGAGATCGTGTTGCCATTGAACCAGGAGTTCCCTGCCGCTACTGTGATTTGTGCAGAGATGGAAAGTACAACCACTGTGAAAAAATGAAGTTCGCTGCAACACCTCCAGATGATGGAACATTAGCAAAATATTATTGTGTCTCCTATGATTATGTATACAAAATTCCCAATAACATGAGTATGGAAGAGGCTGCAATGGTGGAGCCGGTTAGCGTTGCTGTTCAAATATGCAAACGTGCCAGATTAAAAGCAATTGACAGTGTTGTGGTTTTTGGTTGCGGCCCTATCGGCCTATTATGTCAGGCTGTTGCCAAAAGCTATGCCTGCAGAAAAGTCATTGGAGTTGACATCTCAGAGGGTAGGTTGGAGTTTGCTGGTAGATATGCCGCAGATGGGGTTTACAAGATGCCGCTCAAAAATGACACAGAATCGCCGGAGCAATTTGCTATCCGTGCGTCTTCTGAATTGAAAGAAAAGTTCGACTTAGGTAGTGGTTGTGACGTAGTTTTAGAAGCCACGGGAGCTGAACCATGTATACAATCTGGCGTCTTTTTGATACGTCCCGAAGGTCGTTTTGTTCAAGCCGGGATGGGAAAGGAGTTTGTAAGTTTCCCTGTCACTGAGGCTCTGGTGAAGCAAATCAAATGGACAGGAAGTATAAGATACTCCACTGGAGTATATCCAGAGGCGGTCCACTTGGTAGGTTCTAGAAAAGTTGACGTTGCATCGCTGATCACCAATCGTTTTAAATTTAAAGATGCTAAGGAGGCGTTTGAACTTGTGAAGCAGGGAAAAACCGATGTCATCAAAGTTGTGATTGAAGGGGTGGTTGAGTGAACCCAATATTAGAGTTTGTTTTGGTTTTATGTTAAGTAAATCAGAACTGGTATCAAATGCAATTCACGAAACATAAATGAGAGACTAATCTCTACCGAACCTCCGAGAGATATATCTTAGGTGCTGTGGATATAATCTCATTATGGGAAGTAGCTGCAGCCAAATCTGCTTTACCCTAAATGAAATTTGACCGACTCTAGCTACGAACGTTAGTTCACAGGGTTGTACCGCGCCCGTTCTTATTATTTCCCAGGTAAAGCTTCAGTAATATTATGGAAGACCACCTGCGTTGGACTCTCATTTGTGCAAGGAAGGGATCTTTTCTTTGCTGAAACACACTTTGGAGTTGAAAGAAATACTTTTTAACATTCATGACGAAGGCATTTTTGTTGGAGATATACTAGTCGGTCTTCAGTCTCCTCAATCCCCGCCAATAATGTATCGTTAGCATTTGTGTGAAACAAAAAGGTTAAAGATGTGTAGGGATGAGGCGGGCCGACGAGA
>PPKJ02000013.1:0-125394 GCA_003706095.2 Ogataea trehaloabstinens
AGTCTTTTCACAGTTGAAGCGTCAGCTGTGCACTTCATACGCAGTGTCTAAGCCAGCTTCTTCGATCATTGTGGATATTGAGGATGATTTAGTAAGCATTACTCCAGTCAGTAATGGCAAGGTTCTATCTAAAGGTATTGTGCAAACAAAGTTTGGCGGAAACTTCTTGAATTTGTTTTCTTTGAACTACATCAAATCCAGATACCCAAACAACTCAATCAATGATTTGCTCACCCCAAGACCTTTTAGAGAAACCAAAATGAGTGAGTCGTTCCAAATGTATCAAGTAAGCAGAACTCTGAAAGATTTCAATAACTGTCTTCTTCATGTTTCTCTTTATCCTATCAACCCTGATCAGCAAACTCCAACCCAGCAAACAAATTATATGGCCTATGATTCTCATTCTCAAATTGAACCGAAGAGTTATCAGCTGCCAAACAGAGAACTAATCAAAAATATAACTATTGATCAATACAAGCTGGCAGAACCTCTCTTCAATCCCCACACTTATTCACAGAAACTAAATGATGTATCTGTACCTCCAGATGCAGAAGGATTAAGCTCGTTAATACTCAGTTCCATGAAAAACCTTGAGGCTCCAGCTAGTCTTTATGTTGAATTATTAAAGAATATCGTTTTGACAGGATCACAAACCTATATTCCAAATATGGAACACAGAATAATACAAGACCTTGCTAGACTCATTTCTGACTATACCATAAGCACTTATGTCTCACCTGACCCGATAGAAAGACAATATGATGCCTGGATTGGAGCTAATATTCTCACCTCTTCATCAATAGGCGATTTTGATAATCTTTTTATTAGCAGAGATGAATATGAAGAAAACGGAGAGGACTACGTTATTGAAAAGTTCTTTTAGCATACCTGTTGACTTGTTTGTACTATTATAGTGAGTTTTCGATCGCTCTAAACAGTTTTTCCTTTTATACTAGTTTGGCTTACGTAATCTCATATTGAGGATTTTTTCTGATTTTTCAGTGCGGACAAGCTAAGAGTAATTATCACCAAGGTTTATGAAGGACCTGATTCCACGCTTTGTATCGGCGAGCGAATGTATGATACGTTATTGCAAACAACTGACGTATAGAAAAGGATTCATTTCATTTCTAAAAACGATGTCTACCGCGGCTGCCAGCTCCTCTGCGGTGGCAGAGTCTACGACTCCAAAGAAAAATGGAAAAGAAGCTACTTCTCAAGGATTTACTCTAAAGACTCCCAAAGGAACTAAAGACTGGGCTGATAAGGATATGGTAATTCGTGAGGCTGTGTTCAATCAACTGACCAGCTTGTTCAAATCTCACGGTGGTGTCACCATCGATACTCCTGTGTTTGAGCTTAGAGAGATTTTATCTGGTAAATACGGAGAGGATTCTAAGCTTATTTATAATCTTGAAGACCAGGGAGGAGAGCTCACTTCTCTTAGATATGATTTGACGGTTCCTTTTGCTCGTTATGTGGCGATGAATGGAATTTCTAATATCAAGAGATACCATATTGCTAAAGTTTACAGAAGAGATCAACCTGCTATGACAAAAGGTAGAATGAGAGAGTTTTATCAATGTGATTTTGATATTGCAGGAGTATATGATTCGATGGTTCCTGATGCCGAAATTATGAATATCCTTGTTTCTGGGCTTAATCAGCTTGGAATATCTGATTTCAAGATCAAGTTGAATCACAGAAAAATCTTGGATGGTATTTTCCAAGTTTGTGGTGTAAAAGACGAAGATGTTCGTAGAGTATCTTCTGCTGTTGATAAATTAGATAAACTTCCTTGGGATGTGGTAAAGAAGGAGATGTGTGAGGAAAAGGACCAGCCCGAAGAAGTTGCTGACAGAATTGAGAAGTTTGTTAAACTGAATGGTCCTATTAGAGATATACTGGAAAAACTCAGCTCTAATGAATCACTTATGGCCAATGAATCTGCTAAAAGCGGCATTTCTGATATCACAATTATGGCTGATTACTTAGAAGCCTTTGGCGTTGATAATTATATTTCGTTTGATATGTCATTAGCGAGAGGTCTAGATTATTATACTGGAGTCATATACGAAGCAGTAACGGCTCAATCAGCGCCACCTACAGACGCAGCAGACAAGAAAGCAAAAGCAAAAGCAAAGGGTAAGAACAAAGGATCAGAAGATGGTGACGCCTCTGAATATGTTGGTGTTGGATCAATTGCTGCTGGAGGACGATATGATGGCTTAGTTGGCATGTTTTTAGGAACCAATTCAAAAGGGAAACCAGCAGCTTCTATTCCTTGTGTTGGTGTTTCTTTTGGGGTTGAAAGAATCTTTTCGTTAATAAAGCAAAGACATCACGTTGAGAAAGTGAGACCTACCTCTACCCAAGTATATGTAATGGCATTTGGAGGAGGCCCTGATTGGAATGGATTTCTGAAAGAAAGAATGACTGTTGCTGCAAAGCTTTGGGAAGCTGGTGTGGAATGTGAATACCTCTATAAAGCAAAAGCCAATCCAAGAAAGCAATTTGAGGCTGCTGAAAAGTCAGGATGTCCTATCGGTGTTATTTTAGGAAAAGAAGAATACCCTGAAGGTCAAGTCCGCATCAAGGTTCTTGGAACCGGAAATGAGAAGGATGATGGAGAGTTGGTTGATTTAGATCAACTGGTTACTGCTGTGAAGGAAAAGATTGAAAGCCTCAAGGTAGATGGAGTAGATGATGTCTCCAGGCTTTTGGCAGCATTATAAGGCTTGTTAGTTAGTAGCTTATAGTATTTCACTGCCAGAATAATTTACGTGCACCGTTACGTAATACTGGGGAATGTTGTAAATAATCAATTTCCATAAATATCATCATCACTTAAACAAATTAGAGGTTAACAAGGGAAGCTCAGTTGATTAAACGAAACGCTTGCTATTGCTCCATTTGATTACGCAATATACAATACACAGTTACTGTAATTATCAGCTGTGTTGGAAAATAGCTGCGGCAGCTTAATTGAGTCAATTAACTAGAACTTGTTGGGTTGGGTGAATGCACCCCATCTATTGCGAGATATCCGCGTGAACAAGACACAAAGTGAGATTGTATGATAAACAGTGCACTTTCACTTTAGAGTTAGTTAATTGTGCTGAAGTGAAGCTTTGTTGATATTTACGAAACTTGTGAGGCGGCTTTTCGAGACACTAAAGTAATTACGCCATGTCCCGAAAACGGTCGGCAATTGACTTTCAATTTGGTGATTGTATTGGCGAAGGGTCATACTCTAAGGTATTCAAAGGAGTATCAATACACAACCATAAAGTTTACGCTATAAAGATTCTCTCGAAATCCCACATTCATCGAGAAAACAAACGAAAATATGTCAATATTGAAAAAGACACACTTAATATTCTGGGGAAGCATCCAGGAATCGTGACACTTTACTATACGTTCCAAGATGAAAAGTCATTGTATTTTGTTATTGATTTTGCTAAGAATGGTGAGCTTCTTTCTTTGATAAGGAGATTGGGGTCATTAAGTGAACGTTTGAGCAAATATTATATTGTGCAATTGATAGACTCTATTGAATTCATTCATTCAAGAGGAATTATTCATCGGGATTTGAAACCTGAAAACATTCTACTTAGTCACGAATGGAAATTGATGATCACAGACTTTGGTGCTGCTAAAATATTAACGGCAGAGGAAGAAAAGGGAAGCCCAACTCAAAGTCGAACAAGTGACGAAGAAGAAACTTCAAATGGCGAAAATTCAAGCAGTTCAACACGAGCAGGTTCTTTTGTGGGAACAGCAGAATACGTTTCACCTGAATTACTGAAATACAATATATGTGGATTCGAGTGTGATTTGTGGGCTATCGGCTGTATACTTTATCAACTAATAGTTGGACGTCCTCCTTTCAAAGGACAGACCGAATACTTAACATTTGAAAAAATCATATCCTTGGATTATTCGTTCCCAAAGGGTTATTTTATACCGCCCCAAATTGAACACATTATCAAGAACCTCCTGGTTTTGAAGCCAGAGAAGAGGTTTACAATCGATGAGTTGAAGAAGCAAGAATGGTTCAAAGAAGTTCGTTGGTCAGACAAGGATTCTATTTGGAGATCCAAAGCGCCCAAATTGGAGTCATATAATCCAAGGTTATATTCCCTTGTTCAGGCTCGGCAGAACGCAAACAGTGTAATACACGGAGGGTATTCGCCAACTTCAAATTCACCAACTCAAGGAACGATCTTACCTCATTACAGAGCGCCTGGAGAGAAAATGACAAGCAAAATGTCTTCAATGCCGCAATCTACCTTGAAGAGACAAATTGAGAACGCCCAAAACAATCCTCAATTAATGAGTAAAGTTCTTTACAACAGACTCACAGAGAAGAACAAGGAAGTAAAGAACCAACTTCTGAAAACTAATGCTGCAAATAATGCTGCGAGTAATGCGGCTATACTTGCTGCAAACAAATCATCCAGCTATAGCCACCAAAAGACAACTACAACAACAGTTCCTTCACAGTATGAGAAAAAACCCTCTACACTGGTTAAGAACAAAACTGACCAACACTCTTCTAAACAGAATGGCTACTTAGTCAATCGTGAGGAAATAGCAAAAAGAAGAAATAGTCTTCAGTTTGTCAACGGGGATGATTTGTCAATAACACCACCGCACTCTGGAGCCTCTTCACCTTCTACACAATCTGTGCGAACTAATGGGAGTTCCAAATCTGTGGTGATTACTCCGCTTGAGAATGACCTTAAGAAACAACCTATGCGCACACCACCACTCGTGTCACCTGCAGATGCGATTCCGCCAAATGGGTCAGCTGGTGAAAGACGCTCCGATATTGAGCTATCAAATAATTCTCATAAATCGAAAGATAGAAAACATTCCAGTGGTGCTCCCTCTATTAGTGAAATGCTAGGATTACCCCAGCCTAGTTCAGAAGCTGTCAGTGCTGCAGGGGCCATTGGTAACTTGCTTTCCCACAAAAGGACACTTTTATCTTCTTCAAATATTACAGATTCGCAGTATAAGCTACAACAACAACAGCAAATGATCAACCCAATATTGCTTGATAAACAGGTACCCAAGGGAATTACCAAAAAGCTTATGGCAAATGAATATATATTGAAACTTGACAACATCTTCAAATCTGAACTTACTCATAAGAGTCAATTCTTGCCTCAAGGCCAAACCTTAGATGACACCATTCTAAATCAAGTGATAACCGAAAACTACCAGCATTTGAATCGTGATTTGAAGTCATGTATTTTAATAATCACTTCTATGGCACGTTTGCTAATCTATGAAATAGACTCAGACTTTAGACTCCAGAATCCTCAGTCTTCTACGCAATTACAAGCACAAGATTTCTATTCCAAGATCGTTGAGATTAAACTAACTAATCGAAGTGTCTCCATGTATGATTATGATTTTGATGAAGAGCGTAAGGAAGGCTATTTGATATTGGAACTCATGAATTTAAATAAGCTGATGCTTTTAAGCTCCTACGACCCAAAAACGCTTGTCAAAGGTGGCATCAATTCGAATGTACGCGTTGGATTTACTATCAATGAGTCGGTTTCGTGGATAGACTCTCTTTTAAAAGCCAAAGAACTCATCAAACAGAGTAAGGAATCAAACATCTCTAATAATGAGACCAAGCAGGCTAACAAGCCATCAATATCTGCGGCCAATAAAACAATGAGGTCATCTTCTGATTACAGCCAACGCGGATCCAGAAAAGTTTCACGGAATGGGAGTTCATCAAGTCATCAGAGTTTGACTAATGGCATGCATAACATGGAGATTGAAGATACAGGATCGAAGAAGTCACGCGTGGCCGCAGCGGCTGCTGCGGCAGCAGGAAAAATGACCATTAGACGCTAGGAGAAGTGTGTTGATATTGCTTGCTTATCTATAAAATAAGAGGCTCTATTAGAGCTCATTCACAAAAGCTGCTACCAGTTTCTTGACGTCTTGAGAGGCATTGTTTGCGTTTTCGAGTACTTCATCATGACTAGCTATACCATCAGACTGGCTTTTGATATCGTTGGATGATAACTTTTGTTCATAGGCATTTATGGCACTTGGAGACTTATCAAAAACAGCAGCATTTGTAATCAAACTCAAGCCTAGAACTTTGATTCCACAATGTCTGGCAACGATGACTTCGGGGACAGTACTCATTCCTACACAATCACCACCTGAAGCTCTAATGAAACGAACTTCTGCTCTAGTTTCAAATGTAGGACCAGAAGCATAGAAATATACACCTTCGTGGATTGTTCTAGAAAGATTTAGCACGGACCTAGCTTGAGTAATGAATTTCAATCGGAGATCGAAATCATATGCATCAGATAAAGGCTGGAAACGCGGACCAAACTTTGCTAAATTGGCACCTCTTAAAGGATGAAAGCCAGAAAGACCTGGCATGTTCAGATGATCAGTAATTAGCATCAAGTCTCCTGGATGGTATTCTGGATTGATCCCTCCAGCGGCATTGGTAACCAGTAAGTATTCAACGCCCATAAGAGCTGCAACTCTTATCGGAAACGTCGTTGCTTCGAAAGAGTATCCTTCATAGAAATGAAGACGGCCAACCATACACATTACAGGGACTTTTTTCGGTCCTATTAGACCAAACAGCAATGCACCCTGGTGGCCTGGTACAGTTGACGTTTTGAACCCAGGGATCTCTGAGTATGGGATGCGCACTGTTTGACCAGTTAGAATATCTGCTATCCCTCCTAATCCTGATCCACAGATAATCAACACCTTTGGAGTGATCAATTCGGGGACCGCAGATTCTGTTTTTAGCTTGGATAGAACAGCACTTTGCGCCTTTTCAAACAGCTCATATTGCCTCTCTTCGTCTTCCATCTTTTGTACTATCCAATGAACCACTCAGTGTGGAAATAGAATAACCGTAGCAGCTATCCATTTCTCTATCAACACAAGTAGGAGGTTATTTTGATTTGAAATCAGACCCGTATTGCATTATGACAGATCACGTCCACAGCCCGGCAACCTTCGAATAAGTGAGTGGAGTATTATTTTCTCTGAGTCAAACAAGTAAGCGGACATTTATTAGGAGAGGGTTAGTCTACTGTTGACGGCAACAAGGGAGGCTGGTCACCACTCATACACACGACAACAAGCTGTCAGCATTTATTTGGAGTCTTTCGCTGGCGCTCAAAGAAGTTGACAAGTAATAGAATAAAAAGGTCTTTGCAAAATGTCTGAGCTGTCCGGCAGTAGTGAGTCAACCTTTGCAGGAAGCTCTGAGGTGGGATCGAAGGACGTATCCATGGTTGATCTTCAGCGAGAGCCAAGTGGGAATTTCAGTGGGAATCCTGTTCCTGCTGAGCAGTTATCGTCATCACCGTCAGTAAACTCTGGTGCTACTCCCTTCAGAAGAAAATCTACGCTAATTTTAACAGAAGACCCACTTATAGGTGAACAACGGGACGATGAGATGATTATTGATAGTGAACATGATATAGGGCAGCCACAAGAAGTACTAGGAGACGGCAGATCCGATACAGTTCCGGAGCCTGCGCCTTCGCAACCAACGTTGGTTCCTACGGTATTCAAGTGGACAGAAGGAGGCTCTAAAGTATTTGTGATGGGTACATTCACCGGATGGCGGAAAATGATAGCATTGAACGGGCCTTCCGGTAAAGATGGCTCATTTAGTGTGCAAATCGCTTTACCACCAGGAACTCATAGATTTAAGTTTGTTGTGGATAACGAAGTTCGTATTTCTAATTTTATCCCAACGGCTACAGATACATCAGGACATTTCGTCAACTATCTTGAAATCATACCCTCCGAACATGACGACGTTTCCAGTGCAAATATTGTATCTGGTAACAAATCGAGGTCTTCGTTGAGAACTCTTGATTCCAAATTGGGATTGACCAGAGATGACGATGATATGGGTAATGGATATTCGAGATATCACGATGAAGACTCACCTATGCATGAGGACCCATCAGAGTATATCACCTCAATACCTCCAATATTCACTGATCCTAAAGTGATGGAAGATTACTATGTTACTTTAGATAACAATCAGAGACATGGAAATCATAATCAGCAATGGTTAATTCCTCCACAACTACCACCTCATCTGGAAACTGTCATACTTAATAGCTATAATCATTCGGATAAAGATAATACATCTGGAGCGTTAAGTATCCCCAATCATGTTGTTCTCAACCACTTAGCCACAACTTCAATCAAACACAATACGCTTGCCGTGGCTAGTGTGGTGAGATATAAAAGAAAGTATGTTACTCAGATACTGTATGCACCTCTACAATAGAACTTGTCAAGATCAACTAGGAAGCTTTGTGCATAGTTCACTTCATTTATATAGCAGTCGCCTTTGGACAGCGACGCGTCGATAGACCCAACTAATTTTTCCCTCCTTTCTTGTTTACATTTCCGTAAAAGATTTGAAGATATGTCAATTAAACAGATCTAGCCATCTTTGAGCTCCTTATTAAACGCACGCAAAGCCCCATCTTTAACCTAGACATCCTTGTGTTTATCTGATAGTGGAGGGATTTTTCATGCCTACTTACTTTGACATTTTTCGTTGAAAAAATGTCAAGTGAATCCTCTATTATTGTGGCCGTCAGGATACGACCCTTTACTCGCGAGGAGGCTTTAGGGCTTTGCCAACCTTCTACCGAGGACGCTTTGAGCAATACTGTACCTGGATATGGTCGTGTTGTGTCTAGTGATAACCGCCTCCTTCAACAAAATGGAATACGCAAGATTCTGACCGCTGTTGATGATAGAATGTTGATTTTCGATCCTAAAGAGCTTAATCCATTGATCCAACTGGAGAAAAACGCACTTACATCCGGGTCACAAAGCGACAAACGTAGAAGTAGTGGCATTGGCCACCACAGTATGAGAATCCGGGAACATAAATTTGTTTTTGATAAACTATTTGATGAGGATGCTTCTCAACTTGATGTCTATAATAGTTCAACAAAACCTCTCTTGGATTCTGTTTTAGAAGGGTTCAACGCTACAATTTTTGCATATGGAGCTACAGGATGTGGCAAGACTCATACTATCTCCGGGAACCCACAGGATCCGGGAATTATCTTTTTGGCAATGCAAGATCTGTTTGGAAGGATATATGATTACAGCGACACAGAAACAATAGAAATAAGCCTGAGTTACTTGGAGATATACAACGAAACAATCAGGGACTTGCTACAGCCGGAGATAGAAACTAAGCTACTGGCATTGAGAGAGGATGTAAACCATCGAATATCAGTCACAAATCTGTCGTATCGCAAACCTAACTCTGTTGAGGAAGTAATGGATATGATAGTAATAGGGAATAAAAACAGAACTGTATCTCCTACGGAGGCCAACTCTGCTTCCTCTCGATCCCATGCTGTTCTACAGATCAACGTGTTGAGGAGACCCAAGGTGTCTGAGTTGAATGAAAACCATACGTTTGCTACATTGTCAATTATAGATCTAGCAGGAAGCGAAAGAGCATCTGCTACTAGAAACACAGGGACAAGATTTCAAGAAGGAGCAAATATAAACAAATCCCTTCTTGCTCTAGGTAATTGCATTAATGCATTGTGTGATCATAGAAGAAGGAACCATATTCCTTTTAGAGATTCGAAATTGACCAGATTATTGAAGTTTTCCCTTGGAGGAAACTGTAAGACCTTGATGATTGTCTGCGTGTCGCCATCATCAAGACATTATGATGAAACTTTGAACACCTTGAAGTATGCGAACAGAGCCAAAGAGATCAAAACAAAAGCGATCAGAAACCAACACAGTTTAAATCGACATATTAGTTCATACTTAAAAATGGTCACTGAGCAAAAACAAATGATCGAAGATCTTCGAACTCGTGAGCACCGAGTGGTTGAAAAAGCAATACAAAAGACTATTCTACAACGTGAAAAATGCTCTCAACTCCTTGATGATGCCATAAATGAGCTGAAAAAATCTGTACAAAAGAACCAGCATGCTGTTTCTCATAGGGCAAATTTACTAACTAGAAGAAAGCTTCTGCTTATTCAGAAGCGTCAAGTGGAGAACTTCAGTCAGTCATTCAGTAGCACATTTGGTTTTGAAGAGAAGCATAAGGAGATTGAGGGTTTAATTCCTGGCTTTACGGAAATTCTGTCACTCTCGACAAAACTACTTGATAGACTTAGCCAGCAAATTGAAGATCTGGAAAAGGAATATTGCAAACCAAATGAACTGGATTTCATAATAAAAGATTCCTCCTCATTACTTCTACAAAAGCTCGTGGAGTTGGAGACTTGGAATGAAGGCAACAGCTCACATTATGAAAGCTTGGTGGAAAATTTGAAAGAGTCGATAGAGAAATCGATTTTATTCGAATCATCTCTGACATTTGATCAAGCTCTTGATAATGCAGATGCAAGCAATTCAATGTACGACAGTTTGCTGAACGGTCTGGCAGTCATACTAGAATTGTGTTCCTCTGGACGTTTTGTTAAAGAAGAAGGGATAGAATCGCTCAAACAAATAGTCAGAGGATGCACACACTCCATTAATAAGCTCCTCAACTTTGACATGAGTGTTGTGACAAGAATACCAAGAATGCCCAAACCCACGACCTCAGAATCTGACTCACCATTACAATCGACTGATCATTCGCATAAGATAGAAAATACAACACCGAAATCATCAGCATCATCACGCTCTCGAAGAAGTTCTTGGACTAGAAGACTGTCATCATCGCCATTAACAAGATCCAGTCACAAAATCCACAAGTTGACTCCAAAATCTAAGGCCTTAGTCAAACATCGTCCAGATATGATGATACTTGATGGCAATAAGCTGACCAAGAAAGTCAGATGGGAGCTGCCATACACGGAGGATTCAGACATAAGCATGATTGAAAGCTTTTCTACAGAAAGAAGGATACCATGCTCACCATTAAGACAGCAATTGGATACTTTACGGGACCCTGTGTCTACAGATGAAGAAAGTACAGAAAACAACAGCCTGATAGAAGACGGAGCTATTATAAAGATGAGCAGTTTCAAAATAGATACTAGCAAATTCCAGTCATCATCCCCTTCAAACATGAAACTTACATCAAGGTCTCTTCAGCCGAACACACTTAATGATAATCAAACCACACGCTTCTTGAAAGTACCTATTGCAGGGCTTTTGAATGACACAGAAGGCTCGCAAGAACCGGCCCCGCCATCACCGATCACCTGATGGAATGATTTGACCGGAATCGTATAGTTGGATGTACTTGTAATAATAAATTGCATTGATTGCGTACGGAAACGCTAAATTTGATTTGACAGGGAAATTTTGAAAACCGTTGATATGAATTTTTTATCAAATCTAAAGGGTGATTCTTTTCACTACCTTCTACTCCTCTTCGAGACAATTATAGTAACCAGTCACAGAATGAGAGGTATACATACAAAAGTGGAGATTAGACGATGTTTCAGTCGTTCATTTAGTCACAGCACCGCAAGATATTTTGGCAGACGGCAATATCTGCTTGCGGAAAAGAAAGAGACTGAACCGCAATATAATCCACATACATATTTTTACAGAGTTTTGGCTGTCCCGTTTATAAAGGTTTCAGCGGCCAGTCTCGCTACCTATTATTCTCTGATATATTTATGGGAATACCTAGAAGCATCAGAAGTCAATGAGGCCAATGAGGCCGAGAAGGATGCGAAATAAGTGTATATGGTATAGCTTGCTTAACACATTTATGTATGTATAGAACTGGAGAGAAAAAGTCCATCATTTAGAGTCCGGGTAACACGCTTTTGATAACGTTGGTTATACATTTAGAGTTGTTTGTAGCTTTTTAGCAACAGCATCGAGAAATCCTGTTGTAGAGGCATAGTCCTTCTTGTTGATCAAGAAGGCAAGATCCTTGGTCATTATTCCATCCTTAGACACGGTATCAAGAACACACTTCTCGAGGGTGTTTGCAAAGTCAACGACATCTGGGGTATTGTCGAGTCTTCCTCTTTGAGCAATTCCTCTTGTCCAAGCAAAGATCGAAGCAATTGAGTTGGTTGAGGTCTCCTTTCCTTGTTGGTGTTGTCTGTAATGTCTAGTAACAGTTCCGTGAGCAGCCTCGGATTCAAAAGCCTTTCCGTCTGGAGTCATCAGAACAGAAGTCATTAAACCTAAAGATCCAAACCCTTGAGCAACAATGTCAGACTGAACATCCCCATCGTAGTTTTTAAGAGCAAGTACAAACCCTCCCTTTGACTTGATCATTTGAGCAACCATATCATCAATCAAGCGGTGCTCATATGAAATACCTCTGCTTTCGAATTCAGCTTTGTAAGTGGACTCATATATCTCTTGGAAAATGTCCTTGAATCTTCCATCATACTTCTTCAGGATGGTGTTTTTGGTGGACAGGTACAATGGAAGACCCCTGTTAAGAGCCATCTTGAATGAAGCATGAGCAAATCCAGTAATAGATTCATCTGTGTTGTACATTGCCAATCCTACACCAGATCCCTTGTAGTCAAAGACTTTGTAAGTTTGACTTTCTCCTCCATTAGCGGGAGTAAAGGTCAACTCCAATTTTCCAGCCCCAGGAATAACCAGGTCTGTCGCTTTATACTGGTCTCCGTGAGCATGTCTTCCAATGATGATCGGCTTCTCCCAACTAGGAACAAGTCTCGGAATTTCAATATCTCCTGGAGCCCCTCCTCCAATTACAATAGGCTCTCTGAAAACAGTTCCACCTAAAATGTTTCTGATAGTACCGTTAGGGGATACCCACATCTTCTTCAAATCAAACTCCTTGACTCTGGCCTCATCCGGAGTGATCGTGGCACATTTGACACCAACACCGTACTTTTTAATGGCATTGGCCGCATCGATGGTAATTTGATCACTAGTTTGGTCTCTGGATTGAATACTCAAGTCATAATATTTAAGATCAACATCCAAATAAGGAAGAATTAGCTTCTTCTTGATGACATCCCAAATGATACGTGTCATTTCATCTCCATCAAGTTCCACAATCGATCCCTTCACTTTGATCTTATCCATGTTTCTGCAAGTACTGGAAAACAATCTTGTACCAACAGGCTTCATCCCCGCAGAATGAAGTAAAGCCGAACGGCGCAAAAGAGCGTTTCCGACAGCCATTTCCGACTCTCTTTTTCGATTCAAGTATATCCGGATCAATGAACTAACCTGTTCTTACCAACGGTCCAATGTTGTAAAGAAGAAGCTATGTGAAACGAACATCAAATTGAGTCACTGTGCTTTTTCGTTCTCCTTTGTTAGCGAACCTCTTCCATTGACAAACCAAGAAAAAAACTTGCCCCGGAATTTGAGTTCTACACGGGCCTCCGTTCTCCGGTGCCGTTACCGGCGAGCATTACATCTACATCGTCACTCGTAGTTATTCAGTACAGGGAAGCATTCACTAGAATAAATATCCTAAGGTATGGTCATACCACCAGCCAAGAGTCTTTTTATCGCCTCTAGCCTCTTTTTTCTGTTGTGCCTCGAAAAGATATTGCTCTTCTTCAGCGTCAATCACATCCTTGTAAGTAACTAAATCCGCTTCTTCAGGTTTGACAGCTTTCGTTTTCTTGATCAGCTTGTAGCCGAACAGAGAGATCAAGAACACAGGGATACCTATATAGGATGTAATGAAGGTCTTGTAATCAAATGTTCCAATAAAGACAGTGAAAGATTTGATCAATGAAATCAAGCAGCAAATGAAAAGAGCAAACCATGTTCCGTATGGTTGTAAAGGTGCGTAATACACGAACTTCTTTCTGTCGTAGCCTTGAGCCTTGACAGCTCTGGAGAAATAGATGTATGTGACTAGAATGGATATCCATGTCAAAAGACCAAAAATAGAAACAACATTCACGAAGTAGGTGAAAATAGTGCTGGATCCTGAGGAGCACGCCATAAAAGCTAATAAACTGAACGACGAGGCAAATAATAACGCATAAATAGGAACACCGTTCTTGTTCGTTTTAGAGAAAAACTTTGGGAACATCCCGTTGGCAGACATGGCATACACATTTCTTGTTGCAATATAGAGATCAGAGTTGCATGCCGAAAAGATGAATATCAATATACATGCATTCACCAAGTCTGGTAATCCGGAAATTTTAGCATTGGTAATGGCAACCACAAACGGAGATGCTGTTGCAGATGTAGACGCTTTCTTTGCCTTTAATAGAGCAGGATCGTTGTATGCAACACAACATCCCAGTAAGAAAACCGACAGAACATAAAATATCAAAATACGATAAAAAGTCAACTTGATAGCTCTTTTGATCGAATGACGTGGATTTCTAGCCTCACCAAAAGTGATACCAACCAGCTCTGTTCCAAGATATGCGAAAACAGCAGTGACCATGACTGACCAAAATGAAACAAACTTAGCCTTTGAAGGGGGAGAGATGTCGGCATATGGTGCAAAAGCTCCTGGGTTATGCCAGTATCTGAACCCGATTCTATCATGAGTTGGGGAACCTCCGAGCATTATACACAAAAGTAGTAAGATCAGCCCAAGAACAGTCAGAACTTTTAGAGATGATAACCAGAATTCAAACTCTCCAAAGAAACGTACTCCAAAGTAGTTGATGAAAACTATCACGACCAAAAGAATGGCTATCCAGACACCAGGATTCACTCTTTCCGGAGAGACCCAATATTGCATCACTAGAGAACCAGCAACTAGTTGATTAGGGGTGACAATTAAATATTTGCACAGGTATGACACACCAACTGCAAAACCAAGAGATTCATCGCAGTATCTCTTAGCATAACCAGCAAAACCTTCGGGCAATGGAATGAAACTTGCCATTTCTCCCAGAGCACACATAACAAAGTAAACAACTAACCCCACCAAAGAATAAGAAATCAATACACCAGCTGGCCCTGCAGCGCTCAGAGCAGACGAAGTCCCTATCAAAAGTCCTGTTCCCAGAGCACCTCCTATAGCAATCATAGTGATGTGTCTTGGATCCAGGCCCTTTTTAAGCTGATGTCCATCTTCAAGGGCAGTTGGCATACCTCCTCCATTGGAGAAAGGATTCGACTTTTTTACATCAAGGGCATAATCATATGTGTGGACGGATAGTAAAGACTGAGCTTTAGAAGGCCCTGGTCTTTTCTCAACATCTGTCTCGTAGAATATTTCTGAAGGCATTTTAATGACGGAGTATCTACGCTTTGGGATAAGGTATCACCGTCAATAACGCAAAACAACTCAGTTTTATATCACAAGACTCCAGAAAGGCACACGGTCGGTCACAACCTCTTTATCTTTCTCCACTGAGGGGCAACAAATTTTATTCAGAGATCCACGGCATCAACAGTAATGAAAAGCCCTTCATGCAGGTCTGGCATCGCCGTGATTTTTCTGCAGGGACTTTCCGTCGCTGCAGCCGCATGGTATTAACAGAGAATAGCACACATGCAGCATTCTTCCACTTTTTCAAAGGCGTTTCTGCTGTGTGAGGTTTACCGTGCTGAACTGCTACGGCATTCAATGCTATACTGCCGCTTTCTATTATACTATATCCGGATCTTGGCGGTGTTTTCTTCATTCTGACAATTTTTCCGGTCATTAGATACGTGCGTATAAGGTGATATACATGTCATTCAGTGTCGGTGGAACCTTTGATAGAGCTTTGACGATTTCAGTCCACCGCATGGGAGGGCATGTTGAGACGGGAACCAGCTCTGAATAAAAAATATCTGGCTTTTCAATGACGTCATCAAGACGATCTTGTTTCTGTATGTAGTTTTGTGAAGGGAACCCTAAGGAAACGCCAGGAACCGGTTGAAACCCTGGATAAGGAAAATACAGTGGATTGCAGTGGGTTTCCGCCTGAAAAGTTCTGCTTTGGGAGATAAACGTTCAGGTCGAGGCTTATGATGCATGAATCATGAGCCGATAAGTCGGTAATGCAGATAGCGCAAGGATACGATAACCTAAAATGCAGCACGCATGAATTCAGGGTTTCAGTTATCAGCATCACCGGACACACTGCATAACTCTGCTTTAGCCCATAAAAGAAGAGTGTGGAAGGATGCTAGTTTGAGTCCGTATTGGTTACGAAATTGATCGACGAGAATATCGACTAGTTCTTCAAGGTAGCCGACATCTGGTCTCTTATTTGAGGTGGTATCAATTGTTCCTTGGGCTAAGAGTTCATCTTCATCTCGATAAAGTTCGGTGTAGGAGATAATCAATCTGTCCTTCCATTCCTGGAGTGTGCAGCTACCTGTATTTAGCAACCGATTCTCATCAAGATCGAATATATCAAGCAACCTGTTTGTGGTTGCCATTTTGACATGGCGCTTTCCGTCAAGAACATTAACAATGTTAGTCTTTGATATATCCGGCAACAAGTTCTTGTAAAAGTATGATAAGTACGCATCGGTTTGAGACTCAGACCAATTTCTTAATGATTCAAAAGACGAATTGCTAATGGCCATGTTATGAACCGAGGCTATATCGTGATCAGAGCCTATTTTCTGCTCAATTTCTCTTTCAAAAATCGTTTTCCATAACTCATATTTGTGTGGTTTGACGTAGAAATAGAGCCAGGAAACTACCACAACAAGTCCCACTAGCTTAAGTTCTGGATGTCCTTGTCCATTTCTCGAAAAGCAGACATAACTTGCAGTTGGATCAAAAATGTTCATACTAATATGCTTTTTGCCGATCAAGTTCTTCACCATTTCAATCACTTCCAACGGCAATCTCAGTCTTAAAACTGTCTTGACAAGAAGTGGATAGTAGTTCAATTCGATGTTAGCTCCCTTGCCCAAACCGAGTGTGTGATAAAGCTTCACAAACTTTATATGACAGCCATCTTTGGCGTCGCCGTGTCCATGGAAAAACCTCAAAACATGAACGGGAAGCTTCAGTCGTAGCTCCGACGGAAGACAATTTTCGGATCGAAGAAACGGAATTCTTCCGATACTAGCCAGTTTCCATATGTCGCTCAGGTATACTGGGATATCGAGATGGAGAACCCCCAAGTAGCATAATAGTAGCAAGTCCGTAGGCGATGGCATGCTTGAATTCTTGCTAGAAGTTCGGGAATGGCATTTAGCAAGATATAAAGTCCAATAATACTTCACCACTATGCTGAAAGAGCTCGGAAGCTCAAAATGCTCTTGCAATGCGTCACCTTGTTTCCTTAGAATGTACTGAAAACTGCGAATCATCACCTTCCTCAACTCCAAACCGTGCGCATACTCTCTTTTGGACGTTCTTGACAACTCTCTATTCCACGTCCGCTGTGCCTGTGTATCAGTGAGTCCTTCGACGTTTCTGAGTCGACGGGTGAACCCTCCTTGTGATTCCATCTGTTCGTCTTCATCATTGATCTCAATATCGGCCTCATTGACATGGCCAAACTGGCAGACGCTCCGACCATTCACGCGGGCCCATAGCGTGGACGTGCAATTATCAACTCCACAAACAGGGCCTCGAACATATCTCTGACTCATTTCTGCCTTCTCAGGCAGCCACAGCAGTAAACAACCCCACCCGTTATAGCTCGTCAAGGTGAAGATTGAACTTCTTGAAGTTTTGCGGTGTAACGATTTTTCTCCACCACAATATTTTTCCATAGATAAACCATTCTGATTACATACAAGGGAACCTGTGAGACAGCCAGCTAAAATCCAAGAGAACATTCACCAAATCATGAGACATGACAACAAGTGAAGCTGACAATGATAATAATACCGTGCTTGACAGAGAAGAAGCGATTCCAAAGGCTTTAAAAAAGTATTGGAAGCGGAGATACAACTTGTTCCATAAGTTTGATGATGGTATAAAACTAACACACGAGCTATGGTTCAGTGTAACACCAGAAGAACTGTCTATATACATTGCAAAGTTCATCAGACACTGCTACCCCGAGGCCAGAAGTATTGTTGACTTGTTTTGCGGAGGAGGAGGGAACAGTATTCAGTTTGTGCGATTCTTTGACAAGTGTATCTGTGTGGACTACAATGAAACGAACCTCGCGTGTACCTTGAACAATATACAAGTTTATTTCAACAATGTAATGTTGGAGAAACTACAGAAGAGCTATGAACTTGTGTATTGTAACTGGGAGCATTCGCTGAATAGTGACACTGGCGATACTATTTCAAAAGAACAGGAAACGACTCGTTCGTTTATTAAGAAAGCCCAGTCAGAATCAATAGATATTGTATTTGCATCTCCTCCTTGGGGTGGACCTGAATACCTTCAATCTGACACATTTGACTTGAACAACTTGAAACCTCTTCCACTAGACAAACTTCTGCTCAGCATTCTCCAAATAACTGACAAGATTGTTCTATTTCTTCCCAGAAACTCCGATATAGATCAACTGAAAGACATTACGAGGCAGGTATTTGGCTCACCATCGAGGGTTAGAGTGAGCAGAGCATACATGGATGGCCGACTGAAAGGGATATTATGTTTTTGGGGAGATGAGTTCTACGACTATCACCGGCAAACCAACTCAAGCGATCTAGAGAGATAATGCACATATAGTATAACACGGTTAGCTTAGATAGGGATCTACTGTCATTTTTCACTACGGGTATTAAATAAAAAAAATGGTTGCATATAGTGCAAAGATTTTGACCACGAAAAAAGGGGCTGCGATTTTGGAGAGCTGCATACATCTTGGTGAAAATCCGGATGTTTCAAATCTCTCTTGTCTTGTTACAAGGTTCAAAGCTTTCACAGCTGAGAAAGTCCAAAAGAGTCACATCACAGGTCTCATACCTATAAGGGAACACGTGATCAGGTTGAACCGAGGGCCACGCTTTTTACCCTGTTGAAATAGATCACCTTCAAAGGGATACCCTCGTGTCGCCGTATGAGCATCGATACCTGACAAATAGGACTGATCTGTTAGATATTTGAGCTGAACGTGAACATAATTCCCTGATCTAGTTAGCTGTTGTGAGAGGCTCTAGTTCCCAGGATTTTCGAAGAAAAACTACTATCGAGATATATTCTGGTGTCTTGTTTAAACTAAGGCGCCCATGCCATTCAGCATTATAATTAATACCACATCACAAATCTGAAAAATGATTCTCCAGCCTTTTTATGGGAGGCGAGAGTTGCTTCAAACTCCCACAACGGAGATTGCAAGAGCTACGGCCACGTTTTTAGGAGGTACCGCACCCAATCCTCCTGATGAGGGATTCTGTCAAGATTTAGATTTGTTCGTCAAAATGTTGTACATTTTGATTGGAGAGTGCGAGATCAGTCTTAGCAGAAAAGAAATTATAGCATACCTGAAACCTGTCTCTCAATACTCAGGTTATTTATCGATTACTGCATGCCTGTTTGCTCAGCTACCCCAAGTGATAAAAATCTACTCTTCGAAGTCAGTTGAAGGACTTTCGCTTTCCTTCGTTGTTTGCTGGATTATCGGAGATATTTTTAGTTTTTCTGGAAGCTTGATTGTCAATTCAATGGCTTTTCCAACGTTACTGAGCTTGTATTACTTATCAATCGACACTCTGATAGCATTCCAGTTTTACTATTATAGTAAGCTCTATTATAATCCAGAGTCAAGATTTTTTCACAGAAAGAGGAGCCAAAAACTCAAGCAATATAAGAGTTCGCAATCAGCATTGGACGAGACGCTTTTGATGCGTAGTCAGAAGTCTAGTGAAGCCAACAAAGGTGCGAATGAAGGGGAATTACCCCAGGATGCAGAGCAAGCACCGACTCAAAAAGCTCCAGAAGTTGATACAAGAGGTCGGAGACAGAAAGATGAGAACGGCAATGAGAGTTCATCTTTTAAGCAGACACAGACAGGAGTACGCAAAATGGCGAGCTCCGGTCTGATTCTTGGATTGAGTAATGTACAGGCGTTACCATTAAGTACAAATATACCTCTTGATCAGGGAAAGACTAACAATGCCGCTATTGTGCGTATCATCCACATGTTACTCTCTCTAACGGCATATCAAATTGGTAAAACATTTGCATGGAGTTCTACCCTTTTCTATTTTGGATCTAGGATCCCACAACTGATTTTGAACCGCAAACTGGAAACCACTAGGGGAGTCTCTCTCAAGTTTATACTTTGTGCTTTTTTGGGGAACTTATTTTATTTAATCTCCTTGGTCACTTCAAAGTCAGCCCTGATTGGCGGTGATAGGTCACGCAAATTTTGGCTTACAGAATCCTGTTATGTGATAAGTGCTGTGGGAACGATGATATTGGACTGCATCTTGATCAGCCAGTGGTACAAATGGGATTACAGACGAGGACTTGGTCCACATGAAGTAGGAAGTTATCAATCAAGCTTGCGTGACAGTAACTCAATTGTTAGCAACAAACCGATCATGATTGATGACTACTCGAGACTTATGAGAAACAGATCCCCAATATTGATACAAAATACTCTAAGCCAGTACTCATCATCCCCAATCAACTTCAAGACTCCTTTATCGCCTACCCATGCCCGAAAGCTTAGCGAGTTGACGCCTCTTTCCCCGATAGATTTTCTTCTTGATGACTACATGGGAGCCAATTCTGACAAGAATGCGGTGATTGCTACAGCAGGATCTAGTGCTAACCAACAAGGCCTTGTTTCTCAAGGAACTACTACAACTCCAACAGGATCAGTAGGAAAACCTAATCATCATGCTTTAAGAGATCTGTTACTGTCGCGAACCAGAAACAATTTGCGCATGAGTAGACTCAGCTCATCAACTACAGTCAATGAAGAAGTTCAAAGGCCCTGCTTAGACATGGGAAACTCAAAAGTTTCTGATGAGAACAATTGTGGAGACGATGATGTGTTCGGACCAGAGTCTATCCATAGTGGCTCTGCTGATGATAACAACGATCAGAATCGTCAGGGCCTGAATAATGCTGAGAGCATTCTTAGCTATGGATCTATCAACTGAAAAGAGCGATACATATAAATTTATACATAACTAAAAGTATATAGCATGAGACTTACCGAGGTTTCTTTATCATTATCAGTATTAAGCACCTTCCTTTTAAAGAAGGCGATTATGTAAGCGACTTTGCCTCGTCTCAGAAGGGGTAAATATAATTATCCCAATTGGGAAATAATCATGAGTGTAGCACTACCGCCGTTTCTGTTTAAAGTGGGTGGCAAACCAAAAAAGGGCTTCTAATAGATATTATTAGGTTCAGAGGATACGGGGAGATAGTTAAAGATTGTTTAGTTCCAGCATCTTTAACAGCTATAGAAGGTGAATTGACTCAAGCAGGGTACATCAGGAGCTTTGAAGGACTGTCATTTTGTTTTCTGTGCCAAAAGGAGGGAAACAAGTAAGACGACATTATTAAAAAGAGGGCTTTTAGCTAATAAAGGGGAAAAGGTTCAATCGTTTATCATTGTTATTGCTTTGACCTAAGATGAAGTTATCGTTATCTACACTTATATCTGTTGCTCTTGTCTTAGCATCAGGCCCTAGCTCTGTTGCTGAGGCAAAGGTTCACCGTGCTGCCATTAAGAAGCATGCTTTAAGTGATACTTACAAAGATGTGAGTTTTGGTGATTATGTGGAGTCACTCAGAAACAAGTACATTACTGGGTTCGAAAAGCATATGAAATCTGCTGCCAATCAAGTTGCATTTGTCCCATTCATCGAGACAACCGAGGATCAAGTGGCTACCGAGCCTTTAGAAGCCGGCCATGATACTCCATTAACTAACTACATGAATGCTCAGTATTTTACCGAGATTGAATTGGGAACTCCTGCTCAATCTTTCAAGGTTATTCTAGACACTGGATCTTCTAATTTATGGGTTCCAGGTACTGAGTGCTCGTCTTTGGCGTGCTATCTACACACCAAGTATGATCATGACGAATCCTCAACATACAAGGCCAACGGAAGCGAGTTCTCGATTAAGTATGGATCGGGATCTTTAGATGGGTACGTCTCTGAAGATACTCTTACTCTCGGAGACTTGGTGATCCCCAAGCAGGACTTTGCGGAGGCAACCAGTGAGCCTGGTCTTGCATTCGCCTTCGGTAAGTTTGATGGTATTTTAGGTCTTGCCTTTGACTCTATTTCTGTCAACAAGATTGTGCCTCCAATTTATAATGCGATTGAACTAGGATTACTCGATGCACCACAGTTTGCGTTTTATCTTGGTGACACTTCTAAGTCTGAGGACGATGGTGGAGAGGCTACATTTGGTGGAATCGATGACTCTAAGTATGAAGGTAAAATCACTTGGCTTCCTGTTAGAAGAAAGGCCTACTGGGAAGTTAAATTGAATGGAATTTCTCTTGGAGATGAATATGCTCCACTAGAAAATTACGGTGCTGCAATTGATACCGGTACTTCTCTGATTGCTCTCCCATCTCAACTTGCCGAGATACTAAACTCTCAGATTGGCGCAGAGAAATCTTGGTCTGGTCAATATACAATTGATTGTGAAAAAAGAGACTCCCTTCCTGATTTGACTTTCAACTTTGATGGATACAACTTCTCCATTTCTCCTTACGATTATACTTTGGAAGTTTCAGGATCATGTATTTCTGCGTTCACTCCAATGGACATACCAGCACCAATCGGTCCTCTTGCAATTGTTGGAGACGCTTTCCTAAGAAAGTATTACTCGGTCTATGATCTTGGAAAGGAAGCTGTTGGATTAGCTAAAGCAGTCTAAGTTCTGTTATGATGGCCTCTACCTGAGAGTTTTTCTTTTTCCTCTTCTCTTAGATTCGAACCTGCATGCAAACTAAATATCTGGCCAATGTCTATCCATGCAAGAAAAGCGTCTTATTTGTGTCGTTTCTTTGTTCAATGTTAATATAATGATAACAATAGTGTAGTCAATAATTATTCAGATCAACTCTTTTAGATTTCTTAGAGCTTGAAGTAATAGTTGCCATCTTTTGCTTTTTGTCTAAATGTCCACTCAAAGGAGCTAGAGCAGAAGATGCCTTTCTCTTATAGTTGACGAGCTGCGACTCAGCCTCGTCTTGAGGCTCGATAACGACTTGAGTCGAATCTCTTTCAGCTCCTCTAAAAAGACCTGTAGTGTCATTAATTATGAGTCTATAATCGAGCATCTGGCCCCGTTGCTTATCGATAAACAGACTTATAATATCTCCGTTATGCAGTTTTGCTTTATTCCCCTTCTTCAACTTCTTGCCGTTGACATAGCATCCATTAGTGCTAAAATCAAGTAACCAAATATCTTCTAGTCCCATAGCTGGTGACTCAAATATTGATGATTCTGTTGTTATAGGGTGTCGTTTTTTCATTATTAGAGCATGGATCTTGGATATTCGCTCATCTGTTATGGTGTGGTCAAGATAATCGAGCCGTCCAATATAAAACAAAGGCTGTCCTTGTTTCAAGTGAACGAGTCTCCTGTACTGAGAGCCATTTGAGTGGCTGTCATCTGATGATGACGTTAATTGGCGACTCAAAGTCAGAAAAGTACCGGTAGGAACTTTCTGGCTATTTGTATTTTCATTAAGAGAAGATTGCATCTGTGAGAAGTTGGTTTGCTTAGATGCAGAAATGTTTGATGAAGTAGTGGAGCTAACTAATGATGATGCAAACTCTTCAGTGATCAGTGCTCCGTTCTCGGTAGCATCTTGATTTTGACCAGGTCTTTGAGTTGATCTAGGAATTTGCGGCACTTTGAAAACAGAAGATGCATCTCCAAGGCGATCAATACTTGTCAGAGGAACTTCAACAATAGATGCAATCCCCTGAGAAAGTCTTTGTTGATGCGATTGGCTCTGCGAGAGACTGACCTGGGAATCTTTGTTCGATATACGCTCAATCCATGGATGAGCCAAAGCTTCACGGACATCCAATCTTAGAGATACATCAACTTCCAAAAGCCTGCTAATGAAATCTCTTCCTTCCAAAGAAACACCATTTTCCTTCAATAGAGACTCGTGATAGTTTCCATTGGTAATATTTTTGAATAAGGCGTCTTGCGTTGAACCACTGAATGGAAGATGTGCAGTTAAAATCACAAATATTAAGCATCCAATGGACCACATATCCACTTTGCTGGAATAAGAGTCATCAGATACTCGGCCTTTGCCTAAATATCGTCTTTTTTTCAGATCCATCTTAGGCCCATATTTACCAGTAATCACCTCAGGGGCCAAATATGCTAATGTGCCACAGAATGTCTTCATCATACTCACTTTGTCCTGGCCCTTTGCCAAACCAAAGTCTGTAATTTTGACAGTCACAGGATCATCCTGAGCGATCAAAATATTGTCAGGCTTCAAGTCTCTATGAGATATTCCCTTCGAATGGATATATTCGATAGCAACAAGAACTTGGCGTGTAATCTCCTTTCCAGCGGCCTCCCCTACAGACCCATAAGAAGCAACAAAATCCATAAGATCTCCACCGGGTATAAACTCCATCACTAAATAGTAATAATCCGTATCTTCATAAAATGCTTTCAACCTGACAATTCCTGGATGCCTCAATCTACGTAGAATTTCCAGTTCTCGAGTAACTCCTTCCAGTCCGCCCGTAAGTGCCTTCTTCTTGGATATTATCTTGACGGCATACGTTTCTCCGGTAGCTCTCTCGATAGCTTTCTTGACGGTCGCAAATGCTCCTGACCCAACAATTTCGTCTCTTATTATAAAATCACTGTGGATACCTGTGTTGGATGCATTGCTTGCAACCTCCCCCTCTTTGTCATCAAACTGAGTTGCTTTTGGAAAATGAACCACAAACCTAATAATATCAGCAGAAACGCCAACCCCTATACTTATCTCATCACCTTGCGTTAGAATATAGTTAGTTCCTTTGATCAATTTCGATCCATTAATCCAAGTTCCGTTCGTTGACATGTCTTGGATCATTATATTATTTGGTATACCGGTTGACTTGGTACCTCCGGGGCTCATCGCCCTACCATTGGTAACATCTTTGGCAATTGTCCAAAGTTTAAAATGCTTGTTACTGATTCTATTGCTATTTGTCCTCAGAACATAATCACAAGACTCTGCTCTACGGCCAAAGATCCATTCTTTTTTCAAATCTGTACTCAGAACCTCCTTGTCCTTCACATCGATAAATGCATTCCCTTCATGAATGCTGGTATCGGTAGTGCAGATCAGTCGGCAAACCACCCCTGATCTAGCCATATCTTCTGCAACAGCATCTGTATGTGGATTCACAGCACTCGGTTGCGTAGGCTGGGTCACTTGTGTTATATCCAGTTGCTTTTTAGTCAGCCCATAGATCTCGGAGTGACTATCACCAGATCCAATGCTCCCCATGCTACAGGATAGCAAATTTTCAGCGGAAAAAACCACCAGCTAAGATACTGGTGTATATTCTTAGAGCCACTGTTCTTTTGGAGCAGATATGCCTCGTAATATGCTCTATATCTTATATTTCTGAATCGAAACTGTCGGTAGGGCAAAAAGCCTTTCCACTTTTAAGCAGACGCGTTTTCTATTTTGTTTTCTTTGATTTCAAGCCACATTTGGAGGTGGCGGTGCTGAGTCTGATTTGTGGCGGTACACTACACAATCGAAAAATTATTTTTGTATATGGATTTGAACTAGCAAATCTCAAGAGTTACATTGACCAAGTATTGATCAGTGATTAGGTGGCTACATAAAGGCAATCTCAGCAATGACTGCCGAAAAGAGACAACTAATAGATGAAAGTGAAGACTCAAGTCGAAAAAAAGGCATCTCAGATGTTTCTAGAAATAAAGATCTTGGAATCTCAAAGCTCTCAGATCATTCGAAACAAGGCATCACCGAACAAGAGGTAGGAATAACTGAACATATTTATAATGGAGGCGGTAGAATAACTGGAATCTTGAAGCAGAGATATAGCGACTTTCTTGTGAATGAAATCGACAGTTCGGGAACCGTTGTTCATTTGACTGATGAGGGTTTCGAGGAAGAACCAACTGAAAATTTCAAGGAAGGTAAGGACAGTCAAGTCCAAAAAGACAGTTCAAAGCCCAAGTTTGAAGTTGAAGACGCTGAAAAAGATGAATTGATATCTATTTTTGGTGAACAAGATACAGAAAAGATTTTTGAGCTAGCAGAAGGCAAAACCACTGTTACCACTGAGAAACAATTCCCCAGTAAGGAGGAGAGAACAAAGATTCACCACCTTCTCAAGAATGCTTTTAACAATAGAATTGAAGCGATAACCACTGCCAACAATAACTTTCAGATGGCACTTAGAAGTAGAAGTACGTCTCGTAAGAGAGACCGTGACAGAACTCCTAGAATAAAGCTGAATCATAATCTTGGTGACAGATCCGAGTTTCTGCATTTTGTTATTTATAAGGAAAACAAGGAGACAATGGAAGTAGCCGGTTTACTAACCAAGCTGTTGAATATCCCAATCAAACGAATAAAATATGCAGGAACGAAAGATAGACGAGGTGTGACTGTTCAAAAAGCATCGCTAGAGAAGTTATCAGTAGAGAGAGCAAACAGTTTGAATAAGGCTCTACGGGGTATCAGGGTAGGCGGGTTTTCCTACGCCGATGTTCCTTTGCATTTAGGGGATCTTCAGGGAAATGAATTCATAATTACGATCAAAGATGTCAAATGTGTTGATGAAAGTTGTTGTCTAGAAGATTCTGTAAAGGATATAATGACGTCGTTGAGTGCAAACGGGTTCATCAACTACTTTGGTATGCAACGATTTGGGACGTTTTCAGTATCAACACATGAAGTCGGACGAGAAATCTTACAAGGAAATTGGAAGCAGGCTGCTGAGCTTGTATTAAGTGAACAAGATATCGTGGTTCCGAGTTCAGTGGAAGCAAGAAGAATATGGAAAGAAACCAGAGACCCTTCAAAAGCACTCAAGAAGATACCTCGTTATTGCAGCGCGGAGTTCTCAATTTTGAGCAGATTAGAAAGAGCCGACAAGAACACAGAAGGTTGTTATTCTTCAACCGCATACTTCAATGCAATAATGGGAATTCCCCGGAATCTGAGATTAATGTACGGTCATGCTTATCAATCATATGTCTGGAACCTAGTTGCATCGAAACGTATTGAACTATTTGGACTGCGAGTGGTGCAAGGTGATCTCGTTCTAGAAGATGGTGATAACGATGTAGAAAATGAGCTTGTTGATTCGGATGGAGAGACATTTGAACAGGATCTGAAAAAAAGTGACATAGTAAAGGTACATCAAGTGACACAACAAGAGGTCAATGAATCAAAATATACCATCAATGATGTTGTTCTCCCAACTCCAGGATTCAGTGTGACATATCCAGACAATGAAAAACTCAAGCAAGTCTACACTGACGTGATGGCAAAGGATGGGCTTGATCCATTCAATATGTCAAGAAGAGTCAGAGAGTTCTCACTTGCTGGATCCTACCGGCAATTGGTGGCGAAGGTTTCACACTTGGAGTATCATTTCAGAGAATACAATGATAACAACGAATCTCTAGTGCTGACAGATTTGGAAATCTTGAAACTGAAGCGAGATCCACAGAAAGAGCCGATATCTCAAATACTGCCATCATCTCATGGCGGTAAACTAACAGCCTTGATACTCAAGATGCAATTGGGCACATCGTCTTATGCAACAATGGCTTTAAGAGAGCTCATGAGTGGTGATACTTCAAGGCATAGCAACATTATGTCACTGAAACAGGAATAGCGTCTAAAAAACTAAAAAGAGGCGATAAAAACTATCCCTCTTTTTTAAAAAAACTCTCAAGAGCCATCTTTAATGACTTTAGATCTTTGATCTCCAAACTTTGAGGCGTCAGCGGACATAACTTGTTCACTGTATTGCTGCACTATTGCTGCACAGTTGCTGTATCTTTGCTTTACAATAGCGCGACTGGTAGGGTGGTAGGGGCAACTGTGATCCCCAAAGGCATCACCTCATGTTGCGCCAGATATCCCTGGCAGATGATGTTTCAACAATTCACTCACTCGCAAATGGAAATCCGGCCACTTCTGTGAGAGCTGGAAGATCAAGATTGCCATCATTGAGCTCATTTCTCGGGTCCGCGGAGAACTCAAAAGATGAGAAGTTTGGGTTTAGAAGATTAGCCAAAAGCCTGCTTTTAAACGACAATAAAGGTAGTGCTAGCCGGGACATCGAGTTTGATGAAATGGGCCGTGCACAGTACGATGAAGAGAAAGACTCACTTCGCTATTACGAGACAGCCAAAAACTATTCACTCAGCTCTGCAAAATTGCTCAACAGAAAGTTGTTAGGGGATTGGATGGGAAATTCATCCAAGCACCCGCCACAGCGTACTGAGACCAGAGATCTTGAGCTGACGGACAGAGAGGACAGCTTTCTGTCAAAGTTAATGGACAGTAATTTAAGATTAGGACCAGAACTCGGAGCGTACGGTCGAAAGACTGTTCGTGGAGTCTCCGAGGAAGAAACCAGCGAACCAATAAGGGAACTAAGACAACCTAAAAAGAGCGCCGGAACTAGTGCTCCTGGGAAAGATAGGGGTGCTTTGAAGAAAAACGAGAACATTCTTAATACGTCTTTGACTTTGGACACAAAGATTGTGGAGGGAGGCCAAGTGGGTGTAATAAGAGAGCATCGTGCTATCGAGCTATCGAGCATTCAACCTAACACCAGTCTAACAAGCATCATGAGTCAGGTGTATGGTGGACCTTTGGAGAAGATTGAATTATTACACAAGGGAAATATGCAACCGGTTGACGAATATGATCCTCAAAAACCACTGAATTGGACAGAAACAGTGCTTCACTTATACTTTCAACGCGATGACGACGCTCTGAAATTTATGGAGTACGCTTTTACTGGTATGTTCATTGTGAACGGATATCATCTACATCCATCATGGGTAGTGAACGGCACATATGGCAACGATGCACCCGGAGAGAACGATAGTGAATCCAGGGCGTTGGAAATTATGAAATCAAGCGAATGTGCTCGGCGTGTGCTTGTATTGAAAAAACCGATACTTGCAAAATCACGTTTTGGAGCCCATACGGCATCGGGCGACCGCAAAAGACCAAGCTACCCTGATCCGATACTTAACTACTCTGATGACCTGGATGTGAACCAGGTGCGTGCCGATTTCTCTCAATTTGGCCCCATTGTGGAGATTCTTCCTGTTGTATCGCGCAAATTATGTTTTGCAGTTCAGTACTTTGATGTTCGCTCCGCTATAGCAGCTAAACACACTCTTCAGGCCAAAGGATCCTATGCCCATACTGAAAGTTCACTCTCAACAAAGTACAAGGACTGGTATGTGTGGTATGGACGCGATCCGGCAGATAAGGCCGCTCTTATAGTATGATGAAGGAGATATATTTTTAAACATTTTTTCCTTGGTCATTTTATATACTATAACAGACCTTTTTCTTTTATATAATATATTTGTTTATCGACAACTCGACACAGAGAAGAGCAACAGCGACTGACCGAGGTCACACTCCAATATTCAGACATGCTAATTGACAATCGAGCGATGTCCATGTATAAAAAAGGTGGCCTCCTCGTAGCAGGCCTTCAAACTTGTTGGAGAGTGAGGTCTGTCGGGCCTCAGTTGGTCTCCACCATCTTAGTTGGTGGAAGAGGTCTTTCGACTACGTCAGAAGCTAAAATGCAAGAGGACAGTCCAAGTATCGACTCAACGATTCATGATCGGTTGAACGCAACGAAGTCGCTCCCACAACTTCAGGTTCTGGCATCGAAGGCTGCTGTCATGGAGAAAGTGATTCAAGAAAAGCCCGACTCTAGATTCAAAGGCGCTGTTGTGACATATCGGGTGCTGAAAAGCTATCTGACCTTCTTCAAGCAGGGAATCATGAATATCTGGGGGAACTGGCGTTATTTGCGGCAGAACGTATACAATGGAGGTGTTTATATGATTGATGCTGGGGCTGCTGCTGGAGATGTGGCTACTGGAGACCCAAAAGACAAGAAAGTCCCGCTTTCTTCGAGAACCCTCAGCACGATAACAGATCAACTGGCTACAGTTATTCGATGCTATGAGAACGAACATCGTGTTACTGACAAACACTCAATCAGCATCAGCCGCAGTGACTACCAGTTGATGCTACGGACCAAACATGACTTTCCGAAACTACCCTTGTTTGGAGTATTGTTTCTGCTTCTAGAAGAACTTGCGGTTGTTCTTTGCTACGCCGTGCCTTTCTTGACCCCCTCCACCTGCGTATTTCCCCGACTCATGCCTCGGTACTACCACAGAAGCATTAAAGCCCAGCGCAAGCTGCTACAACTCAGAAAGGACAGAAAATTCGAGCAAGTGATCCAACTGAACCCCTACAGCATTACCGCGCCCCATGAACTGCGTCTTCTCTGTGACATGCTCCAGATAGCAGTTGAACCGCTTTCCCACCTGTATACCACGCAGGAGCAGCTGCGGAATCTTCTTCTCCGCAGATACAAGGAGGTGTACGTGGATAATTACCTGTTGATCCGGGACGGTGGCGTGGCTGGACTTAATAAGCTCGAGCTTTGGGCAGCATGTTTGCAGCGTGGACTTGTTGACTTCCAAAAACTCAGCACACAGGCTACAGCCCCAGACTTTCTCTCCGCTTTGGACGAAAACGAAATGCGTAATATTCTCAACAAATATCTTGCCGAATACGCCGTTCCGGGCGTCAATGCGGGTCTTCTCGGGGCCTCTGTGACCTGCTCGGCCGCCAATTAGCAGTGACCACTGGCCATGTCTCTGCTGGTCGACCGTCAGGACCCGACCAGGCACTCTTGTTTATACACCCCTAGAATGTACATACTGTAGTAGTACCCGCACGGCTTGATCCGGTGCAAGGATGTAGACCTCCCGGAATAACGTGGAAGAGGAAAAAAATGTTAGCAAATTAAAGTGTTGGAAGTAGTCTGATGAGTCTTAGGTGATCGCAGAAAAGGCTGTACAGCGCGCGGGCATCCTGATTGAGTTGTTGGGACACCAAATAGCTGTGGAAGTGAATTAAGAGCATTTGGCGCACTTGGCATCTTTTTTTATCTGCAGAGTCCTTTGGATGCTACAATTAAACACTATCCCTTTAGGATATACTTTATAGAGACCACTACAGGGAACTTGATACAGCTTTTGGCTAGTTAATTACTGTGAAGTAATACAGACACTGTGGCTATTGGTCCTGCTGAGCTCTTTGTCGCCAGTTGTTTGTTCCGCTGTTCCCGTCTAGAGAAATTTTAAAGGACTCCCATACGGCCGGGTGGTTGCTGCTTTTACGCTACCCTTTCTTCCCCATAGAAGGAGGTTTCCAAGTTTTGATCTCATTGTCACCTTAGAATGCCTACTAGATTTTCTTCGCTAGCCGGAATCGGCCATCACAAGCATCACGATGAACACGGTAAGGTGAGCCCATCCAGCTCTAATGTGGGCAGTTCCCCGATGTCTCACACAAACAGTTCCCGCAGATCCTTCTTCGGAATAAATATGGGTAAATCCTCATCTATTGAATCACAGGTATCTTCTGCATCTGACCCTCATCACCACCACCAACAGCATCCTGCTGCCAATCTTACAGGTTCTCCCCACCAGCCACCGGCTATTGCTCATGACGGTCACTATCATCAGGAAGGACGTAATCCAGCAAAGAATGCATCTATGGTGCAGCTGAAGCGCTTTTTTAGACCTAAAAAGCACGAACCAGGCCCTGGAACCCTGTCTCATCTTTCGTCTTCCAGTTTTGGGGGTTCTTCGTCAAGTTTAAAGGACAGATTCCATGGTCATTCGTCTAAGGAGGTTTCCCCAAGGGTTTCCCACGCGGAATTGTCAAGTCCTACTTTCACACACGATGCAAATAATAACATGATTGTAAAGACGGATCCTCGATTCTGGGATGACCTCGAAGGATCTTTAACAAAGAAGTATGGAAAGCTGGGAAAAGTCTTGGGATCTGGAGCTGGTGGATCTGTAAGACTTCTTGTTCGTGAAAGTGATAGTGTCGTGTTTGCCGTCAAGGAATTCGTGCCCAGAAGACCTAATGAGAGCATCAAGGAATACGCCAAGAAATGTACTGCTGAATTCTGTATTGGAAGCACCCTCCATCATCCTAATGTGATTAAGACATTGGATATTATCAGCGAACATAATCAATATTTTGAGGTGATGGAATATGCACCTATCGACTTTTTCGCTGTTGTTATGTCTGGTAAGATGACAAGATCTGAAATCAACTGTTTCTTGAAACAAATAACACTTGGTGTTCATTACCTTCACTCTGTAGGTTTGGCTCACCGGGATTTAAAGCTGGACAACTGTGTTGTTACAAAGGATGGAATTCTAAAGCTGATTGATTTTGGTTCAGCCGTTGTGTTCAAATATCCATTTGAAGATGAGGTGGTGATGGCTCATGGCATTGTTGGTTCTGACCCTTATCTTGCTCCAGAAGTGTTGAGCTCCACAGAATGTTACGATCCTCAGCTTGTTGATATATGGTCGATTGGTATTATTTACTGTTGTATGACATTACGCCGGTTCCCTTGGAAGGCTCCTAAAAAGGAAGACCCAAGTTTCAGTTTATACTGCCAGTCTGATGACGTACCACATGACTATGTTGAAAGTGCCAAACATCACAAACTGTTATTGGTGGAGAGAAAGAGAAAGATTTTAGAGGCGAAGGAACGAGATCTCAATGAACAGAATGACGAAAATGCCCATCAGGAGACTGCTGCTTCTGTGGAAGCGCAATCCGATGAGAAAGCACCTGATCAGCTCTCGGAGAAAGTCAAGCAATTGCAAGTGAAGGACTCAGACCCTTCATCTGCTGCAGTAAACACAGAAATGCCAAAAGATTTTGATTTCAGCAAGCTACCTGATCCTTCTTTAATTGCTGTTGATCCTGCCCCAATCGATGTTGCAGATCAGCAAAAGAAGGAGGAAGCTCCTGCTGCTCTAAAGCACATAGCTGGAGAAGCATCAGCGGTAGCAGAGGTGAAACAGGTGGAGCCTGATCATACCAGTCCTGCTCCAGCAACAGAAGGTGGTGCCAGTATAGCAGATAAAGAGGCGCATAATGCAGAATCCACAGTAAAAGAAGAGATGCCAAAGACTACTGAAACTCCGCAAGATGCAGATACTGCTTCGCAGATAAAAGAAGAAAAGCCAGAACGTCGACAAGCTGCTGGCCCAAAATCTCACAGACAAATTCATGGACCGTACAGACTCATGAGACTCCTCCCTCATGCATCCCGGCCTCTTATGTCTCGCATGCTGATGGTGGATCCTTCAAAGAGAGCAACTATGAAGGATATATTTGAAGATGAATGGTTTTGTGAAGTCAAGTATTGCACAGAGGATGATAAGGGAACTGCAATATTGGACCCGGGTCACAAGCACACGCTTGAAGGCTAACTGGAGCCACATGCGCTTATTTATTCTTCACCTATAAATGTACATAGAGCAGCCTGTGTCTTTTTCTTTATTATACGCTTTCAGGCTGACTTCTTTGACCGACTTTTGACTTTGCACTTTTATACACACTTATCTTATATTTATCAAGAGCAATGCACTGTAGATGAATTGACTTGGGTGACCAGTTGGTTGAGCTTTGTAGCAAGACTATCGACGCGCCGATCGTTCTGAGAACTATTTATTTTTTTCCCTGCTTATTATGTGTTTACGTTTCGATAGGCATTTACTGAGTACTTGCACTGATTTCAGCATTAAAGAGGGCATTCAAGGGCATGGGGACACCTCTGTTATCAGAAAGGCAGGTAGAAGAGCTTCATAAATCGATTGTTCAGTATCTGCGGCCTTTTTTCTGCGATGAAAACAGTAATGTACTTGAGGAGATCACCACGAAATTGATCCCTGATTCCTCACTTGAACAGTTCACTTCCACGCTTGAGCCGACCATTCCGTCTCACTTCCTTGAGAAGAAATGGAGAACTGTTCTAAGACTACAGAAAAGAGTACATGATCTTGAGAAAGAGGCTGCTGAGTACAAGGAGCTGGTGGACAACTACTCAGAGCTGTTAGAATCTGCTACAAACTCTGATTTTCGGAAAAATAAGCTTGACTGGATACCGAGTCGTACGAGAAACATATTACGACTTCATCGGACCTCTGTTACTGCAGTAGCAATACATCCCTTTGAGCCAATACTGGCCACTGGATCACAGGACGGAACAATTGCTATCTGGAACATCTTGGACCTATCTGAGCCAGAGAGAGTTATCAAGAATGCTCATGTTCGGTCGATTAACTGTCTCGCATTTCAGCCGTCGGAAATAACTGTGGAGACCAAGAAGATATTGGGGCTGGCCTCGTGCTCTTCTGATCTGCTGATCAAATTGTGGGACTTCAAGTCGGGAACCACTGTAAGGGTTCTTGCTGGACACGATCATATTGTATCTCAGGTCCAATTTAACTCCGTTGACCCTACGCAATTGGTGAGCTGCTCAAGAGATTGTACCGTGAGACTATGGGACTGCACTACAGGGTGGTGCTTAAGATCAATCAAGGGACATTCCGACTGGGTGCGATCTGTAGATATAAGTTCAAACGGCGAATTCATTCTCAGCTGCTCTAATGATCAGTCTGTCCGGTTGTCACATACATCCACAGGTGCAGGAATAGGTCTTTGTTTAGGACATGAACAAGTCATTGAAGACGTTTTATTTTTGCCAAGGAGTATCAATAAATATCTTGATCCTGTCAGTCCGGTTGATGATGATGAAAGGTATGAAGAATTGGGATATAAATACTGCGTGAGTTGTGGAAGAGATTGTTTGATAAAAATATGGCTCTTACCCTTGCCTGATATGACAAACCCAGAACGACCGTCAGCTTCAAGCAACCCTCGTGCCTCTCTCATATATGAGATTAAAGCCCATTCTTCTTGGGTTCGCAGTCTGACGTTGCACCCTAATAGCTACTATCTTGCATCCTCATCTGACGATAAGACAATAAAAATATGGGATTTAAGAACTTTAGCCAGCAACAAAGAAAAGAGAATTACGCTGATTACTCAATTAAAAGGTCATGAAAACTTCGTTAATGCTGTACGTTTTGCTGACCCTGTTAGGGCAGAACCTTTGGAGTTAACAGGAGACGAACAAATTGATAAGGCCAGAGAAGAGAAGTTACTCTCAGATGGAATACGATGCTACCTGGTCAGCGGATCCGCCGATGATACTGCAAGACTGTGGACTTAGATCCTGCTGTACGCTGTTGTACCAACTACGGGAGCACCTACCGCTGCAGAAACGTCTTTTAACTGGAATGCAAACAGCATCTTTGAAGTCCCACCATTCCATGATTTCTGCAACGCTTTCAACGCACGCAGCGTTACAGTTTCCACACGTCTCGCCATTATTTCCGTGTACGAGAGCTTTCACTGCCAGTCTATACACCCTTTCAGGTGCTGTCTGGCGCCAGTTTTGCAATTCAGATTCAGAGATTCGATATGACGAAATCTTACGGAGACACAACTCCGTGAGGGTTGAGATCCAGCTACCACCATCAATATCATTTATTGGAGGATCGTCATTAGTGAAAAACTGAGAGTCAATCCCTTTTTCTTGCAACGCTGATACACTTCTGGCTAAGCTTATTGCATTCAAGGCCGCTGCAGACACAAACTTGCGCTTACGTGTCCAATGCAACTGCCCAACATACCGCAGCTTACAATCATCTCTGTCAAACTGACTTTTTTCTACCTTATGAACATCACCAGAGTCTTTCCATTCAATGAGTGGGTTTGGTCTGATTCTCAGAGTTTCCATCTGGCTTAAATTCAAAATATTGTGGGGAAGGAATTTGATTTTATTATTTGAAAGATTAAGAGACTTGAGGTTGATCAATCTTTCAATCATGCCGGGAATTCGAGCTATTTTGTTACTGCGAAACGATAATACTTCCAACTCTTCAATCTCACAAAGCTTTGGGGTAAGCGACCGCAATTCATTACGGGCAGCATGTATATGAAGAATCGGTTTAATGATACCTGTGGGAGCAAAGATAACTAAGTCCTTGAAATCCGAGATCTGATCTGGTAGAGAATTCAAATGCAAATCTTCAAGGTCCAGGCTGTAAATCCGGTTGTGAACATCTGCTTCCCTCTCAAAAAGACTGGATATTCTTTCAATTGCTGCATCAACTGATGATTGTGAATTCTGTACAACGAAAAATGCGGGATCATCGTATAAACTGGGTCTGTATCCAGGTGGAAATTTGGAATCAGGAAGCTGAATACCATAAACGTGGCCATCTCTGTCGAGAGCCAATCTCTCAAACGGTTCCTTCTCTTGCCTTATTGCGGACCTTCCTGGAATTCTTGGTCTCTTTCTAGCAGGTTCTGACACCAAAGTAGACGAATTTCTCGAAACCATATGAAGAGTCTTCTGAGAATTATCAATAACTGTGGACTGTGATTGTGGAAATAGCGTTGGTGAAGATGGTAATGTGGTTGAGCACGTTGTTTTGGAGTTATCTGGTTCCAAATCAATTTCGGTGGCTATATCGCTTGTAACAGCATCGCTGTTATAAATGTCTGGTTGCTCCAAGGCTGGAGAGCTAGCAAGTCCTGAATTAGATCCGGGGAAATTAAATTGGAAAGGATCAGGTACTGCTGTTGTGTTGATAGTCAATGGAAGAGCCACAGACGAAGAGCTTCCGGCAAGAGTCGGAACGTCTGACGTTGAACTAGTTCTCCTTTTAACTTTGAGTGGAAATTGGTATGGCAAAAAATCATTTCCTGTTTCCTGGTTTCCGTCTGACATAGCATCGCTGTCCCACTCATCGTTGTTGTCTGCTGTGCGAGACAGTGTTCTTCTCTTTCTGTGGATAACTGGATGTTGTTCATTAGACTCTTGGAGCGTTGACTTATTATAAGCCAGTGGAAGAAGTGTGCGCATTTTCGCCGTTTTTCAGTATCAAAGAAAAAGATCTTTTGGACGAACGTGCCACATGTGTGGTTATGGGTGTTTGTCGTAGTCACTGGACACGGCAACAAGAACAGTGAAGCGCTTGTTTCAACATTCCTCTCGTGATGCTAACACAAAAACGCGTTCAAAAATTAAAGGGTTTGTGGGCAGCACAGCCTTAGATTTTACAATCTGTCGCACTGCCAGATATTACAAGCAGAGATGGTTAGTTGATTGGCTGATTGAGTAACGATGCTGGTGATTTCATTGTTCTGTATTATACTGCTATACTGCGGGTATTAGACGTATTGCATGATGATGCTGGAAATCCATGCGAGCGTTCATCGGTGAAGCAATTGATTATTTGATTGTGGAAAAAAGGAATGCTAGATATCAACCACCTTTGGTGGTGTAAACGCCACTGCGCACGTTAGGCGTCTTTTATGATGGGACGATGTCGGGGATAAGGCTTCATCTTTTTCATATACCGAATCTTTTGATCTGGATTTTGGAGAGGTGGAAGTTTCATGGTTGGTGTGTTTTCTTTGGTGATGGTGATGATGGCTGTGTGGATAGGCGATATTTTCATCAAGACAGCAGAAGGACTTTCTGCGCTGAAGATCTATGCAACTTTCCAGCTTGTCGAAAGCATGGTCTTCTACATCGAGTGATGTACTACAGTCTGGATCACATGGTTCAAAAAGAGACTCTGTGTCGGACGAATCCTGGTTATCGTGCCCAGATTCGTTCAATGTGAGAGGATTTTCTGAAATTGGAGATGGAATCCGTGGAATATGATCCTTCTGATTTTCGAAATGGAAGCCTTGAAACATCCGGGACAGCTGTGCATCGGAGAGAATAGCAGGGCAGGATTTTGTACGTCTTGATGTGTGTTCAACAGGGCCATCCCTTTTCCAATCCATAGGAGCGCTATTGTCGCCAAAAGAGTACTCCTCGCCCTCTGTAATTGTTGATGGGACACTGGAATGCCCCTTTCTTCGTCTGAAATAAACTAGAGACCCAACCAGGGGTGTTGTACCTTCACACGCAGCTTGCTCTTGTGGTATTGGTATATTTTCAATAAAGGAGGCTGCTTTTTCTCCAGTGGCATTATTCTCAGCAGACAAACTCTCCAATTCTTGAAAAACCAGAGAGCAGCGTCTGCCGCAACCAGGACTTGCTCTTTCTGAAGAAGCCATGATGTTAAAGAAATGTATTTATATGCTAAAATACCGACTGTAAGGTTATTGTCTTCAATTAGCGGATGCTTTCAGCGTGTATCAGGCTGATTCACAAGGAAGCTTAACACCGTTTTTTCTAGAATTGATTCACTCCTCAGCTTGCACATGTTGAAAGCACACCACGCATATCCCCCTTGCATATACATCATTGAAAAATCAACTGATTCTTAGTCATGGATTACATAAGCCCCCGCATTTTTGACGAGTCACCCGACTTTTCCGTGAGGCGTACTGCGTGGTGCACAGTCGGGTTGTGACTGTGGAAGAGCATGGAAGGTCTTGCAGCTCAATGAACCGGCTGTACGACGTAAAGGCTGTGCTTACCACCTTATATTACATTTAGAGGAAGTGTGATTTTGAATGTTGCTATCAGTGTAGCGAGGACTTAGTTTTAGACATGGTTGCGGTGCGGCTCAAGAATAAAGCGGAGGAGACAGACAATCGGTGAGAATGCTGTAAATTCCTAGAATGATCCGCTGCCTCCACTGTAGTACGTTTTGCCGTACCTCAGCTGGAATCACCCTGAGGTTACTAGTTTTTACATATATTAAATTGCAAGAATTATAGTCTTGAAGTAAATTGAATATCTACAACTCGAGGCTTATTTATGAGTATACTGTAACATTCCGTAACGTTCCCACCCGAGTAGAGTCTCGGAAGACTGTCTGTCAATCAGTAGCAGCGTATTCGGTTACAGAGCGAAAGTAAGAGGAAATAAAAAAAAAGTAGCACCGGTTGGTTTCGATCCAACGACATCAGGGTTATGAGCCCTGCGCGCTTCCACTGCGCCACGGTGCTGATTTCAACAAACTTTTACCGACGTATATAATAGTTTCGATTTAGCCAAGTCAGAGCTGACCCAAAGGGTGCTCGAGGTTCGGTGTGATGGTCTATGTACCGTAAGTGGCCTCTATTCTGTATTGATTGACTTGTTGCTTGACAGTCCACAATATGACCCGCTTACTCTGAAACACAAAAACCTCCGAAACCAGCCACCGATGTCATCATTTCAAGCACTCTGGGGTAACACAGCCCTGACAACTGTTTGCTAGCGGTGCAGAGTTATATATGAAGAACCTCAAGAGGGTATCTGCTTGCTGTAAGCAGGACATTCTCTATTACAGTCTAGCAGACTCAATATAGTAGTATTCTGCTGTACTGTACCAACTTTCCCCCCTAATCTGACTACTTACTGTTGAAAGTGCTCTGTAATCTGATGCAAATCTTGTGTAAATTTAGGCTGTGCTGTATTTACAAATTACTGTTATAGGAAATATTTATTGCTGAGTACAATAAGATCTGGTGATGCACGTCCTGTCTTCAGAACACCTGAAAAGCTCTCATGATTGAGAAAGATGAAGAAACTAGAAACAAGAATCTCAACTTGGACAAGCGAAGAGTCTCGAAGACTACAACATTGCTTCCAAAGGCAGTTGTAGCGTATAGCTAGCAAAGTACGCACACTTTTCAGTCAAGGGAGCTTCCCTGTTTAATGAACAAATCGATAATAAATAAGTGGAGAATAAGACAACGTTAGAGGACATACCCTTTCTGCTCCTAGGCAGCATGAAGTACTCTCAAAAAGTTGCCGCAGCGTTTCTGGGAATTATGCTTATCTTCTCAGAAGCAACAGAGCTGATTGATCACCCTTCCTTTGATGAATCGTTTTATCTTCTTGGAAAGTTTGATGCTTTCTCTAATTATAGCTCTACTGAAAAATACAACCTGACTCATCCTGAGGCTTTGCAAAGTCTATACACTTTCTCGAGCAACAACGACTCAGTGAGTCTTCTCAGCACGAACGTTTCATCAACACCCACACTTCTGTGCGAACTTGATAGCGAGTCATTCATTGCAATACATGATGGAACCCCTATCATATATAATACTTCCACCTTAACACAGAGAGCGATTGATGGTTGGGACCAGGTATCGGGAGATGTTGTTACTGCATACTATGACCAAGACACCAATAATGTTTACTTTGGTGGTTATTTATCTTTCAATGATTCGTACGGAGCAGTTTTGTACGATTTGTCTAACAGCAGAGTGGAATCGCTGCCCTTTGATGGATTTGGACGAGATTCATCCATCAATTCAATAACAAAGATGGGAAATGACAGCATTATTTTTGCTGGATCGTTCGATAGTCTCGGGCAAAAATCCCTTTTACTGACCAACACAACTTCAAACACAGCAAATAATCAAACACAAACGAACACTGACCCAGATCAGCTAATCAGTCTTCGGTATGCCGACATATCCTCTACTAGCTCTGATGGCTCTTCAAATCCAAAGAGTATAATTTGTCCAGGCTCTGCAGATGCTCTTTGGTCTTTGCAAGAAGGACAACTAGGCTCATGGACCGCCACTCTCCCTAAAACCGTGGGCCCATCGAAATTGCGGATTTATAATTCAGAAAACGATAATATGGGCGTTCAGATGTTCCGCGTTGTAACAAAACCAACAAATGGAATTATGAACATGTCCTATATTGACCCCGAAACTCTAGAGCTTACTTTTTGTGATGCCTGGTGTCCACTCCTTCAAACATCAAATTTATCCAATTATCTCCCTGATGATGATGTCTCATACTCTATCGAAAGTACAATACGTGATGGATATGTTGGATTTTCCAACAACTACCAAGAGTTTGAATTTATTAACACTGTACAGGTGCAAAGTCTCACCATTCAGGTACTGGAGTTTTATGGGAACCAGGCATCACTGACAGGAGTTGAGGTCTTCCAGTTTGGAAGTTTTGTTTATTCAAACAACTCCTTTAATGAACCTAGCTGCGATGATACAGAAGCCTATGCTTCATCTTCAGAGTTAGACGAATCTGTGACATGGACATCAGTTTCTACTTCGGACGGATCTTACTTAACAACCACACTCTCGTCTTCTTCTCTCGACGGAAGTCAAGGAATCCGGTTCACAACCAACATCACATTCTCTGGAAACTATTCAATATATCTTTTCACACCGGGATGCCAGTCTCAAAACACTTGCGGTTCAAGAGGCATAGTGAATGCATCATTTTTTGATGGTCAAGACCAAATGTTGGGCAGCAGTTTAGTTTATCAAACTAATGACCTGGAGAAATATGACATTATTTACAGTGGATATATCGAGGCAGGCGGAGGTGGCTTCGCGAAACCATACCTTGACATGTTGCTGTATTCAGGAGTGGATAGTGATGAAGTTGTGTTCGTTGCAGATTCTATTTATATTCAATTTGGAGAGCTTGACTTGGCAAATGAATCGGATATCTCTTTGAACGGACTCTTTGAATATTCAATTTCAAACTTCTCAGATTATTCGTCAGGAGATAACAATAATCCAGTCGGAAACTCCTCAATCAATTCTCTGGGGTCCGACCTACTCCCTAAGGATGCTGTTATCAACAGTGTAATTGTGAACGGGAGTTATCTTTACATTGCAGGCGACTTCCAATCAACATACGGGAACAACTTCATAGCAATTGATACTGAAGCATATAACAATTATGATATTGAGGAGTCATTGTTAGTCCGCGGCGGAGTCAACGGTGCAGTAAACGATCTATTGCAGGTGGACGACAGCCTCATATTAGGAGGTAATTTCACGGAAATTGACAACAGCACAATACCATACACTGGCTTAGCAGTATACAACGGGTCTTTTTATAATATCAGCTCACAGAATTTGAGCTCAAGTGTGTCATCGCTGTCTCAGTTCACCTACAATTCACACGAACTGTTAGCTATACTTCCATTTGATCAGACACAATCACCAATAACGTTTGATCTCTCGGAATATAATTGGCTCGAGCCCAATAACACTCTGAATTTGAATATATCACAAGCTATAAACAGCAACGATAGGGTATATGGCTTTGGTGAAGTGTTCAAAATGGATGTTGCAGTCAACAATGTGGTTTCGATATCAGATGACAGCTTTCTGTTTGATATGTCATTGAACCTCAATGATGATGGTGAGATTTCAACCGGGCTTTATTTGAATGAGTCTTCTATACTTTTGGGTGGGTCTTTCGAAACTCCAGACGGGGCTAATAAGAACCTTGTTTTTGTCAGCAATAAAACTGAACTTTCAGGGATTCCTGATATGACTTTTGAAGACAACTCAACAGTCACGAAGATTGTGGGAAACGAAACGATAACCTTCATTTTATTTGATGGAACCATTACTGTGAATGGAACGACAGCTGAACACTTGTTGATTTACAACATTGACAATCAAAAGACATTGATTCCAAACCTGGGAATCACTGATGGTATTATCAAGACTGTGGAGTTTGATTCAGCCACAGGTAATTTGTTTATTGCCGGGAATTATACCTCAAGTGAATGCTCATGTTTCTGTCTGTACAATCATACAACCGATTCTATCTCTAATCCTCTTGGAGATGTGAGTTTGGAGGGTGATATCACCTCATCTGAGACAATAAATGACCAGCAAGTAGCACTTGCTGGACAATTCCGTTTGAGTTCCAATAGTGGCACAGCTACATTTGCAGTGTTTGATGCCAGTAACAACACAATTGATGAACTCACCCTAAACGAAACACAATTTAATAACACGATTACGAAGATCCGCACTTCCGGTTCAAGCTCAAGCTCCCCTATAATAGCAATGGGCAATTCATTCATCGGATACTACTATGACTCTGAGTTCAACTATATCGACAACTCGCAGATTAATCTAGTTGATAGTCGATTTTATGATTTCGAGCTGGTAGGCTCCCAATCTTCTTCATTCTTTAACCAATCAGCTGTGGTACTTGTTGGAGACATAGCATTATACCAATATGGAAACGCATCAGCAGCAGTGTACAATGGAACTGATTGGACACCAATTGCACTTACAGCCACAGAACGAAACACAACAGCCTCCAGAATGAACAGTATCTTGTTGAATTCCAGACAATCGTCGCTCCGATTGTCATACACCAACGAAGGTGATAACCAAGGTGGTTCTGGGCCAGGAAATAACTCGCAAGACGAGAGCTCTTCAAAGAAATACTTCACCACTGGCCAAGTAGTGGGAGTTGGGTGTGCCCTGGCTCTTGGAACAATGTTGCTTTTAACATCTGCAGCAGCAGGTCTTTATTATTCTACTCAAAGAGCAACAGTGATTGGACCTCTAGAGTCACGTGTCGGAGAAGAGAAGATGATCAATGTTGTTCCACCGGATCAGGTTATGAAGAACCTGGACAGTATAGCCAAGGTCAACATTGCATAGGAGATGATTACTTCACCCTTTTTGTATAGCGCTTTCAAAATACTAGGATCGACGCGTCGATCGACGCATAATTTAAATCCCTTAAAGACGTTTTTAGGTGCGACTCCGTAGGGATGAATATTTATCCAGCCATAAACATTACCAGATCGTTACAGTAAAGTACAGTCGTGTCTGAGAACTAGTTCACAGTCTTTGTGCGATGCCTGATATCACAGAGGATGCGCTACTTGGTATAAGGTCGAAGTACAATGAGCGGGTGCTTGAAGTAATTTCTCCGGATCTTCGGGGGGCTCCTTCTTTGATTTTGAAGCGTCTTATCGTCCAAACCTTTTGTCCAAAGATATCAGTCACATCCACTAAGTATGCGGACAAGTTTGCATCTGATATGGGGGGATCAAATGCTCTGGAGTTTCTGAGCTTCTTTGAACGCTACTTGTCTCAGAAAGACACAGAAACAATAACACCAAATGGATTACCTTCGACAATGATGGTGAGATTTGTGAAACCCATGAACAATCAATTGAAAGAACAAGACGATCTTTCTGAGGTCCGAAGAGGAAGTATAGGTAGCACTAATCTAGAGAAGTCTTTAGGGAGCTCATCAGGCAGTTTTTCTGAGTCTACACAAAGATCTACTTCCTCAGAACTTTATAGTTTGAGAAGTCTGGATAAACTGATGAACGACTATATCAAACAGGTAGATAATGAAATCAAGACAAAAAACATGATATCCACAGATGACTATGATAGTGATGAGTTGCTAAAAGTGACGATTTTGCAAAACTCCACGTATTTGAAGTTGATCACAAAATTGCTATCATCGACGACAATTTCCTCATTCGAATTCTTCAATCATCCTATCATTCAGCTTTTTGTTATATCGTCAAAGGACTCTATAGAGCAGGTGCAAAATTTACTAAACAGCTGGCGTACTAATGATTTACCAAGCTGGCTGGATCTGGAGGAATCAATGATTCTTGTCCTCATATTTGTGGAAAAAGACCAGCCAGATGAATTACAGAACGGGCTGCGACTTCAAGAGGAATTGAAAATGGGAATGAATATTCGTAGTTTTATCACACAGATCCAGACGAATACAAAGGAAGAAACTTTAACTGAGCGTCTATTCCCATCTCCTTTTTCTCAAATAGAGGACGAACTGATAGAACAAAATTTCGGAATAGACATACCAAAAAGCACCTTTGATACACTTTCAGTTCAGATACAGGATATAATTTATAAGGTAATGGTTCCATTTATGGAACGAAAGACACGACTGTGGACTGAGGAGATTGTTATTCCTCGAAAGAGCTTTACGAGTCGACTATTTAATGCTGGAAGAAAGTGGGGATCGTCCAACCAAAAAAGATCCTTTTTTTCATTTGGAGGCACGGCTAGTGATAATATTGACAAGTCCGATGCTGCAAGTACATCAAGCTCATATAATGCAAAAGAAGGATATTACTTTGCACGATCCCCGGAAATGATGATTCGACGTTTGGCTGATTGGAGCTTTATGTTAAGAGATTATAAGGGCTCATACACAACGTATGAGCTATTAAAGAAAGATTTCTTAGCAGATAAAGCATATAGTTACTTAGCTTCGTTGCAAGAGTTCATGATTATATCTTTACTTGTGGGAGCCAGCAACAAAATAAATCCGTTAGAAAGAAATCCAACAATCACCAATAGTAACGGGATTACCATGAAGATCATTACAGATGTCATAAGTCCCTTAGTGGACTCATCATATTATTCATACTTATCGCGATGCAATCTTAAAACCTATACCATCAGGCTTACCATTAATATAGCTGAGCTTTTCTTTGTCCTGGGACAGTCGTCTGCTTATTTTGATTACGCTAAACAAGATGCTACTACAATCAACATTTTTCCAGAGATATACTTCAATGAGTCCATGAAACTGTTCCGGAAATTAGTGGATTCAGGTCTATTGGATGTTAGCTCTAACGCCATCCTGATGGAAAGAATAGCATACATTTATTACTCGTACGATCGACCACCCAAAACCACAGCTAAACCCAAGGCGGTGTCGTATTACGAGGAGGACAATCCACAGAAACTCCAAATACCAGATCCCGCTGCATTTGGATGTTCCAGAAGTCGAAAGTCTCTTCTTTGGATGCTGTTAGCGGCTAAAGAGATGGATCCTACTTTAAGACCTGTTCAAGTCAAACTTATGGTGTGGTGTGTTGAGAACGAATTACGCCGCATCAAACAAAACGCCAGCGCTGATCATGCCTTTTGGCTTTCCAGGGAAGACAGTCTTCTGTCTCGACTCAAGCGACAACTGGAAGGCTCTCTGTGACTGTAGCATTGAATATAAATGCTTCATCTGTAAAACACATAACTGTGCCACTTTTTGTGTCGAGATGAAAAATTATTTGATAACAGCTAACCAACTTTTCAGGTTTACTTGATGATTATCGCAAGACGTCTTGATCACAGGAGATAAACGCAAACGTTGCAACAGAAGCAGAACCAATGTCCAGTGTATTTTCTGCAAAAGTGAAAGCTGTCCTCTCGGCAGACACACTTGTACTGGTTCCTCCTAATGGGCCAACAAGTCAGGAACGAGTGCTATCGCTGGCACACATTCAAGCACCTAGGCTCTCCAATAACGAGAAATACTCTTTCCAGGCTAGAGAGCTTCTTCGAAAACTCTTAGTTGGAAAGCAGGTCAAGTTCTGGGTCTTATATAAGAACAACTCAGGCCGAGAATTTGGTGATGTTTCGTCTCCAGTCTTTTCTTCTCTTATAGAGTATGTCTTGGAAAATGGTGCAGCCAAGTTGAAGGATGATCTCAACATCTATGACGATGAAGACCTTCTCAAACTTAAGCAAGTGGAAACTAGGTCCCAGAACAAAGGAATTGGGCTCTGGAACAAACAAGTGACTGCAATTGAAGTGGAAAACAATGTATCTGACAAGGAAGTTGAGAAATCCAAAGATGAGCCCTATGAGGCCATTGTGGAGAAAGCGATCAGTGGCGATCGTCTATTAGTGAGGGTGTTGCTAACTAAGAGTAGACAAGCTCTGACTCAAGTGCTTATCTCTGGAGTAAAAGCTCCTCGGACAGCAGGTCCTGATTTCCCAGCTCAACCTATGGGAATGGAAGCTAAGAATTATGTTGAGACTCGATTATTAGCAAAAACAGTCAAGATCACCTTTTTAGGAGAATCATCTTCTGGTGTAAATGTGGCCAAGATCCTGCACCCAGCTGGCAATATCAACGAAAAGCTGTTGGAAGAAGGTTTGGCTGAGGTTTCAGACTGGCAGTCAGGAATTCTTGGCTCTAAATATATGACGCAATTGCGCAAGATTGAAAAGTCTGCGCAAGCGTCCGCAAAAGGTGTTTGGAAGGGAGTATCTGTACCACAAGCCAATGCCGCTGTTTCATCATCTGATTTGGGCATCGGTAAGGAAATACATGCTAGCGTTGAGAGAGTAATCTCAGCTGACACACTGGTGCTTAGATTGAAAGATGACTCCGAGATAACTGTTCAATTAGCATCAATAAGAGCACCAAGACAGTCTGACATCACATTAGCCCCATTTGCTCCTGCTGCGAAGGAACTTGTTAGATCTAAAACTATCGGAAAGCCTGTGAAGGCCATTATAGAGTATGTCCGTCCAAAAACGGATAAGCTTGATGAACGTCCAATGGTTACTATATTTTTGAACAATCAGAATTTATCCGAGATCATCGTGAGAAATGGTTACGCATCTGTGATCAGACACAGAAAGGGTGAGCCTAGACCAGATTACTGGGACGAGCTTATTGAATGCGAGGCCCAAGCAGAGAAAAAAGGAAAAGGAATATTTGGTAAAGTTCCAGCTTTAGAAAGAATCGTGGATGCATCTGAAAGCAGTTCGAGAGCAAAGTCTTACCTGTTTTCGTTTCAAAATAGATCAAAAATACCTGGTGTTGTTGATCATATTACCTCTTTCAACCGATTAAAAGTTCTATTTCCAAGGGAGAATCTCAGAATCACTCTAGTCCTTGCAGCAATCAGTAATCACGGATCTCCAGATGATGATATTGCCCAACAGGCACTAAAGTTTGCGAACAGAAAGCTATATCAAAGAGATATAATGGTGGATATCTTTAATGTTGATCGTGTGGGAGGGTTTGTTGGCAGTGTTTATCTACCTGGTGCTACTCTGCCATTTCAAATTCAGCTGCTAGAGGAAGGATTTGTAGCATGCCACGAGAGAGGTCTTGCTCAGACGAAGTTGTCTCCTCAGTTTCTGGACGCTGAGCGAAAGGCCAAAAATGAAAAGAACGGAATCTGGGCCCATGCTGACGAATTAGAAAAAGAGATATCTGAGCTTACTCACCAGGTCAAAACTGTTTCACTGGACAAGAAGTACTACGATATTGAAGTCACTGACATATCAACAGATGGTGTTGTTTCTTTGCATATAATGAATGAAGAACAGAAGAAGCTGTCTCCATTTATGAAGAACTTCCATTCTATTTCGTCAGGCTTCACGGACCTGAATAAGTATCCAAAGACAGGTGACATTGTTGCTGCCAAGTTTTCTGAAAATGGAAAGTTTTACAGAGCTAGGGTGCTTGAAGTTGATAGACAGCAAGCCAAGATCAAGGTACTTCATATTGACTATGGAAATTGGGAATATGTGTCATTATCGGACCTAAAGGAATTACCTCTTGATCTTGGTATCAAATCGTTCAATGCACAAGCTCACAGATGCCAATTATCGTTAATTAATCTCGCTCCATCTCAACCACAAGATTACCGTGCTCAGGCTATTCATTTGTTAGAGGACTTGACTTTTGATAAACAGCTCATTGCTTGTCAAATGTACCTGCCGTCCACTCCAGGAATAGAGATGGACGTAGAACTTTATGATCCTGAAGTCATTGCCAAAGACTCTTCTTGGTCTCTTAACAGAGAGCTTGTATCAAAAGGAATGGCGATTGTGAAGAAGACCAAACTGAACGACTATGAACGGTTATCCGAGAAGGAAAGACAGGAGCTACTACAACTGGAGAACGAGGCTAAAAGAGACCACGTTGGCTGTTGGGAGTACGGTGACGTCGAAGTCGATGAGGACGACTTTTAGAACAAAAACTTGATAATCTATGTACAAAACAGGGGAAGTGAGAGTTTTATAACGCAAAATAGAATGCTTCACTTCTTGGAGCCCTTCTTCTTGTTTTTGAAGCCAACCTTTGCATTTCCTTCGATGTACTTCATAATATCATCGATGGACTGTTCAGATATGGCTGGATCGGGAGATAAAGACTTCTTCTTTTGCTTTGAAGAGGCGTTTGAATGCTTCTGATTAGCGACATGAGCTTGGTTTTTCTTCTCCAAGGCTTTCAAGTGCTTTTGCTGTTTCTCAGCAGTAGCTAGATAGCTCTTGTAGTTCTTTATTTGAGTCTCCCATTTCAATGCTTCTTTAGAAGACTTGTCTTCAACTCCCAAGGTAGTATTGAACACATTCACAGCTTTGGAAAGCTCCACTTCAGCCAATGCCAGTCTTTCTGAAGCCAACAACGATTGTCCCAGCTGAAATCTCAGCAATCCAGACATTTGACTAGTTTCACCAATAATCTTGTCGCTGATCTCCAAAGCCTTCTTAAAAACATCCACAGCAATGCCAAACAGCTGAAGCTTCTCTAGAATAATAGCAACAGAAGAAAGTGTCGTGACAGAATTGAAGTGGTCTCCTCCATACGCAATTCTCCAGTGTTTGAACAAACGCTTGTATATCTTGAGAGCATTAAGGAAAGACCGGTTCGATGTCTCTGAAAAAGCAAGTCTGGTCAAACCTAGAATGGCTTGATACGAGTCAATACCGTATATTCTTTCGATGATCTGATAGGACTTTCTAAACAGCTTAATTGCTTGCACAGGCATCTTGAGATCAGAATAGACTTGACCAAGCTGGGAATACGCTTGTGCTGTCTGTGGATGAATAACACCATAAACTTGCTCATAAACCTGGACAGACTCGTTTAACAGGCTTAACCCATTTTCCTCTCCACTGTTCACTCTGGTTCTACCCCCTTCCCAGATCTCATCAACAACAGAGGAGTCAAAAATGGAGTTTTTGGAAACAGGTACAATAGCAACGATATCATCAGTCACAAACGTTGTGGTCTGAGCGCCGGCAGATGCTGATGTACTCTTGCTCTTCTTCTTGTTCCGTTTATCGCCTTCAGCGATTGATGGAGAAGATTGTGATTTCACTTGAGCTTCCAATGCATCCTTAGAAAATGCATACTCTTTCTGCTTCCACTGGATTCCGAATTTCACTGCAATTGCCTTCATCAGTGGAACTGGCTTAATATCACCAATCCAGTTTTCAGGGAGCTTGAATCTGTATCTGACAAACACTTCCCTTTGAATGTCAGCCAATATCGTATCTGCAGAATAGTCCAAAACAGAAACATCAGCTCCTTCAATCACACCGCTGTCAAAACATATTGGTTCCTTGCTAGGAGTAGGATTAGCCTGGAACCCAAGAAGACAATTATGAACACGTACCAAAACATAAGGAACCAAGTAAACAGGCAGAGACTGGCATTTCACCCGTAAGTAGTTTTTGACAGCTCTTGCAATCATCTCCTGAACGCAAAGAACGTATAAAGAATCAAGAACTTCAGGAACTGGAGTGACATCAAGCTTCGATGGGTCTTCCTCTGCACCTTCCTTTTCAGTTTTCTCCTCAGTTTTCTCCTCAGTCTTCTCCTCAGTCTTCTCCTCAGTCTTCTCCTCAGTCTTCTCCTCAGTCTTCTCCTCAGCATTCTTTTCAGCCTTCTCGCTATTGGCAAGTACTATCGCATTAGCTTCAGCAATAGCTGCCAGCTTCTTTGCATACTCAGCAAGATAAGCTTCTTTTCTTTTCAAAGATGATTCAGCAATGAAACCCAAGTACCGAACATTGATACCATGTCTATGTAACATCGAGGTCAAGTGCTCACCATCAACTGGAAAGAAAGCTTCTGTAGACTCACATTCAGATAAAAACTCTTTCACTAAAATGGTAGTCACAAACTTCGACGCCTCTCTCACTGTAGCCTCGTCAGCTTTTAGTTCCTCAGACAACTCATTTGAAGGAGCTTTAGATAACGAAAATACATCAGGATTCAAAGAGAATGCAGTCGTGTCTATAGATATAGTTGGCTTCTCTGAAGACTCACTAGTGACTTCATCCGGAGTATTACCTTTCGACTTTTCCAACTTTTCAGTTTCTTGCTTGACTGTAAGAGATACTTGTCTTCTCCACCACTCCTCAACAGCCTCATGTCTTAAAGTGACCTCTCTGTGAGGATATGAAGTACTGCTTGTAGGATCATAGTGCTGTTCGATGAACTCAATATCCAGAGGTGTTGTACGGTATAAATCAATGATATACTTGCGTCCATCTGTGCCTCTCATACCTTTTGTCTGCATTGAAGTCACTAAAGTTTCAACCTTGCTACCATCTTTGGTCCAAACCTTGTGAGATTTCAGATGAAAAGCATCTGCAATAGGCTGGAAACTTTTAGCAAACTCAGGGTCTGAGTTGAGCTGAGTGTCTTCTTCAGTACAGCCATACACCACTCTTTTTGGTGCTTCTGCTTCACTTTCGTCTTCAGTAGGTGCTGGTTCATTGAAAATGCCGGGAACCGGAGTTTGGCACACAACTCTTCGTCCACAATAATCAACAACAGTAGTACATAGGTAAGAAACACCTTTGGTATCAAGTCGGGTAAGGCAACGAACACCAGCCAAATCTTTTAAGATTGCAGCTCTAGCAGCTTCATCTCCACCCACATCTTTGAATTGTTTACCTGCATCAACCCCTAATGAGTAAAATACACCATTCCGAAGATAAATAAACTGCGATGGGTCATCAGCAGGATTCATCGGAATGAAATCCCCTTTAACAACAGACATGGCACCTCTTATAGCTTGTGTTGTGAAATCAAAACCTGCTTTATTCAAAAGTCTCTCTCTTACAATTCTGTCTGTTAGAGAAGGAATTGGTAATTCTCTTATACCTTGATACTCATCATTCCAATCTTTAAAGAGATCAGCACCATCATTTCCTCCTACTAAGTAATTGGCCTGTGATCTCGCTAAATCTGGCGTTGAAGCATCTTCCTTTGAGATCAGCCAAGGATTCGATAGGAATGCATTGGATGGTGTAGATACAGTATCCAAAGGTACACATGCCAGCTCTTTTTCATTAGCCTCCAGTTGCGCCACGAGTTTGGGAGATAAACTCTTCAGCAGCGTCAGCAACGAATGAGCCTTTGATAACTTTGTACCCTTTCCGTTGGCATTTGAAACAACCTTCTCTGAACCATCGAAACGAGTTCCTGAGGAATTATTCACAAAGAATCCATTTACATGCGATGTGATATGAAATGTTTCCCCTTCCAATGTTTGACATTGCAGGTACAACAAGTCACCTTTCAGAGAGCTGTGAGGAGAAGGAGGACTCCACGAGGATACGTGTAAAAGTCTCAACGCCGGCACAGGTTTAGGAGTAGGAAGAGCTGCAACTTCGTCCAAATCAACGTCCTCTTTCAAAAGATCTTGGACTAAGTTGGCCACAGCATCTTTATCCTTCTCAGTCAACACAACTTCATTTGCACTTTTAGCTGTCTCTTCGGAATCCTGCGCAGCATCTTCACCAGTAATATCCTCCAACTCAAGAGAAGAGTATGTGGAGCTTCCGGCACAAACACCAGAAAAGTCAGCCGATGTACCAGAAAAGGAAGCTGGCGCTAACGAGACTATCTCCCGAACACGAAGTAAGTGCTCCCTTGCGCTTCGTTCATTATAAGGAGACGGCTGCAACAGAATGGTGAACTCGCTCAATGATTCGGGAATGAAGTCCTGCAGAGCAGTTCCTTCTTCAAGAACCTCTCCATTTTCCAACACAAGTTTGAATGAGGTGTGATGCTGAGTTGTGACAAAAATCCCAAGACTCTGAACAATATCAGCGACTGTATCAGGTTTTGATGCTGCAAAAACTATTTCCCCTGGAGCATCCGGGAGTTTGACAGTCAATTTGATGGCATCTTTTTGCTTGTTAGTAAATTATCAGCCACATCAAAGCTTAAACGTATGAAAAAACCTCTACATACCCTCTAAAGAATGGTCTGGGATCGACTCACGGTCTTCTGTCATTGTGATAGATTCTATTGACCTCCCACTCAATGCCTTAAGAGGATCAGCAATTGATGGCTTCAGTCAACCACTTAAGTCAAGTGAAAAGTTTCGATCGACTGAAAATCTCGTCGGCTTACGTCATCAAAGAATTTTCACCCCCAACAAAGTGCAAAGTAAGGTGGAGTCAAGGTCAACATGCAAATAGGGAGCAAACCAAGACAGCTACAAAGTGAAGCAGGTATATGTAGAAATAGCGATAGAGACTATGACAAGGGATGGACTTTTGGGGAAAAGCGGGAGTCGGGCTTCTAATCAACCTTGATCTGGCCGTAGATGGTGAGTATAAAGTAAAGTACACCTAAGAATCCAACAGCACCACAAAGAAGACCGATTCCGCACGAGATCACTAGAGAGTAACCAACATATAACACGATTGATGTAAAGCCACCGAGCTGGAACTTTGACAAGAAAATAGCATGAACAAATACGTAGACAGAAATTCCTCCACCCACAAAGAAAGATTTCCACTGCCATCTATAGTTTTCATTGCACAGAGTGTAGTACATCAACAGCAGAGTAACAAGAAGTGTAGTGACCAACATCAAAAGGAAACAGAAGAACAGGAATCCAAACATGTAGTAGATTCTGTTGAACCAGAGAGAATTGTACACAAAGTACATTTCAATAGCAATAGCTCCGAATGGAAATACACCAGCAATCAAAGACATGACGGGTGTTTTCAAATACCATGTTTGCTGGGGAATTTGTCTTGGAATTTGGTTTACCTTGACAGGTAACTGAACATTAGGTCTTCTGAATCCTAGTAGTGAACCAATACAAGATAATGGTACACTAATGACAAACCAAATAATAACAATCACAAACATGGTTCCAATAGGTACAGCTCCGGACGATTTCACGAAAATCAAAAAGAAGTTGAAGAACAAGAACAACGTAAAGAGTGCACCTGGAACCAAGACCGGAGATAAAAGCATATTTGTTTTCCAGTCCTGACCTTGGAAGAACTTGTAGATGTATGCAGAAACAAACGATCCAAAGGAACCATATACTGCATAAAGAATAAACATAACTGTTGATAAAGAACCTCTATTTGAAGGTGAAAGCAACCCGAATAATGCAAAGAAACATGTTGTTATACACATGAGCAAAATCTGAGATCCTGATCCGACAAGAACGGATAGCAACATTGGACTTTCTGGGGGTCTGAATACGTCACCATAAACCAACTTCCAGCCCATTTCGTCAATCATGTCATCATCCAAGTTTATTTCATTGTATTTTTTGATATCATTCTTCAATGTTCTGAAAAGTATATGAGACATGATCATTGAAAGGAAAACGACAACAATCGAGAAGTTAATGAGGGAGAACCATTGAATCTTCGGATCGTATACATGCAAATACTTGTCCCATCTGGTGGCCCACACGGTATCCGATTCAACAAAGTATACTGAATAAGTAAACTTAACCTCCGAAGGGTTGGAGTTATCTAAGGAAACAGGTGGTGCTGCTTCGTCATCACAGCCCTCTGCTTTTGGGTAGTCGATGGATTTCGGGTTGACGGTAACACCAACAACTCTATGTTCATTCTCAGCCCTTGTATGGTACTCGATTACAATATTGTAATGATTGTAAAAGTGAGGATTATTTTCTTCATCGACATATCCAATGTGGAATCCCGAGCTGTAGAACGAAGTCTTTGTTTTGTAATCCATCGTGTTCGTGGCGGCAGGTAGACCATCAATTAACCAATTATGTTTGAACCCGGCTCTTATATTTCTATTAACAAATGTAGCATCGGATTTAGTGTATGTTGCAGAACAAAGTGGAACACAAGAAGAGTTCTCAAGCATCCTAATCTCAAAAGGAGAATTGAAGATCCGGTCCCCAAATATTATAGACCCCAATGATTCTGACTGCTGCTGTGCACCGTTCTGGGGAAGACAGTAATGGAATCTTGGAAAGTAGTAATCGTAAGAGTATATATATGTTTTAGAGCTAGTGTCCTCTTTTCTCATAGAAGGGGTGATGTGGTTAACCAGCAAGGGAATACTGTCGCCCGCTCCATAGGAAGTAGGAGCAACACCAGGCAGGTAGAACGAGCTGACACAGCTGACCAGCAACGTAAGCACACATATCACGACTCTCATGATCTATTCAACTTGACCCTGTCGCTGCCTCTCTAATAAAGCACAATTAACGGCTTTTCTCGATACGTGTTGGAGTTAGCAAGGGTTTTTAGTTTTAGTTTCACTTGAGAGCGCTCAACGAATGTGCAGTGCATATGTACGCGCGTTGTTATCGACACTTTGCAGTTATGACAGAGGACCAGGCACCTGTGCGCACGGAACGCTCGTGTACCAACAACATATTTTTCATGTTTACTTGAAAATTAGGGAAAGGCCTTGAATGTATTACCGTTATGTTGGAGGGCCGATATCATTCAAGCTTTGAGCTAAAAGAGGCAGGACGGCGGCCAGGCCTGCTTATCCAATCATTATCAACTTACATAGCTGACACAGCTACAGCAGGGTACAAAGCGCAGCAGGGACTTGCCAAGTGTCTTGATCATTAGAGCCTTCATATTTTTCTTATCACAACGTTGTTAAAATAAAGCTCATTGCTTGCTTGCAAAATCTTGCAGCAGTCCTGACTGAGATATCATCAGAATGCGCTGGCATAGAATCAGAGTGTCCATTCGGACACAGCTAATAGCTATTGTGCTATTGGTGGCTCTGTTCTCGCTTTTGATTTTAGCTATTGTTACCGGTGTATATTTCACCTCTGTGTTTACGCAAGCCAGAGTTGAAAGACTACAGATTGTGGCTGAGCTCAAAGCGAGTCAGATAACTCGCAGTTTTACTTCGTATTTCTATCAAATGGAGTATTTAAGCAATGACGATACAATAAAGAATGCCCTTGCAAATCGACGAGCTGGAAATGTTTCTTCCGCCGTCGCAACAAACGCTAAGCAGACCTTGGAAGACGTATTAGAAACCACCTCAACATTCAATGATGCGCGACTGTATGATGTTAACTTGGACTTGGTCACTTTTGTAAGTAGCAATGTCTCTTCAAATAATGCTTCTCAGACAGTCCTAGACAATCTATACATACTAAGTTACGACAACGGAACAGGAGTACCAGATGGCCTTTTGAAAGAAGGTGGATACCTCTTAGGGCCTGTGCTTAGTGATTCTTACTACTTCATGTCGATCACTATCCCAATATACATAAACACCTCGATTCTGACATCGGCATCATCACTCAGTGGCTATTTATCGGTCGTAGTTAATCTTGATGATGTCAGAACTATAATGAACACTTCGTCGTCCTCAGACTACTCTACAGTCAATTTCATACGTCCTTCTTATGAGTTGGACAATCAGACCGACATTAACGGATTTTACTTTGCTATCAAACCTGACCCAGCTGTCTCTGACCAAGTTTTCGACAGTCTTTTCCCGCTGTATGCTTATGATCCTGCTGAAGCTTTGTACGCGGATGATAAAGACGCAGGCCACTATACCGACCTCAGAAACATATTCAATGAGAGAGTCTCAGTTGGCTTCTCTTCGGTAAATATGACGTTTGATTCATGGCTGGTGACTGTGGAACAGAACAGAGGAAAGTTCATGGCTCCAACTACAAGACTCACCAAAATCATCATAGGGGTAAGTATTGGGATAGCGGCTTTCATGTGTTTCATTACATTTCCAATTGCTCATTATGGGGTGCGGCCAATTATAAGACTGCAAAAGGCTACAGAAGAGATCACCGCTGGATATGGCTTGAGAGATAGCGGGCATGGGAAAAGACGAAAAGGGGTGGTTGTTAAGCCATTTCATTTCAGCGAGAAGAGACACAAGGCCAGTGAATTTCAGGCAACACCAGACAATGAAAAACATGATAACGAGAAGAATCGTAGCGTAAGTGGTGGCCAATTTCATTTGCTGAACTATCCTGTCCTTCAAAGACGTAAGAAACACAAAGAGAGAAGAAATGACGCACGTTACATGTTGTCACTACAGCACCGACAAAGCTTTGAGAATACTGTGATTCCAAAGTCAGAATCCCCAATGAGCACCCCTGTGTCTCCAGACTTTAGAGATGCCTTGACGAACACCAGCAACTACAGCTTAAGTAATAGAAATAGCTCAAGTGATTCTAGGGTAATATATTCCCACCCTAACAGCTTGGCTACACGACATTCCGACACTATGACTCCTTCCTCTAATGAAAACACGATGAACTCCAATTTGAACCACACTGTACCTATTCCAACGATGACTTTACGGAGAGGATTATTCCATGATGAGCTGAGTGAACTCACAGAGGCATTCATCGCAATGACAGAAGAACTTGATCGTCAATATGCTCATCTTGAAGATAGAGTTAAAGCTCGAACGAAAGAATTGGAGGTCGCCAAAATCCAGGCAGATACCGCTAGACAGCAAGCAGAAGATGCCAATGAGGCTAAAACAGTTTTTATTGCAAACATATCTCATGAGCTTCGAACTCCACTTAACGGAATCCTTGGAATGACTTCGATAGCATTGGCCGAAACAGATTTTGACAGAATACAGTCATCCTTGGAGTTGATTTTCCGCAGTGGTGAACTTCTGCTGCATATATTGACACAGCTCCTTACATTTTCGAAGAACCAACTAGACAAGTCCAAGCTTCAAAAGAAGAATTTCGTAGTCTTAGAGATCACGACGCAGGTGAAGTCCATTTTCGGCAAAACAGCGAGGGACCAAAATGTTGATCTCAGAATTATTGTCAAACCAAACTTCATACGAAAGATGGTATTGTTTGGGGACTCCAATAGAATAATACAGGTGATCATGAACCTTGTTAGTAATTCTTTGAAGTTCACTCAGGAAAAAGGATCCGTGACTGTTTTGATAAATGTCTTGGGTCAATATGATGAAAAGCGATCGAAAAAATGCAATTATGAATCAGTGTACACTCTAGGAAACGATGGAATACAGAATGGAAAGGTCAAGAGTGTCGGACTAGGAATTGTTCCTGCTCCTGAATCTTCGAATGGAACAGAAGACGATCAAGATGACTCTCAAAGTATCTCTACTTTAAGATCTTCAATGTATAAACGTGTCTTGGCAGAGTCATATAAGTTTGGCACCAAAGATTCAGCTACAACTCTTCCGGTGCACTCGGTGGAGTGCGAGGAAAATCTCCACTCCGCGCAAGAATCTCCATCATTGTCCACTCTTGATGATGATATTGAGTTTTCGGCTAACAGCAAAAGGCACAGAAAATTCAAGAAACTAGAAGACCCGAAAACATGGGTAATCCAAATGTCTGTTACCGACACAGGAACAGGAATAGACCCCTCTCTTCAAGATAAGATCTTTGAAGCGTTCGTTCAAGGAGACCAGACTCTTTCTCGATCATATGGAGGAACTGGACTTGGTCTTTCTATTTGCAAGCAATTTGCCAAGATGATGCACGGAACGTTGACCTTGCAATCGGAGGTCGGTAAGGGCTCCACATTTGTTTTCACCATTCCAGTTCCCCAAGTTGGTGGGCTAATCGTGGAGGAGGAGAACTTAAAGGACTTTTATGAAGATGAGTTCAATGAATCGTTCCCAAAGAGCAAAAAAGTCAGCTTTGCCGAGTCCAGTGATAATGGCGGCGAAAAGAGTGACCAGGACATGGATTCTAAAGATGCACCAGACTCTGAAAACTCAGAAAAAGAGAGGCCCAGTGATCCATTTAAGTCTGACAGCTACTCCACTCATTCATATCATGAGGACTTGAAGTCATATTTTGAGAAACCAGAGCTGATAACCAGAGCGTCAACTGGAACAGCACACTCGCAACTCTCAAACAGGAAATCCACAACTGATTCTGTTCCTGAAGCCATGACTCCTCCACCCCCTCCTGCTGTAACGAATAGAATTCCATCACTTCGATTTTTGATTGCTGAAGACAATCTTGTCAACCAAGAAGTGATTAAACGAATGCTCAAGTTGGAAGGATTCAATGACATCACATTAGCTTGTGATGGTAATGAAGTCGTGAAGATAGTGAAAGACTCTTTGAACAATGGACAGTCATTTGACTTGATTTTTATGGACGTTCAAATGCCAAACTTGGATGGTTTATCTGCGACTAAATATATTCGTCAAGAACTTCACTATACAAAGCCAATTGTTGCTCTGACTGCATATGCTGACAAAGCCAACGAAGATGACTGCTTAATGTCAGGGATGACCGGGTTTTTGGCTAAGCCTGTCAGACGGAGTATATTGAAGAAGATCATCTTGAAGAATTGTTCAACACCATCTCTATTTAACGATACGTTGGAAGATGACTCTTCTTCCAGTACAGTTTCTCCTGTGCCCAGACAACGTTCTACCAGTAGAGCCACAATAGAAGCTACTATTTCGGAGGAATGAAACTGGCTAAGCAGCAGGTTATGTGGTAGTAATATAGTTAATATTATGGCCTACTAAGGTTATACTGTTTGTTTAGAGTCGAGCCAATCTAAACCACCATCATCTTCGTCACTTGTCAGCTCTACCATGACATCATTATGTGCATTATTATCTTCTCTCGGCCTTATAGGCTCCTCCAACCTTTTCATATTGTCCTTCCACTTTTGCTTCTTCTTTTTAAGAAACGCTTTCGGAGCCTTTAGTATTTTCTCATTTCCTTGTCTTGCTTCTTTTAAAGAGAGAGAAAGATTCAGATCTGATGATTTTGGCTTGGCATTACGTACATCATTGTGAAATATTCCCTTTGAAGGATCAAAGCCTATCTTATTTGTTGTTTTTGCGCCATAAGCGGCTTTTGATATTGCGTTCAGTTTCTGATTATCCATTACTCCACTAACAGAGCCTTTCAAAACAGTCCCACCAGAAACAGATGAGAGCTTTCTTGCCAGCACTTGTTCTTTCTTCTTGCGATCACGCTTTAATCTCTCTGCCTCAATCTCGCTCATCATCTTTGGATTAGTATAATTATCGTTGAAGAAAGCTTTGGAAGCCTCTGGATTGGAGAAGTACAGTTTTCCAAGCTGCTCTCGCCGATCAACTGCAGCCGATTGTGAATCAGACTGAACAAATCCGGTCAGAACCTCTGTTCCACGTTTCATTCTTGAACCCAAATACATTGACTGCTTTTTGTCGTCTTCAGTCGGGGCAAACATACGGAAACTGCCTGCAAGTTCCATTCGTTTGGAAGCTGTCTTGGTGAAATGAAGCTCTTGATGATAATCACAAAGCTGATTCTTAGATTTGTCAATAGGCGACTTGCATATGGAACCATCCTTTTTCAATGCCTGACAAAGTCCAAAGTCTCTTGAATGACCAATCTCAACGATATTATATGAGTCATCCTTCAAAGACATTCCAAATCCCTTTTTATCATTGTGCGGATATATCGAGGGATTAAGTACTGCAATCACGTCACCCAGTCTTAGCTTCCAGTTTCTTCGAAAGGACTTTCCATGGAATGTGAGACTCAGATGCTGCTTGAAGTTTGAGAGCTGAATATTCATGTACTTTGTTTTGGTTTCTTTCGTATCTCTGGGCTCAGTCTTCGCTACAATAACACCCAGTACGACATAGTTTGCATACTGGGGAGCATGGAAATCCGGAGGGTGGACTTTTGCCAGTAAGTTCTCGATTCTAAGAAGCTTCATATCAGTGAACACTTTCTCCAAAACACTGCTGTCACAATAACGCTTAGATAATCGCTTTCCAGAATATGTATCGACTTCATCAACTGTAAGATCAAGAGGCTTTTGGGTAAAGTCCATATTAAACGACCAGATTCTGTTGGCGAGGAGTTCGCTTTGTAGATCTTGCTGTTTCTGAAGTTCTTGAGAGATGTTTTTACTCAGACTCTTCAGCTTCACCGCAAAAGAGGTTTCTGTTTCCGCCTTTTGACGCTTTCTGGCCTCCTTTATTGTAATAGCCTTCTCCGTTCTTGTTTCTACATCCTTCGATCTCCTACCACCGAAGTAAGACGTCATGCTGTGACCATCACCGTAGCGTCTCGGATCCTCCTCCTCATCTGAGTTGAGCAGCTCATTTTCCTGTTCCCTCTTCTTTCTTTTGAGCTCTCTCAGCCGGTGCAGCTCCTCTAGGAGTTCATTTTCAACGTCTGACAGATCATCCTTATCTAACGCGTTGTTAGTACACAATACATATTGCTCGCCAAATCCTCGTTCAAAGAGGCCACATACCATTATCTCCTTTCGAAGTTGATCTTTCATCCATGATTGGCCGTTGATCTGCTTGCCGGGCTCATGAGGAAGACAAATACTGACGCCTTTGGAGAGCAAGTAAGCACCCCCCAAGAGTACGCGACGAAATATCAGACTTGAAGTTGACGAAAAACCAACACAAAAAAACAAGTGAAAATAACTTTTGAACCAGCCACTTGAGCTTGAACGGTCTGCTCTAAACATGCCTGGCAGTCCTTTCAGCCGTCAAACTGTTGCCAAGAACTGAAATAGCTGAACAAAGTGAACATTCAGTTGAAATGGAAGGGGAGGACATCCAACCTTCAGAGAGGGAAACACCCCAACAGGAAGGGCAAAATAACCTCGAGGCCGACCAACCCCAAGAAGATACCTCTAACATTGGAGAAACGCAATCGCCCGATGAGCCAGTTGAGGAGCCACTTGTGGAAGAGCCAATGGGTGAAGGAGACACAATCTCTGAAGAACCAATAGTAGAAGAGCCAGCTTTTGGCGGACCTACTGTGGAGGAGTTTAACACTGAAGAACAATTTCCTACAGCAACGTCCGGTCCTTCAATAGAAGCAATTGATCAGTCATCTGACTCAATACCTAGGGACAATCAAAACCCTTTTTTGGATGAACAGTCAGATAGCTTGAAACCAAATAATGATGACATAATGTCTGTCGTGTCCTTCTTTCATATTGAGGAGGCCTATTTGAAGCAGACAGACCCTTCTGTCGTTGTTCATATTTTCGAACGAATGCATGAATTCCAGGAGTTGAAATCCAATTATCAAGTGCTGCAGTTGAGCATGGAGCAGTACAAGCACTCTTCTGCCAAGAAAGTTGAACTTCTGAATAATGACATACAAAAACTGAACGACACAGTTGGTTCATTACGCCAAAGAGAAAGTTCTTTGACAGAGGAAAAGAAGTCATTAGAGTCAATCATTTCAGAATCAGCTGCTAATTCGTCCTCTACAGATAAGTCCATTGATGAATTACAAAGTAGACTAAAAGAGGCTAATGAATCGAAGAAGTCTGCTTTTGAACTTTTGGATCAAAAGCAAGCACAGATTTTAGAGATGTCGGAGGAGACAAGCAAACTTTCGTCAGTAATAAAATCCCTAAGAGAAGATTTACTGAACTCGGATGCATCAAAGGAACAATTGCTCTCGGATTCACTTAAGGAGAGATTCGAGAAAACCAAAATTGAGCAAGAACTGGAACTAACTAAACAGACAAATTCTTGGTATGAATCTGAGATCAAGCGAAAAGCGGAAGAGCTCCAACACCTAAGAGAAGAGAAAAGAAACCAAACAATCTCACTAGAGTCCGAGTTGGAGAAACTAAGACAAGAATATAATGTCATGAAGATTTCAAAGGGCTCTCTTGAAGACTCACTAAACGATATAAATTCTAGACACAATCAATCAGTGATTCAGCTCAAAAACCTGAATGACAAGATAGCATTGCAGCAGCAAACGTTTGCCGAAGAAATGGCCAGCAAGGATAGACTGATCCAACTTTTAGAAAAGTCCGCATCAGAGAGGAAAGAAAGGCTGGACTCTTTAGACAAACTTTATCAAAACGCTTCTGAAAGGATCTCTAAGAGTGAGTTTGAGTTCAAATCTCAGGTTGATGTTCTCAGGGAGCGTATTGCTGAAAAAGAAGGCGAGATCTGTTCGCTTGAGGATTCATTGGCAAATGCCACTCAATCTAACGTTGATAATCTGAATACATCCAATATTCTAGGTGGCCTTGGAAGTGAGAGATTTAAGAGTTCATCTGTTTTGATGTCACCATCTGCTCAAAAGATAGGCAAGTCGCTTGGTGAAGGATACTCTATTAGTGATGTTATTTTAGAAACAAACAAGGTCAAAAAGGAGCTATTAAAGGAGAAGCGTATGAGAGTGAAATTGGAGGGTGATCTCAATTCAATTTTCAAGGAGCTTGATATTCGAATGCCATTGCTTCAATCATACAAGGATAAAAGTGAAGACTTAGAAGTGAAGTATAATCAGTTGTCGGCTATAGTTGATTCATTGACTAAGGAGAAATCTGTTCTTCAGACGCAATTGGCGCTTTCTAACAAAAAGTCAAATGAGCTGATGTTTGAAATGGAGGAACTGAATCAGTTCAAGATCGACTTAAAACAGCAAGTTGGTGTTTTACTTGCTCAGATCACATTTAAGAGCGAGGAACAGGAGCTGATGACAACCGAAGAGAAGCAATTTTTGCTTGCCTTAATTGGGAAAGACGAATCGTCCGTCAATTCTAATGATACCAATAAGCTTATCAGTGAACGACTTGTGACATTCAGAAACATCGGTGAGTTGATGGAGAAGAATGAACAATTACTCCGTATTTCACGAAAGCTTGGAAATGAACTGGAAAGTCGTGAAAGTGGGCAAGTTCCCGACCGAGATAGTGAAAGTGAAGCAGTTGCACAAGCAACGAAAGCTATAGAAAAATTGCAACTGCAACTGCAAAACATGGAAACCCAGTTGAGATCTGTGACTAATTCCAGAGACATGCTTCAAAAGATGGTTGACAATCGCGGACTGGTAGTTCAACAGTCTGGTGAAACTGAAACTGCTTCTGCAAAGGATATTTCAAACCAAAATGAGCGCTTGACCTCGCAAGAACAGGAACTGAATAGAATGAAGCAGGCACTTGAAGAATCCAGTAGGAAATTGACTGCTCAGATCTATGAATTAGAACACGAAAAATCTAACTTGACATTAGAACTATCACGGGCCAACTCTTCAAGAAAGTTACTTGAGGAGCAATATAAGTCCACACAGTATCTTTCAAATCTTTCCAAGACTGAAACTCAAGAACTCAAATCAAATCTTACGAGGATGCAAGACATTTTATCAAAGCTGGAGTTAAGAACTCAGCAATTGACTGATGAACTTCTAGAGGCAAGAAATGAACAATCAAGATTGGAAATCAAATCAAAGGGATTGACTGCTGAAAACACCATGCTCAAGTCATCTGAAGAACGCCTTAGATCTGAAATCAACAACCTGTTGGATGAGAAATCTACTTCGAATGCAACCATTGCAAAACTTCAAGCAATTGACTCAGAGAGAACCAAGAATTTTGAGTCATCCAACCAAAAATTGAGTTTGAGTCTAGAGCAACTACAGAAAGAGTTGGATCTCGTGAGATCTAGATTGGAGTCTAGTAATGACGAGATAAAACGCATTCTTCATTCTAAGAACGCAGACGCGCAAACTTATCAGCAGAGGATTGATATTCTGAATACAGAACTCAACAACTGTAGGCAGTCTTTAAGTGCAAAGTCTAATTCTCTTGAACAACTTGGAGCTCAACTAGAGACAGTGACTAGAAAATATAATGAAGTGACAAACAGAAAGAACTCTGCTGCTTCTGCTATGGCAGCAGCCTTGGATGCCACAAACGATGTGACAACTTTGAAGCAGGAACTTGCAAGCACTTTGGAAGACCTGGAACTTGCCAACAAGAGTGCTGAACAATTCAGAGAGATAGCTGCTGCAACTGAAAAAGAACTGGATGCTTTGAATGAGACGTACGAGCAGTATAAACAGTCTTCAGATGAGAAAATAAGTTCTGTAGTCCGTTCATTGGATGAGTTAAAGACCAGAAATGATATGACCATATCAGAAAACGAGTCTCTTAAAGAGAGTCTCAATTCTGCGTCAACGTTGTCGGCGAACATGAAAGCTGAATATGGTTCAAAGATCCAACAGCTGAACACAACAATCGAATCCTTCGATCATATCAAGAAAGACTATGAGAGCAGACTAGTAGTTCTTGAGGATGAGATCAAGGCCTTAAAACTTTCAATTGAGGAGTCCAAATCCGAACTGCAAGCAAAGACTTTAGAGGTGAACAAAAAGGAATCAAGAAATTCCGAGTTGAGTGCCGATAATGAAGTATTGACGTCACGAGTTGCCAAGTTGGAGTCTGATTTGGAAGCAAGCAGAGCTGAAATGCGCTCTATAGAAGACAATGCTCAGTCGCAAAAGACATCCTTTGAAGCTGATTTACGCACCAAGGATATAAGAATTTCTGAGTTGGACTCTCAAAATAGAACATTGATTAACCAATTAGAAAAATCGAGTATTGCAGCTGGAGATCTTACCGACGATGATGATATGAAGAGTTTAGTTACTTACCTCCACAGAGAGAAGGATTCCTTGTACCAACAACTTGAGTACTCCAAGGGAGAGGAAAAGAGAGTACGACATTCTTTGGAAATCGTTGAATCTGACTTGAACGATACTAAATCAGAGCTAGCAAAATTGAAGGAGAAATACGAGCAGTCTGCTAGATATGAATCCATGCTCAATGATATGAAGGAACAGGTCACTGAGCTGGAGCTGTTCCGTGACAGCAACAAAAATCTACGAGCTGAGAGTGAAAGCAGTTTCAAGAGATTAAAGGAACTAGAAGACGAATTAAGCAGCGTTACATCAAGCAACATTCCATTACGTGAAGAGGCCGAGAAGCTGCGGGCTGAACTTGAATCAAAAGAATCTGAGCTGAACCTAGCAAGCTCTCAGCTCCAGTTCTGGAAGACACGTTCAGAAGAGCTTGTTAAGGGAGCATCTGCTGAAGGGGAAAAAGAAACAGAGCTCTCTAAGCAAGTTGAGAGCTTAACATCCGAGGTCGAGTCTCTGAAATCTTCTGAGAAGCAGATACAAGAGAGGTATGAGAAATTGAGAGGAGAAGCACAAGAGAAACTGAACAAGAGTAGAGCTGCTAGGCAACAACTTAATATGGAGAAGGAGAGTTTGAACCAACGTATCAAAGAGTTGGAAAAGACTTTGGAGGAGGCAAAATCTGCAACACCGTCTGCAACAGAGAATGATAGCAAAGTTCTGGATCTTGAAGAGAGGCTAAAGACAGCCTCGGAATCTTTGGGTGCTGCGACTGAAGATAACTTGAAGGTTAAATCTGAGTATGAGAAACAGCGGGCTAGTTTAGAAAGCGAGATCAACACGTTGAATGCGAAAATATCTGAGCTTGAGGCAACATCGGCTCAGGATGAAATAGCTCGTCTTAAAGAGGAATTCAGTAACGAAAAGGAGGAAGCGCTTAAGGCGCAAGAAGAGACTCTTCGGAGTCAGCTCTCAAGCGGGTCTATATCGGAAGAGAAACTGGAAGAAATGAAGAAAACAATCAGAGCTGAAGCAGAAGCTGCTATGAACGAAGAACTGGAAGCTCACAAGAGAAGACTTCGTGCACCAAGCCAGGCGAAGATCAATGAGGTGATTGAGAGTAGATGGAAGGCCAGAAATGAAGAGTTAGAGAAACAGTACGAGGAAAAGGTTCAGGCACTAAAACATGAGCCTAACGCATCTGGAGACTTTGAAGCAGAACGTCGGGAGCTGTTGAAGCAGTTTGAAGCAGATAAAGTGCAACTGAAGAAAGATACTGCGAATGCGGTTCGTAAAGAAACCGAGTTCCGGGATAACATCTTAAAGAAGCAGCTTGCATCACTGAAGGAAAAGGTCAAACAGCTTGAGTCCGAAAAGAGTTTACTAGCTGAGAATGAAGCACAGTCTCTCAAGAGACCGGCTGAACAGTCTGAGCCCCAAGAATCTACTGATAAACGTCAGAAGGGCGAATAATGTATTATTAAACCAACAGAAACTGGTTTGTTTATCTTATGATAAGTAGTATAGGTTAGTTGTAGGGTCCAGCCCAAAGGAAACCTTTCTATTCGAGGAGTCGCCAGTAAGGATAACTTTTCCATCAATACAGATCCGACAGAGAGCAGGGTCTTTTACATCATCACTGATGGTCAACTCGATTGTTGTTCCTTTCAAATACCCGACTCTTGGATCGTTTATATGCTCACCGTTGTTGTAGGCTTCAGACATGATCTTCAATACATCTTGCGAGTCTGACATGTGTTTGAAGTAGATTACATGTAGAACTCTTTCCTTGGGGTCTGAGTGAGGAGAGATAACAAAGTTCTGCTCAAACCGAGGAACAGCTGCAACAACAAAGTAGCCTAGCTCAGCATCAACAAGTACGCTTTGGTGGTCAACTGTTATTCCTCCCCTGAAGGAAGGATTTTGCACAAGAAGTTTATTTGCTGCCACTTTGAAACGATCCGGCCCGAGTTTCCTGAGCTCTTCCGTGTCGGAATCAGCCACCAGGCAAGCATGAAGACCCCAGGAGCCGACGACAATGAACCTTGCGTCCGTGATCGGATCTCCCGACAAAGTGGTGGAACCAGCAGGGAAACTCGCTTTATATACTGGTAACTGGTTTTTAGTCCCGGTAAGTAGCGCAATAACCGAATCAAGGGGAGTAGACAATCCAATGGAGTGACAAAAGGCGTTTCCAGTGCCCATCGGAAAGCTGAGAATCATCACATCTGCTGTGACTGTTACGTTGTTAACAAATTCACTGATCGATGTATCTCCAGAAAGAATCACCACTAAATGCTTCTTTTCGGGATTCAGTGTTTTGGCAAACAGAGACACAGTATCGGCCGATTCGGTTGCAATATAATCGTGCTTCACATCGATGTCCTTGAATAAGGGATACAGCCACTGTGAATAGACATCTTTAGTGAAAGTCCTGGTTCCTGAGCCGATCGAGTCGACAACATGAACATCCCAGTGTAAATAATACGGGATAGAAGTTAGGTCTATTAGAGTAGCTGTTGGGACCGGCTCAACCGCTGGTTTGTAGATGTATGCCTCTGAAGTTTCTCCGAGCGTAACCTCATTTCCTGAAGGCGTTCTTATCACCAGAGAAGTCATTACAGTAGCCAAGATAAACTAAGGGCCATGTATTCACGACTAATTACAGCCGTTTAAATCGGGTTCATGAGGATGAGGCTGTGCTGGCAAGAATCCGAGTTTGCACTACCGATGAGGCAGGTATGAGGGGCCAACTGTTTGCGGGGTTTGGATAGGATGAGGCAGCATGACATTGGAGCAACGAAGCGGACGGTTCCCCACGATTCGCTGGCTATGGGCGGATTATGAGCCTGTGTCTAGTTTGAGTGGCTGAGAGCAGATAAGCAGTGGCTGTGAGGCTGATAAATCCAGGGTGGGCATTTACAACCTCGGGGATTGTGATTGGTGGATCACGGGCTGGGGAGCGATGCGGGCTGCGCCGGCAGGTTTTGTCCCCGCGTGTTTTTGCGACAGGCCGAAATTTTTGCTGCTGGCTGCCGGCGGGCGAGGAGTTGCTTTCCTGGCCGGGATCGCGTGCAAAACGTTTCCTTTTTGGGACATGGAGAAAATTTGCCTGGAAATCTCACTGGCGAGTAAGTGACCAAGTAAAATATACACAGAGAGGTGGTTTAGCTGAAGAAGCTGTCTGGTGCAACTATAGGCCATTATCGAGACGCGGTGTCGCACAGAGAGATACAACGTTTCCCTGCTTCAACGACTCGGCTTCCAGACATTGTTAGCAGCTGCGCTGGTTCGAGGAACACTTCTTGATTTATCCAGCTTAGTATAGACAAGAACTGAGTGAACCGTTTAGAAACAACAACAGACAGCCACCAAGATGGAATCGTTTGCACGGACATCAATGAATGTGTGTCCATTTGTTAAGTCGACGTCGACCCAAGCGCTAAGAAAGCTAGCGCAGAATTCTGCGCTGACTTCCAAGGCCAAGGTTTGTCCTGTTATGGGCCCTGCATTACAAGCAGAGAGACATTACTCTTCGCAGTCGAAGCCTGCACAGGCGCAGGCCTCCGACAGCTATGCTACGGTTGGAAAGGGACCTGCTGATGCAGCGACTTCTGTTTCTGCAGCTTCGTTTGGTTCCTCAGAAACACCTTTTGATTTCGATGGTGCTTTCTATGATCAGGTAACTCAAAAGCGTAAGGACAAGTCTTATCGGTTTTTCAACAACATCAACCGTTTGGCTAAGGAGTTTCCAAAGGCTCATCTTCAGCAGGAGGATGACAAAGTCATGGTCTGGTGCTCTAATGACTACCTGGGAATGGGTAAGAATGAAGAGGTTCTCCAAACAATGAACAAAACCATGCTGAAGTATGGTACAGGTGCCGGTGGTACGAGAAATATTGCCGGGCACAACAGGCATGCTATAGCGCTGGAGAGTGAGCTAGCTGCTTTACACAAGAAAGAAGGAGCTCTTGTGTTTTCATCTTGTTTTGTGGCCAACGATGCGGTTCTGTCCCTGTTGGGACAACGATTTAAGGATCTGGTCATTTTCAGCGATGAACTGAATCACGCCTCAATGATCGTTGGAATCCGGAATTCAAGAGCCAGAAAGCACATCTTCAAGCACAACAACCTCGAGCAACTAGAGGCCCAGCTTGCAATGTATCCAAAGTCCACACCAAAGATTATTGCGTTTGAGTCTGTCTACTCTATGTGTGGTTCTGTTGCACCTATTGAGAAGATCTGTGATCTTGCTGAGAAGTATGGCGCCCTTACTTTCCTAGACGAGGTCCATGCCGTTGGAATGTATGGACCTCATGGAGCTGGCGTTGCCGAGCACTTGGACTTCGAAGCTCATTTGCAGTCCGGCATCGCCTCACCTAACTATAAGACAGTTATGGACAGGGTTGACATGATTACCGGAACTTTAGGCAAATCATTCGGAACAGTTGGTGGATACGTTGCTGCATCCGCTCATATGATCGACTGGATCAGATCGTTTGCTCCTGGCTTCATTTTCACCACTACTCTTCCTCCAGCACTAATGGCTGGTACTTCCACCTCGATTAGAATTGTAAGATCTAATATTGAGGACAGAGTCAACCAGCAGAAAAACGTTGCTTATGTGAAGCAACAATTCAGGGGGCTTGGGATTCCTGTTATTCCAAATCCTTCCCATATTGTGCCTCTGCTTGTTGGTAACGCTGCCGACGCTAAACACGCGTCTGATGTTCTGCTTGACAAGTACAAGGTCTACGTTCAGGCTATCAACTTCCCTACTGTGGCTACTGGAGAGGAAAGACTGAGAATCACTCCTTCTCCTCATCATTCGAAAGAGATAGCAGACAATCTTATTGACTCAGTAGATTCTATGTGGTCTTCACTAGGACTGAAGAGAGTTGCCTCATGGGAGGACTTTGGCGGACACTGCGGTGTAGGCGTCACCAATCCTCCCAAAGTTGAAAACTTGTGGACAGAGTCTCATTTGAGGCTGAAGAACTCAGATCTCAACCCAAATGTTGTCGACCCTGTTATTCAACAACTCCAAGTTTCGTCAGGAGTGCCTGCCTAAACAGAATGCAGTCAACTTGAACTGATTTTAAGTTATTTATCAATTTTTGTACTACTTTTTATCACTTGAACCATTTATATCAAAACATTATGGTATTTTTCTACTTCAGCTCATGGAAGCTCTTTGTAGGGTGTAGAAAACACTTTGGCAGGATATGGCGGATTATGAACTGCTTCCATTTCGTCCCATGATTTGCGAATGTACTTCTCCATCTGCTGGCAAAGACCGATCACCTCATTTTGATCAAACGGCTTCCCACTCTCAAAGTTGTTCACCAGTCTCTCTCTGTGATACTTCAAAAAGTCTTCTAGGTTCTTGAATTTAAACTCAAACCATTCTGTGTAAAACTGATCATGAACTGCCCTAGGCAACACAGATGGCTTAACTGAAGTCAAAAGGTTATTGTCTAGAGAACTAGGGTCAGACGCATAGAATCCTCCTACACCTGTTATACGGTTTGAGTTCGAAACAGGCTTAGTTGCAACATGTTTGAGAACCATACCTTGAATGAGCGTAGCATAGCCAATCTTTGGATCTGGAACACGGAACACCTTCTCTGTTCCAGTCAAAATAGCTGTTTCTCCACCAATGGCATCATCTCCCAGGTCTAGCATTACCACAAGGGCAAATGCCGACGAGTCATAGTGTAAGCCCAGGGTAGAAGGGATCTCGTCTCCTTTCTGCTCATCTCTGCGCTCAAGCTCTTTGATCATCTCCTCCTTATTAGAATAGACTGATTTCATTTCTTCTGGGATCGCCGACGCAAGTGACACATTGAGATGGCCGTACTCCGAGTTATAAACGTTCTTAACATCAGTTTTAGTGAATCCTTTCAAGATTTTAGCCACAACTGGACAGTTGTAGAACGCATTTGAAAATGGCGCAGCGTATTTACAATGTCCTCCAACATGGAAGTCAAGTCTTGTGGCGTTAGTGGCCAAATTCGTATTTGGAAGCCTAGACCATTCCTTGATTACTTTTGGCTGGAAAGATTCCCACAGAATCATGTCAACGGCTTCTTGTGAAAGTAATGGAAATGGATACGACGCAGCAAACTCACTGACAGGCTCGCATCTTGTCTTTTCAATGCCTAGCTCCTTAAGACTGATCTGCTTGGTGGTTTCATAGTATTCGGGCTTAAAGATAAGATGAATAGATGGATCGTACTTCAACTCCGGATTAAATGTAGGCTTAGCTTCTAAGCGCTCAACCAATGACTTGATCTCATTCTCAATAGTCTTTTGAGGAACATCATAGCTATGACTACCCTCTGAAAACTCCTCTACCAATCCATTTGATCTGAGAGGAACAGGGTAACGTGATTCGGTGATAACTGACATCAGAGTACAGCCTTTTTCGGAAACTTGGTGAACAATTTATGTCTTTGACACATATGTCACAATAATCCTATGATTCACTCTCCTTATATATTCATTGTGTGTTCGCTTTCAGATTCCATCCGTGATAAGCTGATAAGAACAACTATCTGCTTTTGGAATAATCCGAAGCGGCGAAGGCGGCAGACAAAAACTTATTCCATTTCAAGGTATCAATTGCATGTGAGACATCCGTACACCTTAGATATATGTGTTTTAAAGACTAATCAGCACATCTTCCTTGCGCTATAGCCTCCGCCTGTACAAACAACCAAGAACTGGTGAAATTTGCAAGATCTATGGCAGTAGAACGTAATCGCATATTACGATCATCGGTGACTAAAATATTATACTTGAAACTGCTTGCTTCTGATCGATTTAAAATCCGTCTGTTTTTGTTCAACATTGCATTGTTGCCTAATAAAAGACTCTTGCCAAGGTCATCATTAAGCTTGACTGCTCTCATGATGATCTCATCAGCATTGGTTCTCCAATTTTGATTCTGTTCAAATTCTCGTGTTTCATTCAGAGATGATGCTTTAGAGCCGTCTGCTCTTATTGGAAATATCTTTTTCTCATTGTAAAGCTCACGTATAATGATTACTGCTCTAGTTGCAGAATCAGCCACAGAAACATCAGTAGATCTTCTTAATGACCGAAGTTCCTGGAAAACAGTCAATGGAATGGAAAGTTGGAAGACATTCGATCTCACACACTTGAATAGCCTTCCACAATGTTTTAGCCATGTGTTTGTATCAACCGAGATATATGACAATCCCGAATCCATTTTGTCACCTAAATCTCCAATCACCTTTATAGACCCTGGAACATAGAATTGATTTGGGGCCCTATGTTCTCCAACAATCTCTTCATCGTCGTCATCAAAAGAATCTTCTTCATATTCTTCGTTCTCCTCTCCTTCCAGATTAAAGTTACCTTTGTTGAATATAGGCACAGGACAACTGTTGTTAACAAACTCAGTCATAAAACCATTGGAATTCGAGTCCCATGTTGGAAGCTCAGGCGAAACATTTTCACACCATTTACTTAAATTAAGCACAGGTGCAGTTTCATCATCAGATCTGATAACAATCTTCTCATTTGTTGCTTCAAATAATCCCTGTAGTCGAGGATCCTGTGCAAAAAATGCAACAGCAGTGTTGTTTGACTCCAGTTGAGATACCAATGGACTGACTTTGAACTTGAATATACTGCCACACTTCACCAAGCCAAATTCTGGGAAATTATCAGAAATGTATGAGCTCAATAAAAATATTCTGACATATCGGTGTATGTCATCCTTTGGATTATAAAGCAGACCAGAAGTTGGTATATCAAATATATCGCCCTTTACTCCTGTTTCAAACACTGAGGAATAGTCTTGTTTCAATGCAACATTATCAAACCACAAAGATCCCCAACATTTCCATACTTCCCATAGCTTTTCATTTTCAGAAAAATATCTTGGAATGTCCTGCTCCTCTCCATTCTTAAGAATAAGCATATGAGCATTAAGTTCTTGTAACATATCAGGAGATGATCTCACAATACAAAGAATATCATTCAAGTAAGGTACAAGTTTCATCCACGGAATGTACCGGTTCAGAATATATGTGAATGTAATCTTTGAACTGGGATATTTCTTAACCGCTTCACCCACTGCAATAATGAAATAAAGCCATACAACGACATGGGATGTAGAAGATTGCAGAGGTCCCACAATATATTGCTTCAGCATTCTCATACTTAGCTCAAGTGCTCCTTTATTAATGAAATCTAGTATCATAAACCACGAACTCTCTGTCTGTTCCGAGGCTGTTGAATTAAACATCGCTTCTGAATCACCAAGTTTTGTGTCATCAGCAGTAGCCTCTGCTTTCGATCTACGACGCTTGTCCTTCTTGTCTTTTCGTTGTTTTAGAGCCTCGGGAAGCCCAAAGAGTTTTGCAAATGGATTTCTGGCATCCCCAAAACCTATTAAATGACTGATGTTGCATAGCGCAAAATTGGAGCCTTTTTGAAACCAAAAGTTCACCTTGTCTATAGACAATGCTGTGCCCAGGTCACCACGAAGCTGGAAATAGTCAACACTGGAACTATCTAGCCCGAAATGTGTCGAATAGTGAGAGACTAAATTAACCATCTCTTGATTTGTGTCATAGTTTGGTAAAAGTAATATCTTGTGTATTTTCACAAAGTCGATCATGGCCATTTCTATAGAGCTTAAAATGTTTCTTTGGGAGCACACATTATCCACTATCATTCTCAAATATTGCTGTGTAGGTACAAATGGATCTCTGCAAGTTACGCTTTTCCCAATGTCCACCAAAGCCTCTAAGTTATCGCTCTCCACAGTGCAGATATGATAGTAAATCTTTCCATGACCAAACTGAGTTTTCATAGCCAGTTGATACCAATACACAGAAGAAAGTTTCCAATCCATATAACGAGCAGGGTACAGTGCAATGGCCATTCTTGAAAGGTCACCTAGCTTCTCAGCCCACCAGCCTTCTACTCCGAGTTGGGAGTCAGTAAGACAGCTTATAATGTTGAAAGCATATGAGATAAAGCATCCGCAGATTTCATGCTCAACGAAAATAGCGGCCACGTTCTTCAAAACTTCTAAAAATGAGACAATTCCATAGACCCACATTCTGCGTAGAATTCTGTAGTTCGTCACCAAAGGCTTACCTGCTCGTGCTGAGCTTGGAGATAACGCATAAAGAAGAAAGTCGTAGTAGTGATCCAACAGCTGTGTGACATTCTTATAAACAAGCCATAATTGAGGGGTTATTTCGGCCCCAGTATCATTTTCAATTAATCTTTCATTGACATCAGCACATCCCTGCTGAGATTCAACTTCCAGCTTCAATATGGATTTATACGTCTCTTGTAGATTGGATGCCAATATTTGCTCTTCCTCTGTAAATGCCCTAGGCTGCTGAGGTTGCTCTGAAGGTGGTTGAGGGGGCTGAGACAAAAGAGTGTCCGTGCTGAGTCGTCTGCCATTTGCTTGCTGAGAAGGAGGAGGTGGAAGTTGCTGAGGTGCCAGCTTGTCAGCATTGGTGTCAACGTACGATGAATTGATTGCTTGGCTAGGTGCCCTAGACTGGGCATCATTGAGTTCGCTAGAGCCTTCCACGCTCATCTCGATTTCTGTTACCTTTGATATAAGCTTTGATTTTGGTGAGGCGGGAATGTCTGCAGCTATTGTAGGAGTTGGTGTCTTGATTTGCCTGATTCGATTGCCTTGGGCATCTAATGCAGATGACGGGGTTTGCTTCGGAGAAAGGGGAGTCTGCGTAGAGGAGAAGTTGAACTTTCGGCTTGCAACAGGCGTAGTCACCGAATGCTGGTAATTCTGGAACGTTGATCCCGTAGTCGTTAACTTTGTGGTGTTCTGAGAAGGATTCACCGACAGAGATGAAAATGTTGGCACGGCAGTGCTGAAAAGTGCGTATGATCCAGCGTTCGTGGAACCCTGCAAAGAAGCGTTATTAGACGATGCCGGTGGCAAAAGTGCACCACGCTTGGATGACACTCCAGGAAGAGCGTATGACTGAGAACTGTGGCGCTTCTGCTGAACAGCAGGCTGCGTTGAAAAGGAGTTCACAGGGCGAGTTCGTGTGTTGACTCCGTTCGAATTAGAAATGCCAATGCTGAGAAGTTGTGATGCGGTATTACGTCCATGCGGCTCTGTGTCGTTCAAGTTGGGTCCATGAGAGGCGTCCTGGGAGCTCATACCTCTGTGGCAGTCTGGCCAAAGTCCGCAAGATTAGCAATGTCTATGTGCCCTTTTCAGCAATTGCTTGGGCATTAATCACCAGACGGCCAAATTTGACGCTGCTGATAGGGAGTTGCAGTGATGACGCGGGCCGAAACGGGTGTCAGACGCAGACCAAGGATGTCGGACGGTAGTAGTATCTCTTTTACGCTGCTTCACGTAACACTGATTTGCCCATATAGCAGGCTTAAATCTTCTCATCTTTTTGTTTCCTCCGCGAGTCGTCGCGCCTGCGCACCCGTACACCGGTTCTAACTGGGAGGGCTGAATGGGCTGCGCATCGATGACGCCTGTCTGACGGGCTGTCTGGAGCGTTTCGCGGTTACAGAACAAACTAAGTGGAGAAATGTTGTGCTAAATACAACTAACGAGTAAGAACTAAAAGGAAGTCTATTTTCACCGACACAGGACGGAGGAGCCGCGAGCAAATCAGGCGAGAACGGTCTCAAACAGAGAGACAACCTCAGCAACATTTGAGGTTGGGGCATCGCTGTCAATGGTTACAACAGAGATGGTAGACTCACACTGACCGTTGTTGATGACGGTGAATTCATCTGGCAGGGAGCAGTCGCCGGCAATGCAGGTTGCGACAGCGCTACCGGTACCAACACTCATAGTGATCAGCTCTTTAGAGGCATCGTAAACCACGGTGTAAAGCTGAGATTTAGAACCTGTGAGTCTAGTGTGTTTGTAGAGGGGAGTAAAGCAAGTTGAGTTGAGGTCCTTGCCAGCCGTTGGGAAGTTGACGTTCAAAGCTGTAGCCACAGGAAGGGCTCTTGAGTTGGAACCTTGGGCTTCAAAAATAGCATCAACGAGCCCAATGGTTGCTTGAGAGTAGATATTTGGAGCGTTTTCAGCGTCATCATCAAGGTTGTCTTTGAAAAATGAGTTGTTACTGTTTGCCCCGGAGAGAGCGATAGCTGGGTATCCTCTTTCAGTAGCGTAGTATACAGCGCCAATAGTTCCTGAAAGTGCGAAATCTCTTTCTCCAAGGTTGTTCCCTTCGTTAGGTCCACCAATGACCAAATCAATGGTCATATTGTTGAAGTAGTTTGGAATAACGTAGTCCAAACCAGCGGCAACACATGCAGCTGGAGTACCATTGAAGTACCACATGTTCAAGTCGTCCTCCTCGTGACCCCATGCTGGAGCCCCCTTAGCTGGGTAACTGAAAAGAGCGTCTTGCTCAAGCACGTTGGTGCTTGGAACAATGAAGCGACCACCGTTACCTGACATCTGAACCGCTGGAGCAACAGTTACAACATTGTAACCGGCGGCTTTTAGATCTCTGTACAGAGCTCTAATGTTGGTAGCGGCCCATCCATCATCATTAGTCAAGAGGATGTTTTTGGCACAAGCTGCTGTGATTAGTCCAAGAAGAGCACAAAGACGCATTTCTGATAGGTGTATTAATCCTGATGCTTCAAGAAAAGAAAGATGTTGGATTATTTCTACTCCTCTGTAATAGGAATGGAAGCCCCTTTATATACTTTTCGAGACCCCGGGATGCAAAACCCCTCCTGTCGCATATGTGTGATGACCGTACCAGAGAAACTCAATTAGGCTATGAACAGCACATGGTTGACCCTGATCTTGATTAGATTCGTCGACCGAAATCAATAACATTGACAAATGTAGTAAAAGTTCCCAAATTGGATAATTACATGCGCAGTTCTAACCTCAATTCAACGCTTCGACGGTATTCAGGGACCTGTGCCCCTAGATTCGCAATCTGTGGCTTCCACGTGTGCCTGACATAATCCTTGGGACGCACTGGCCTCTTCGGAAGATGAGTAAAGCTGCAGATTCGTTCAATAAGATTTTCAACTGAATGGAGCACGTTTTTTGCAAATTGGAAATTTACTTAACTTGCAGGCGAAGTCAGTGCATGATTGAGGTATGCGGCAAACAAAGGCATAATTCTTTGGGTGTCAATTGCCTGGACCCTGTTTAGAGCAACGAATGCCCTTCTAATGCGATGCAGATGGGCGACAGACAGCGGAGACGGCGGTAACTCAATCCTTATGACTGAATTATCCAAGTTAGCGAGAGAGACCACAGTAGCCGAGGAGTCTATATTTCTAAGGTTGATAATCTCGGTGACTACGGAAGTTGTCTGTCTGTCAAGTTCTTGTAGAAATGTGGTGGAGCTAGCTGGTTTGATTACGGTGGCTTTGTTGGGTTTGGGTCCTTGTTGTAAGGCAATTGCACTCCAAACATCTTCGAACGGAACTTGAGTATCATCAGAACTTACGCAAATCAACGGCGAGTCCCATCGGCTTTGGCCGTTTGGCTCCTCAAACCTGAGAATCAAATCATTAAGAACCTGCGGATCCCATTGGGCCTCCACAGGTCTCGCGGAGTTCCATTTGAAACACTGCTCTGAAGGACTCAATACTTGCAGTATACAATTTGGTGTAGGCGTGTTCTTGGCTTCACAGTACAGTTGATACCGAAACCCTTTGATGTAGTTCAGCGAGTCGAGGATTACAACAGTATTCCTAGACAAATCGCGCCGCACAGCGGTCATTTGCGCTGCTCTTGCAGCTTTCTCGGTGGTTGACTCTCTGTAAGATTTATGATCTATTCCAAGACTTTCGTCATTATGAACTATAACTTTTAGCCCAAACCCCTTGTCTCCGGGACCCAGAGAGGAGATCCTTTCCTCCAGCTGTTGTTGAAGTTGTTTCACCCATGTCGATTTCCCAGAACAAGGGTAACCCACTATAAGTACCAAGGGCATTTTGTCTTCAACAGCTTAAACAGCTACATGTAATCAACTATGTGCAAAAAATTTTCCTTAAATATTTAGGCATTTTGAAGAGGTGTAGATACATACCTTACAGGTCACCCAGTAAAGCTCACAGCCCTTCTCAAAGTGTAAGTACGAGATATGTTCAGACCTACGCTATCACTGTCCTCTTTCTTGAAGATCAAACCAAAGCAGCCGGTTAAGGGGGCCCTCAAACGAAAGCCTATAGAGTATATCAAGAGAAGAATTGAAAAGTTTGAACCACGCACTGAGTTTCCTGATTATAATGTGACATTGTCTGATTTCCAGGGGTTCCAGCGGCTTGCGTATAAAACAATGAGAAGTCTGGCCCCGCAGATAGATTTTGTGATTGAAGTCAGAGATGCCAGGGCCCCACTGTCTACAGCTAATTTTCTTTTGAAGGAAGTGTTCAAAACGAAAGACATTCTTGTTGTGTATACTAAATCTGATCTGGCTTCGACTACACCCGAGATGATCTCAAAGATACATGATAAGGAGGATAAGTGGTTTATGTATCGGAAATCTCCAGACACAACTCTAAGGGAGTTGGCAGAAATTATCAAAAAGAAGTACCATTCCATGGATCCTCCACCGCCGCTTGGGATGCGCTTGTTAATTGTTGGGGTCCCAAATGTGGGTAAATCCTCCCTTGTTAACAAATTGAGAAGATTGATGATAGGTAACAAACGGGTGGCCAAAGTCCCGGTTGCAGCTGTGACTAGAATTGGAGGTACAACAACAGCGGTATCTAACACCATCAATATATCTAATGTTCCTCCTATTCAAATCCAAGATACACCAGGGGTCCTCCTTCCTTCGATGAACAATTCCAAAACAATGCTAATTCTGTCACTTATAAGAGCAGTCAAACCCACGGTCATTGACCGCATTTTGGCGACAGATTTCCTGTTATACCTTGTCAACAATAATGAACCAGAGAGTTATGGCCGTCTCTACAAGCGGTACTTGAACTACCCTACCAACGACATACGCGAGCTCCTCACCGCCGTCGGCGAGCGAAGAAGGTTGTTTTCCAGCAAGGTCAAGCTACCCAACGGCAAGAAGGTCGGTAAAGTGGATCTTTTGGCTTCTACAGATTTAGTCCTGTTGGATCTAGAGCAGATTAAATTTGGAAAACTGTGTTTCGATGAGATTCTCCAGAAACCAGATAACAGGGAAGAGGTGCAACAGCTTGTCAAGCAGGAACGCGAACGCGTCTCTCAATACGCAAGCTCGCTGGTTCATGGAGAGAACAGGAGCCCCAAAGAGCGCTCTATCATAGCATCAAACAAGCTGTTCAGCACCAGAACAGATTGAGCCTGTATATACATTACGTAGTGCGCGAACCAATTGCTCACTCCGGACCCGCCCGTACACCGCAGAAAATACCTCCCCTGGATTTCTCTTAGTAAACACAAGTAGACGTTTTTTTAACGAATTAGAATTTGCCTCTGGAACAAACACAAACACACACACAAGGAGAAAGCCCTTTAGGCCACACTGTCAGAAATCTGCACGAGAGGCTACAGGCGTCAGGTGATAGCACATAGTACTTCAGCACGTCAATTACACCGTACGCTCAACAACGCCCCGCCCAACAAAAACATTAGTAGGAGTTCACAGCGTGGCTGAAGAGATCCAAACAAATAGTGTCAAGTTTCATCACGATCACCAAAGATACTAAAGCTCGCCCAGGCTGCTGATGCCTGAGTGTTATAGTGAGAGTAGTGGCATCTGAGTACTATTTAACTTTGGTTGACAATGGATGCCTTATTAGACTTCAGCAAAGAGCTTGATATCAAGTTGCTTGATTCTGTAGTTAAAGCATTCTACAATGGGTCTGGCCAATCTCAACAAGAAGCACAGCAAGTTTTGACCAAGTTTCAGGATCATCCTGAGGCATGGACTAGAGCAGATCAGATTTTACAATATTCCTCTGATCCTCAAGCCAAGTATATTGCCCTTTCGATACTGGACAACCTTATTAAGACTCGATGGAAAGCATTGCCCGAGGAGCAGCGGCTTGGGATTCGGAACTTTGTTGCCAGCATGACCATAGCAATGTGCGATGACGACACTCAATTTTTGTCTCAAAGAGCTTTGATCAATAAGTGCGATTTGACACTGGTTCAAATCATTAAACAAGAGTGGCCCGCAAATTGGCCTAATTTCATTCCAGAAATCGTCCAATCTAGCCGTGCTGGGTTTAATGTATGTGAAAACAATATGGTGATCTTAAAGCTGCTTTCTGAGGAGATTTTTGATTATTCTGCTGAACAAATGACCCAGGCAAAAGCAAAATCTCTCAAGACTAGAATGTGCGATGAATTTTCTGAAATTTTCAAGTTGTGCTTCGAAGTGCTTGATAAGGCAAATAAGCCGTCTTTGATCATTGCAACCTTGAAGTCCTTATTGAAATATATTCCGTGGATCCCTCTTGGGTATATTTTCGAAACAGATATACTGGATCTTTTGTCTGTCAAGTTTCTACCAGAGGAGCAGTTTAGAAGTATAACCCTGAAATGCTTGACTGAGATATCCCAATTGATTGCACCACAGTATGATGAAAGATTCACCACAATGTTCTCGCTGACTATGGAAGCCCTGTTGAAATTCATCCCAATTGACATTGATTTGAAGAAAACTTACAAGTACGCTAATTCTGCAGATCAAGAATTCTTGCAGGATTTGGCCATGTATTTGGTAACGTTTCTCTACAATCATCTCAGTCCCTTGGAGCAAAATGTCTCTTTACGAGAGGTATTACTGGCAGCTCACACATATTTGGTAAATCTTTCAAGAATAGAAGAAAGAGAACTGTTCAAAACTTGTCTTGACTATTGGTCGAAACTGGTGACTGACTTGTTCCAAGATATACAATCACTACAAATGCAGCAGACATCTCCATTGATGCAATTACAATACAACTCTGGAAGATCTGCTCCAAGTAGCGAATTAATTGACAATTTGAACTCGAGAAAGAATATTTATGCTGATATTCTATCAAAACTTAGAGTCGTCATGATTGAAAACATGGTGCGTCCCGAGGAAGTTCTAATTGTGGAGAATGATGAAGGTGAAATTGTAAGAGAGTTTGTTAAAGAAAGTGACACAATCCAGTTGTATAAATCAATGAGAGAAGTTCTTGTTTATTTGACTCACCTTGACATCAACGATACTGAATCCATCATGTCAGCTAAATTGGCAAGTCAAATAGATGGATCAGAGTGGTCATGGCACAACATTAATACGCTCTGTTGGGCTATTGGATCTATATCTGGATCGATGGACGAGGAAAGAGAAAAGAGATTTTTGGTAACTGTCATTAAGGACCTGTTATCTTTAACCGAGATGAAAAGAGGAAAAGATAACAAGGCTGTTGTTGCTTCAAACATCATGTATATTGTTGGACAGTATCCAAGATTTTTGAAGGCTCATTGGAAGTTTCTGAAAACTGTCGTGAACAAACTGTTTGAATTTATGCATGAAACTCACGAAGGAGTCCAAGATATGGCATGCGATACTTTTATCAAGATCACTCAGAAGTGTAAAAGACACTTCGTTATACAACAAGCCGGTGAAACTGAGCCATTCATTGATGAGATAATCCGCAACATTCAGGAAACAACATCAGACCTACAGCCTCAACAAGTACATACGTTTTATGAGGCCTGTGGTATTATAATATCTGCTCAAAATGCAGAGCACTCCAGAGCAAGGTTGCTCCAAGAGCTAATGAGATTACCAAATGTTGCTTGGAGAACTGTCGTAAATCAGGCCGGGGAAGATCCGGAGCTTTTAAGCAATCCTGAGATTGTCAAGATTATTGCCAACATTATCAAGACCAATGTGGCTGTGTGTACTCCTCTTGGGCCTGGATTTTATTCACAATTGGGAGAAATATACTTGGAAATGCTGTCCCTATACAGAGCTGTCAGTGGCATGATTTCCGATGCTGTATCGAAGGATGGCATAATAGCTACCAAGACGCCTAAAGTGAGAGGCTGGAGAACTATTAAGAAGGAGATATTAATTCTTTTGGAGACATACATTTCAAAGGCTGATAATAAGCAACAAGTTGTAAGTGAATTGGTTCCAAACTTATTGGTTGCTATTTTACAGGATTACAACTCGAATGTGCCTGATGCCAGAGATGCAGAGGTACTGAACTGTCTGTCGACAGTGGTGGATAAGGTTGGAGAACTGATTCCTGAGGAAATTGTTGCTATTTTATCGAGTGTTTTTGAAGTGACACTGAACATGATCAATAAAGACTTTACCGAATATCCCGAGCACCGAGTCGAATTTTATAAACTACTACGGGAGATTGATCTGAAAGGATTCAATGCGTTAGTGCAATTTCCGCCGGAAGCGTTTCAATCGTTTATTGATGCGTTGATGTGGGCGTTCAAGCACAACAACCGAGATGTTGAGAATACGGGCCTAAGTTTATGTCTTGAACTTTTGCAAAATATTGAAGGACTGGGATCGAACAACCTGTTCGCGTTAGGGTTCTACAAGAACTACTACTTTCCTATAATCAGCGATGTCTTCTATGTTTTGACTGATTCGGATCATAAGGCTGGATTTCGGTTACAATCCGAACTGCTGGCCAAACTAGTTGAGTTAGTGGTTGAGAACAAGATTTCGGAGCCGATCTATCAGGCTGATTCTGCTCCTGTAGGAACCCCGAACGCCCTATATCTGAAGGAGTATGTTGGAAACATGTTGATGAACGCATTCCCTCAATTGAACAAGGACCAGGTGAGCACTTTTCTTCAGGCACTCTTTGCTTCATACAAACAGCAGAATAAGTTCAGAGGAATACTAAGAGACTTCTTGGTGCAAATCAAAGAGTTTGGAGGCGACGCCACCGATTATCTGTTTGCAGATGACAAAGAGGCAGAACTCGTTGAAAGAAATCGTCAAGCTAAGGAGAAAGCCCGGCAAGTTGGAGGTTTATTAAAGCCTTCCGAGCTGGACGATTAATTAGTTGGTTAAATAAAATATTTAAAAAAATCAACAAATGTATAATTCAAGTACAATTGCTTCTTTGTAGTCTTTAAGCAGTTACAGAGGGTTTATGTTGGAGCACGCCCCTGAACTAGTTGATCTGCTGTGCTCCGACGGTTTAGTGAAGTGTCTTTATGTTGATGATGGTGATAGTTTAGAGGTTGAGAAGGAGTTTAACAAGGAGTGCGGTATTCTTGAGATCCTGATAACAAAGAAGAAGTTGATAAGTATATTCGTAGAATGCCGGGAGGTGGTCGAGAAGTACAGGGAAAGCGGTACTGCAATAGCTGATCTGAGCCGTGGCGAGCTGGCGCAGCTTTATGAGGCGAGCGTGGGCGTTTTGATGGTGACGCCGGAGGACAAAAGCTGCATTCAATTGGTCGAACGGGTGGCTGATCATTTAAAGGAGAAGAACCAAGAGATGGCAAGCAAGCAACTGAACTTGCTTGCGAGCTTTCTCACGTCGGACCTGGCCAAGCTGAACAAGTCGAGTAGTGTTTGGCTGTACTTCAGGAGATGCCTTTTGGACGAGTTGGAGCGGCGTGACGAGCCCGAGCTGTTGAAATGGTCAATTGGGATTGCTATTGAGTCAATGAGGAGACACAAGCGAAACTACTACGCGGCGTGCTTTGTCAGACTCATTCTATCCATCACGCGAGGCAATGAACAGCTTTTTGAATACAACTACAGCGTCATCTGGCGATACTGCCAGAGAAACGTATCTGATTACTCGATGTGGATGGTCTTAGTACAATTAATCATTCCACTTGATGACGAAACATACTACCTGAACCTGTACTACAAAATCAATAAACCTCACCTGTCAACAACGCTAGATCTGAGAGCATGCTGCAACGAGATAATTGACTGGATCGGCAGATGTGGGTCGTCGTCGTACTCGATCTGGCTGACAGCAGGCCTCTTATCAAAGTTTTATCTCAAAGACGACAGTACACTCGAAGAGTTTCGCAGCTCGTTTATTTCGTTCGAATCCGAAAATGATTGCATAATCGATTGCAAGTCGCTATCGCTGGCCAAACACAGTCATACGGTTGATCTCAGCGACAACATCCTCGCTAGAGAAACATTTGAAATCGTGATGGTGAAGAAGAAGGTATGGAATCAATTAATCAACTACAAGAATGAAAAAGCGTACCGTTAATTAGAGAGCACCATCATCTTGATAAGGGGCGAAAAGCAATAAGACATCAATTTATGACTGACGTGAGCCTCAACATTATGATTTCTTGTATGCCGGGATCTCGAACTCGGGATTAAATGTCTGTCCTGGTAATATCGGAGCAATTTCAAAAATATGTTTCTGTAGCTCTTCCAGATTGTAGTTCTTGGCGTCACCAGCCAAAGTATGATCCTTGTAGATGATATACTCCAAGTGATCGTTTTCGCTTCTAGCACCTTCAGATATTGACAATTGCTTAAACAGTTTAGGATGGAACTCAACTCCATCTTCTTCTCTTTTCTTGGTTTCTGTTCTCTGTCTTTCTTCGATTTTAAACTTCTCTTCTGTAGCAGTTGTGTGATCTCGTAACGCTAGTCCATCTGTAACCTTCTTCCATAAACGTCTACTCTCATAAATTCCTTGTTCCGAAATATCTCTCACTTTTGGCTCCAAGGGATTGCTCTGAAAACAATCATAAAACAGCTCCTTCTTGCCGGTTTCTTCATCCTTGATATACATCTTTTCGTTCCACTTGCCACTAATCTCATACAACTCTTCTCCTGTCATAGTGTTCTTTATAACCCCTTCAATAGAGTTATATGTTCCAGATATGAACCCTTTGGTTTTGAATTCAATATCAGCCATCAGATTGTTAGCTGGACACTTTAAAATCAAATGGTCTCCAAGTTCAAATTTCAATGTACCAAAAAGAATTCCTCGGGCGTACATGTTGGGCTGTGTCATTGTGTAGTACTCAGCCTCTCCGTCTTCTGATTCAATATCGAGGAATGTGAGCTTGGTAATGCCCTCCATAATGGCAGCAGTGGAGTTCCCTAGAAATCTCGATTTGGGAACAACAATTCCATCCACCCTGATTCTCTGGTTCGGAATCATATAAAAGTAGGAGGATTTGGGAGGGTGGTGGGATGTTTGCTCCGCAACATAGTAAGCTTGATCACCATTAGGCAAATCCCAATAGCAAGTGAAATATTCTCCCAAAATAGGGTTTAATGGCTTCTTAACAGCCTTGGGCGCAATATGCCAGCACGACATGTACCATCTAACCACTGATAGAAATCTTTGTACCGGATCGGACGTGTTATGAGCCTCTGTTACTAGATCCGGCTGCTGTAGTTGGTTTGTGATTCTTTCAAGCATGGATTTGCGCTCAAGAATAAATGTTGGAAGAGTGATTCTCGATAAGTCACATCCTGGTCTCAATTGCGAGATGATTCCCATAAGAATACTTTGTCCTTGATCATCAACTTCATCAATGTCCTCTACACTTTCTGAAGCACCATCTTTAGACTCTGTGGCCTTCTCGGAAGTCTTTGATTTGTCGGAACCAGATCTGCCTGTTAATATCAATGTGAAATGCACACAATTGCGTTAGTAAATCGTCTTAAACTTGTTATCCGGAACAAGGGTTGATTGCGCCCGGTTTTTGATAGCATAAATTAAAGGCATCTTAATTTGCTCACTGAATCAACTTTTCTCCCTGAATATTCACAAAAGTAACATACCGAGTATTTTAGACGTGAACAAAGGCATCTTTGGCTAGTAGTTCTGCTTGCTCACCAGTATGCCCATGTAACAAAAGGGCAAATTGACAGCAACAGTGTTTTTTACCCTGTAAATTTCTCGTGCACGAAAATCTAGTTGCAACATTGCGTCGATCGACGCACGTCGTTTTAACGGTGCTGGAAGAAACTACAGTCAAGCCAGTTGAGATGGTTGGTTTATCTAGTTATATAATGGAGCCTCTCATCAGGCAGTGGTTGCAGTGGAAATAGACGACCCCGAAGGAGGTGACATGACAGTTCCTGCAGTGGAACTGTCTGCACTTTTCAGCTTCTTGTTAGGGCTGGTGCTCTTGTCGTTTTTTCTCTTCTTTGGTTCTTTCTTCGGTCTTTCTTCACCTTCGTCGTATACATCATTGGGTAGATCGTAAAGCTTGACATGCTTGATACTCATTGAAAATGAATCCTTATCAAAACTAGCCCAGTTTCTACAACTAGCATCAAAATCTGAGCATGGAACTTGTATATCCATCTTCTTTTCCTTTCCTCGAAGATCTAGTTCAAGACCAATATAAAGCTTTGTCAGAAACACAAGATGTTGGTTATTCTCTTTGCATTCTTCTTCGATCTTTACCACATCGGTGTCGTTGTCAATCTGAATCTCCTTCAAGTTTTCCTGAGCATATTTCTCTCCCTCTAAGGTACCATAAAGTTCTTTAATCTTGTAAAGTTCATCTAGACTTGAACAAATATACGACGAAGAGAATGGTTTCACATATGGATGCGCCAACACAATGCCACTAACAACCTCCAGCTTTTGTACCAGTAATCGAAGCTTGGACTCAACCATTCCACTCCATTTCAAATGATCTTCATATGTGCTTCTTGTTCCCATGACTATAGTCAAATAGAATTTATAAGAAGAGAAGAAATCATGCTTTTGAAACAAGTCTTTCCAGTCCTTTTTACCAAACTGAATATCATTCATTAATTCTAATCCTCGCTGCATCTCTTTCAATATAATCGTTTGAGTCGATGCCGTTATATTATGTGTTGCACACATGGATGGGTATGCTGGTGTTATAACCGGCATTCTATGTGATCTGTCTTGACCATAAAGCTTGGGGTTCCAAATTTTCACTGGAAGTGGACCATCCTCTATTGGCTTCAAAAGTACTGGTTGTGGCCACTTCCATTGTAGATATATGTGGAAGAACTTTGCTACAATGACAGCACCAACAGCATTTGGGTATAACTGGCAGATTCTGGCAACTAACATTGCCCATGCAACTCCACCAGGAAACCCAAACATATTAGCGTAGATAGCACGTCTCTGTGCCCAAAGCTTAATCGTTCTCAAGGCATGTCGAAACACCAATTTCTGGGGTACAAGCTGTAGAATTTGGTCTGTCACTCTTGTACCGTTTAGCGCTCTCAAATCTTTGTCATCAATATTTCTTAAGAGGTTGTTGTCTTCCAATGTCAAATCCAATGGTATTTGAGGTATATCTAGTCTTCCACAAAGCAAATCAATATCAACTCCATCAAATACTGTCTTTATAATGGGAACGAAGGCATCGGGAACAGCCTGTATCTTATTCAGCTCTGGACGTTCCTTTAACAACTCTTGGAAAACTGTAAAAAAGTCTTCTCTTGTAACATGCTTTGGCACGACCACAAGGGTATCGATATCAGATCCTGGTCCATATACACCAAGACGATACGATCCAAAAGTAAATATCTTCCCTCCAGCATCTTTTGACATGCCCTCACTCATGTTCTTTTTTCTTGAGACTGTATATACAAATTCTTCTGTCAGCTTTTGCAGGGTTGCCAAGACTTCTCTTCTCTTTTGAGTCTCCTCCTCGGATTCAAACGAGTTCTGACGTCTCAGCTCTTCAATCATTCCCTCGTTGAGCTTTGTCTCCTTAGCGGTGGGCCCTGCTGTAGAGATCGGTGGCGTAACACCAAATTGTTGAGTACCCTGAGAACTCATATCCGCAAATAATGAAAGCTTTTATCAGTGAGCAGATGAACGATGTTTGTTTCACGACAACTGAGTGGCAGTCTCTAAGTGGTTCCAGCTGATTACAGGTGTGAAATCAAAGCTACCTGCAAAGATTATACCCTTGGCAGTGGAGTTACGTATGTTAACTGTTGAAACAGCTTGGGTCACTTTAATCAAAACTCTCAATGTTTTTCTTCACGAAATTAAAGGTGGCGCGTCGGTGGCGGGTGACACACATCAGCCACTCGAATGCACCTTAAATACGGATATATACTCATTAAGCATTTGAACATCTTGAACAGCGCAGTTGTCCAGATGTTCTGATATGTACAGCATATCGATCGCTGATACAGACTCTTCCGAATGCCTCTGATACACAACCGGGGGCCCAAACGCAGAATAATACCTGATATATCCCCGCCTAATAAAGTTTAGGTTCTTCAAGGTATATTCCATTGAGGTCTTCTTGGCGTTCTGTGGTGATAGTAGGAAATTGTGTAACGAACCCATAGATTCCGTAGATCTGTCAAGAGATACAGACGACAGTCCTAGATATGCTTGAAGTGTGAGAAGCTTATAAGTATCAAGCTCATCTTTGATGATAAAAAGGTTCATTTGTCCTCCATTGTTGGTACCTATAGAGCACAGGTCCGTATTTTCAGTAAAGTCGAACCTCTTCTCTTCAGAATCTTTAATTGACGAGCATATAGAGAGCACAGAGCCTCCACAGAGATTGACCTGAAAGAAAAGAAGATAATTACCAGTCTCATCCTTCTGAAAAAGGAAAATATTTCCAAGCATATCACCTACGATGAATCCAGAGGCCCCGATACGGCAAACGTTGCTGATAAGTACAGCCTTCATAATCAGTCTTTTGTCAATGGTTTTTCTTTTGATAGGATCTATTGAAATATGATATAGTCCTGTAAATGAGTCAGCAATAATGATATCAAGCTCTGAAAAAACAACCATTCCTGTACAAAACTCAATAAATGGTAGATGATGACTCTCTAGTATATCAAAGTAAAACTTTATTCCATCAGATTGACTGGCATAAAGGCCCATAAACAGTATACTGTGGTCTCCAATCAACAGTAGTTCACGAGACTTGAATATTGAGGCTGTACTGAAGGCTTTTCCAATTGTTGCTTTAGTTTCGATAACAAGACTGCCTAGATCTGAGATACTGAACAAATGCATTTCTGAAACTGTATCAGAGCCGGATATCGCTTCGTGGTCGGCCTTGTTAGTTAAAAGTATAAAAGATGAAGATAACTTCAGCGCAACCTCATTTTCATACTCTTTAGAATCAAGAAAGCATTTAAGGTTGTCAGTTTCGATGCAGTCACTGACAGACACTTCATTTTGAAATTCAAACTGGGACAGTTCTTTGAAGTCCTTGTCATATACATCCAGCACCGTCTTGATTCCAATATTAGACATTTCGTAATCCATTGTGTGAACTTCTTTAATGGCAACTAGAAATTTTCCTATTGGTATTAGTTTCTTTATAACGCCGTTAACATTGATGCTTTCTGAGTTGTATTCAATGAAGGAATTCGTGAGGTCGGTCAGACAACGGATGGACGTATTCTCGTTGGAAATGACTTGTGTTACTGGCAGGGTTAATTCTGACTCAATTGTAGTAAAGGAGAATACTTCAGATATTTCAATAGCAACCAACTGTGAGAAACGACTGGTTGATAAAAATGAAGTTGGCGACAGTTTCTGCAGCGTATCAGAGCGAATTGATCTTCCCACCTGTGATATGTTCCACTGATTAATCATTAGTTCAATGGGGTTGTCCCCCGAATCATGAGCTAGTCGCTGTGAAATGGACATTTCTGCCTCTTTCTTCAGCTCATCGAATCCAATTGAAGTCAAACTAATTTGCAGAACGTACATCTCACCAGTTGTAGATCCAATGAGAATTTTAGACTCATCAATCTCACAGCACGATGTAAATCTGGATAAAAACCCTTCAGCTGGAGATTTGATAATCTTTGAAAAGTAACTCTTGGTTAGTTTAACCTCATCTGCAATAGTAGACGTTATAGAGTCAATGTCGAGAGATGGATATAGATAATGGACAGAGTCACATAAAACAAGCAAATGACCACTTGATAATGAAGTTGCCAGCCGTGGAAAGTCACTCATTACAGGAAATGACTTTTCCAAAGTCATATCTACTGCTGAAGAGCAATGTCCGACTCGATAGTATCGCAAGTAGTATTTCAAATTAGAATCCCTTGAAATCAAACCCAAGACTGCCTCTCCTCTTAGAGTTGCATCATGCTCACAAACTAGAAAGCTCAAAGACTCTAATGGATTCGGGCCTATGTCAACGATGGTTGGCTTTGCAAAAATCTGATTCATGTTCAACTTTGAAGCAAGCCTTCTCTTCTTAAGCTGTTCCGGTGTATGATTATTTTGGGCTTGAAGATACAGCTTTGATTTTGAGGGGTGTAACTCTAAAAGCACAATGCAACACTCATAACAGTACAATGCAATATATCGCTGTGACTTATCAACTGCAATGATTGGTTTGACGGGTACTTCGGTCAGCAGCTTGTTTTCATCATCAACTGTAGGTTGTAGGTTATTAAGAGCACTTCGAAGCTCTAATCTCTGTATCACGATGAAACTTGAGGCACCGTTGCTAGCAACAACGTATAGCTTGCTCTGTTCTGTGAGAAAAAGCAACCAGCATCTGTCCAATCCCTCAGGAACAATATATTGGGCACAAAGGATGCGATCAGTTATTGGCAGAGAGCTTTGGAGTTCTGGCTTATGTTGAGCAGTAAATAAGTCTATTCTAAAACTTCTTATTATTATCAACGACTTGGAGCTGGCAGATACGAAAGGGGCGACAAACGAGTTCACCACCGTCTCTGTATGAGAGTGTCGTTTCAGCAGAAACGACATCCCCGTCTAGAGTAGTAGACAGACATCAACAAGTCGTTCACATGAGCTGTATAGCTTTAAAATATATATTAAACTTTTCTATTGTTTTTACGCCTGTTTAAATCACAATACTAGTTTTACATAATCAGACAGAGAAGGTATCAGGAAACGGAAAGTCGGCTCTGTAGGTGTTCGGATCAGCTGTTTCGACTACTTTCACCATTCCCAGATCAATAGACTTGACTGTTGGGAATGTGAACGACTCAATTTGTTCAATCGGGCGTTCATCTGGAGAGTGCAAGTGATTATTATTCGTATCAACACCATTCTTTGTAGCGGCACGCTCCACAGAGAGCTTGAGTTGGTCATTAGCTGCTTGGGTCAAAGTGTTGGTATGAGGAAAATGTGTTCCGTTGTTGTCATTTCCTGTATTCCGCTTTTTGCTAAAGCCCGATTCGTGAGAAACAGGTTTCTTGGTAAAGGAAGAACGGTCAGTAGCATCCGCAGACAGAACAGAGGGCCCGGGGTTCGCCGTTTCCTGCTTGCTTGTAGACAGTAAATCAATTGGAGCTTCTTTTGGTTGTACATCCTTCTTTTCGGATTCAAGTAATGAAAGAACTTGGTTTGCTGTCTTGCTGATTGGCTTTACTTCTGGGATTGTGGTTTCTTCGTCAGAATCTATCTTATTGAGATCTATGCCATGCGAGGTGAAAACTTTAGATGTGCTCTCAATTTGATTCTTTTCTGCCTGAATGGACTTCTTGACAGCAAATGAGCTAAGAGGAGATGATACTCTGGTTCGAAATGGAGACGGAAGAGCAGAGTATTTAACTATTCTCTTCTTGATGGTATGCAAATTATCAGCCGGGTCTCTGTTCACAGCGTTCACTTTTGAGACATATGAAGGCGTACGGACTCTTACAGGCGTCTTTAAAGAGCTTGCTCGACGAATCACGTTCCCGCTTAAATTGAGAAGAGACTGATCCTGGTTTAGTGTGGAAGTATTCGATATATGATCCAGTGTGGTCAGGCGACCATCGGACTTCTCCTTTAAAGGTGAAGAGGGTATCAACATTTTCTGGTTCTGTTGACTGACTCTTGTAATGAGAGACAGAACACCTTCTACTTCCACATCACTAAGAGGTTGATCTCCCTTACTTTTGAAGAATTCAGATAAAGTCTCGTTCGGGTTACGAGAGTTGAGGATCATCGAAGCAGACGTAACATTCGAGAAGTTTGAGTAATCAATTTGTGACAGATCACCAACACCCTCTGTTGTGCGCATTTTCGACCTGTCTTCTACTATGCTGGTGTTGTTGACTTCTTGCTTTGGTGAAGAGGGTGAAGAAGACGATCCGAACATGCCTTTGATTTTGGAAAAAATACCCACTTCCGGTCTCTTGCGAGACGGTATCCCATCATACGGCTTCTTCTTCTTCAGCCTCTTATCACGTCTAATCATCTCAGATATGTCTTGTAGTCCGGACCTCTTTAATTAGCAATTGATAAAAGAGCTAAAGAGGTTCACGTCTTCACGATAAATGTTTCGCAGTTGAAGTTGAAGAGTTTCATTTTTGAGGTTACCCGGACAAAGATATTAATCAGTAAGATGGCAGTAAGTCAACTCAGCTTAGATGGAGCTGCCGTCTTCCAAGACAGATCGCCAGAGCATAGCTCATCATGACAGTCGTTGCCACGAGTGCAGTTGTTGGGGCATTGGCATGCCAGAGAGACTCATATATCAAAAGTTTTGCCACACGTGTTGTCTCATGTCAGCCGTTAGTGAACGACAAGCAAGACAAGAAGTCTAAGAAGCCTAAAGATGGTAGTGAGAAATCACCGTTGTTTGCTGTAGAACTGGAGGACACAATCTTGTTTCCAGAAGGTGGAGGACAGCCGTCTGACTCTGGGGTGTTGATCACCAAAGACGGATCGACTACTGTGGATGTCGATTCCGTTATCAGGAAGGGACTTCGTGCAGTACATTTACTATCTGACAAAGTTGAAGTCGGGGAAGAGGTGAGTCTCAAACTGAATTGGGATCGTAGATTTGATCATATGCAGCAACACACTGGTCAACACTTGTTATCTGCGATTCTTGATAAATACAAACTCCCAACTGTAAGCTGGAATATGGGAGATTTGGTTAACTATGTCGAAGTTCCAAGGAAGCTAACCGATGAAGAAGTTGAGAAGGTAACGCTAGAGGTTAATTCTTTGATTTCTCAAGATATCCCAATTGCTGTTGAGGTTCCAAACAGAGAAGATGTCAACACTGCAAAGATGCCAGACGATTACGATACCGAGAAGGGAGTTCTCCGTGTTGTTCATATCGGCGAACTGGATGCGAATCCCTGCTGTGGCACACATTTGAGCTCGACATCGCAAATCAAAGGTATCGCATTGTTGAATCAGATTTCAGGTAAAGGATCGAACTCTAGACTAAACTTTTTGGCGGGTGATCGATTGATAAAGTATTCTCAATCTTCATACTTGACGTTGAAGTCTTTAGGATCCACCATGTCATGTCAACCTGAGCAGTTAGTGGAAAAGGTTTCAGCTCTGAGTTTACAGATGCGGAAATCACATTCTAGGGAGGCAGCATTAACAAAGGAACTGGCCACTTATCACTCGAAAGAACTAGCCGAGATGCTGAAAACCAAAGATATTATTTATTCTTACAGACCCGATGTGGGGTTAGATTACTTGCTCCAAATATACAAGGAACTGGCTCCTTTGGAAAAGGGCACTGTAATATTGCTATCGGGAGAAGGGAAGGAAGGAGGAGCGGTTGTTGCTTTTGGTAAAGAACTAAAAGAAGTCGTTGAGAAACTTAAGGAGATACTCACAGGATTAAAAGGTGGAGGGAAAGACAAGTTTCAAGGAAAAGTGTCAAAGTACGAAAAGGGTGAACTCGAAAGGGCGAAATTGTATTTGGATAGTCTATAAAGGTTCATTGTGTGGTATCTGTCGTCTCATTGCGGTCTGCGGTAGAAAAGCTGCAAGACTTGTAGAAGTTTTGCTAAAAGGCCATTGTTTTCGGTTTGTACCTGATTATATGATGTCTTGAACAAGGAATTGAAATCAACTGTTGAATGTTTTTGCAGAATATCTCTTCTCAGCGTGATATCATTATCTCTTATGCGTTCTAGGTTGTTTATGAGACTATCGAATGTGGAATCTTGGCTGACAGTCGATGCCAAATCGGTTACATCATTTGAGGCGATAAAAGTTTCGGTTACATCATCTGAATTAGCTGTCAGGTTGGCTGTATCGGAATGAATAGACGATATTTCTGAAGCATTAAGGTTTTTGAGAAATCCCGATAAATTTTCGTAGTCTTCGAAGCAGTCGGAACAAACAAGCTCTTGAAACTTCCTACCAACGGGTATCAAACTGCTTATATCGTATAGTGGTTTCTCACAAATGACGCAGTATTTAAGAGGAGAGTTTATATTATCCAAATTGTGTGTTTCTTGGAGAATTGATTTGACATATGTTTCTGGCTCTCCTCTAAGAGTTGATGATACAGATTTGGAAGCTGTTGATTTTGTTCGATCTATGAAACGTGAAAGTATGAACTGCTTAGACAAGTCAAGACTGTCTAATGTTTCTTCCAGTCCATTCCATGACACTCCTGTTGTGGATACTGCAGTAGATCGTGTTTCTCGCCTGCAAGGAGGGGCAATCGAGTGTTTGATGTATAGTGGTTGCGTGGGGTCATATTCGGTGTCGCAGTTAAACGAATCATTAGCTGGGATATTGGACTGTTTCTGTTCAAGAAGCGCTCTCTTAAAGTCAACTACTGAGGTCTTCTTTCTCTTAGTAAGTCCAGACCCATTTCGAGGCTCAGGTATATAATCTTCAATAAGCACTAACATGTTGTCTATTTCTTCATAGAGCTGTTGCTGGACATGACCCAAACGTCCTATACTTTTGCGAGGGTTGCACTGTTTGGCAGACGGCTGAGGATGAGCCAAGGGAAATGAGGTTAGTTGATTGCTGTCGATGAGATCAAGCTTGGACTTTCTGCCAACTAATGTGTGTTGGTAAGCTTGATCCTTAAGATGACCATGTTGATATATATTTTCCTTCTCCATTGTGTGCAACGAGGAAACAACAAGGGGCTCTGCTAACAACCCAACACATGTAACCCTGGTCGAGTAACCCTTCTTTGCTACTTATGTAGTCTCTAGATGCTCTTTTGATTGCTACGAGTCACAAATAAACATGTCACAGCTAACATTGTATCTATTCAGATCTAATGAAATTGTAAAATAAACAAAACTTTCCATATTAGGAAACTCTGCAACTGTCAGACCCTCACTTCAACTTCTAATGGTGAGGTATAATGTTTAGCACATATCCTCTAACTGATGGACTTTCCGATGCGTATAGTTAGCTGGGCCGGATCAGAGCTGTAGCTGGAGGCCGATAAAAGGTCAAAGTCGGAAAGTAGGCTCGCAAGCTGCTAGCTACATCAAATGTTTAAATATTGACAATTTCTAATTTTTGCGGGTGAGCAGCTTCCTTCAGGAAGAGTATCTGCCTGCCTCAACGCTACACTAGGACGACACCTTTACTAAGCCGGACTAGATGCGGAATCTTCGCACGAAATACCTATATAAACGCTAAGAAAGATGCACTCTAATTCCAGTGATAGCTAATCCCTAGTCAAACATCAATGTCCATTGATCATTGGTGTTTAGTATAGTATCTCTGTAACAACTTTCCGGGGCTGAATCAGTAGATGTACTAGCAAAACTAAACATCTTTCAACTAGTAAACCAATCAATCAGACACTATAAAGAATAACTATGTTGATCGCTTAGAATTTCCCTCCAGCCACCAGTTGTGGCACCTCCTTTCGGTATTTTGAAGTGCAACTTATCTGAACAAAATTAGCGGAATCTAAAACCCAAAAAGGTTACAAAAATCGGTTGACAGCTAAAGTTATATATTTGGGGCAGCATCCACGAGGCTCCCAACATGACCTGCGAAAGAGAGTTAATGAGCTTTCAGATTGAACTTGTCAACAAGCTTCCAGTAGCTTTCTGCTTGTCCCCTTCTAAACTTCTTCCCTAATACAATCATAATCAAGGACAATCCCCAGAAGAAGATACCTAAGCAGCCAATTGCAATGTAGAGGTTCTGCACCCCAACAGCATTCAGCCAAGGTGTCACAGCATACGAGAACCCGAATCCTAGAGAATTTCTAATTAGGATCATCGTGACAAGGCCATCTCCAGAAACTTCTTTATAGCAGTCAATGATGTAATTGATTGCAACTGCTGATCCCATTGGGAAAGTTGAACAGACCATTGCTATTCCGAACGCTAGGCCAACCCAGTGAATTCCATGATTGGCTCCAATACCAAACAGGAAGCATCCGAAAGGATGGATAAGCATTGGAATAAGCGAAACCCATAGTCTCTCTTCAGGCTCTCTGAATCCTTTGCTTTTACGGGCTCTCATAGTTGTCCAAGTGTCAACTATTTTACCTGATAAGTAAGAGCCAAAGGAAATCCCAATAAATGGAGCAGCAAAAAAGACTCCGACCATGTTTCCCGAAAAGTTGTATGGAGCAGCCGATAGGATAGCAGCTATTGTCGCATTAACAACGTTAAACCATGAGAGCACTGCTCCAACAACCAATCCAGAAAATGCAATGGCTGGGAATCTGACAAGATAGAAGGGAAGCCACATGTTTTGGAAAAACGTGTTCTTGTGTCTCTTATCTCCAGCTCCCCAGAACTTGAGCTTTTCAAGATAGGTCTTCTGACTGACAGAACTCAAAGGACTTTCCATTTGGTCAACAGTTACTCCAATGCTTTTTTCCTTTTCATTTTCGTTGTCCTTTACCGACAGGTTTTCACCAGCATTAGACAAACTAATCACATCTGTACCATCCATCTCAAGTGCTGGATCTCTGTAATACATTGTCTCTTCTAAAAAGAAAAAGATGAACACTAGACATGCGGCAGACACAATAGACCAAATATATGGAATCCATCTCCAACCAAGGTTCTCTGCAATAAATCCAGCAGGTATTCCACACAAGAATGGAATATTGAACAATGTCCAACAGTACCACGCAATCCACCCACCACGTTCGTGAGCAAAGAAGACGTCTGAGATACAAACCTCGATCAGGGTCTCGATCGGACCATAGAACGCACCAACAAGTAATCTGTTTATGTACCATTCGCCCGTGCTCTTCACATAGGCAGACCAAACAGTGCACAAAAGACAGCCGAGACCTCCCAATAGAATTGCAGGACGACGGCCATAATTGAGTCCAAAAGGTTGCCAAAGAAGGTTAGACCAACCAAAAAACAAGTATTGGATACCAACTCCTGTATTCAAAGAAGCTAACGGTATTCCTGTGTCACTCTCCATAGTCAAAAGAGCTGCAGAGAGGGATGTGCTGAGTATATCTGCAGAAAACACTGCTATCATCAAACAGAATGCACACAGCCTTTTTCTTCCCTTGCTCCAATTCAAAGGATCATCAGGATCATCTGTTGGTTGTGGAACTAAGACAATGTCTTTAGTTTTACCCTCGTGTCTTACATCCAGAGTTCCCTCCAGATCCACCAGGTGGATTGTTCCCGGAACTTTGACTTCTTGTGGTTCAGTCATTTTGATTTTCTACTACACAAGATTAATAGCTTGATCTCACTCAGTGTTTGACAACTACTTACTCTGTTATTTGGATTGGAAACACCTTGTGCTTTTATTATGAGTATTTCTTACAGGATATTTTTGACCGATATGGAAATCCTTTATCAAGCTAACGATCTTATCACGCACAGATTTCCTTTGGATCACTTTGACAAGGCTTCACTCAAGACTGGTTTGATAGCCAAGTACTGAGAGTTTCTTTATCTAAGCACTAAAACTAGGCCTCACAGTTTTTCCCCAAAGTGGTGAAGAAATACCTTTTTATCAGGCCATCATGTCCAATTGGTCTGATAGCTGAATTGTACCAGTACAATCCGGTTATCAAGTAGATAATCGAGATGTTCGTGCAACTACTCTCACTGCATGAGAGTCTTTGAGATAAGTCACTACAGGTTATGTTTAGTTATCGAACTTCAAGGACTTTTTTACTCCAAAGAGAGGAAGACATAAATTTTGAAAGGAAAACAATGATACTGATCCTCCGTGTTGCTTGTACTGCATTATATTTTTCTGGCTTTATTGTTGGATTATATTTTGAAATGCAGACATAACCCAATACAACGTACAATCCACCTCATATGGTTTTGCCGCCGTTCTGAGAGGAGCAATTCATACTTTTACTGCTTTAGTACAGTTTATCATATCCTTTGAGAAGTTGCGAAAGTCATTATTTCCTCTTCTGTCACAACCTACTTACCCGGAATTTTAGCCATTTACAAGCTTACAGGGCTACTGTATTCAAGCACTGGTGGTGTCACAACTGAAGATCTCAGTGAACAGCCACAACTAAATCGCCAAGACTCAGCAAATCGTTATTACAGCCTTCTAGTTTCGGCATGGAATTATGTGCAGGTCCAGAAGATAATGGCTGTTCTATCTCGTATTGATGTCTAGCTGACGAACTCTGTTCGACCGAACGATTATACGGTTAAAATTTCATTCTGTATTAGAGCGCTAATCCAAGCTCAGTATTTTGGATACGAGGTACTTTTAGCCGAGAAGCCAAGTACTTTAGTCAGGGGCAGACACTTTCTGCCTCAACGCTTGATAGACTACAACCAGGTTACTCTGCTGAAATAAGCAAGCCAACAGCCAGCTGAAAAAGTATGCATTACCAAATTAGGAGGGGCCTGTTGGGAAATATTTCTCAAAGCAAAAGTGTTGTATGTGGATTTACTAAATAGTTGCATCTATTGTCATCAAAATAAGCAACTTAATAAAGTGATCTGCAAGCCTATTTCCCATTTGGTGATACTTTCATGACCCTTTTAACAAACTACATGAATCATAGGGGCGTTACAATAATGGAGTGGGGATTTTCTATATTTGTGCATAGAGTCCCGTAGTTCTGCGGCAGCTCCAAACAATCTCAACTCCAAATCGATAAGACAACTTCCATTGGATTACTGGTTGAGTTTCTCAGCAGATAAGGTACACAATTGTCTTCCTTTTGAAAGATTCCCCTAATTTGATAATATTTCCCTCATGCGATCTTGAACTCCTGGCTGATAAGCGACTCCAGTTCAAAGTCACGAGTGATAAGCTGTTCAAGAAGCTAAAGTTGAAGGAATGACACTATTGATATCCTTTTTCGGGAAGTTTCTCCCATAAGAGCATTTTTTGGTATCTTGTCATGAATAATTATGCTGTACTGGCTACAGAAATAGGTCATGCATCTGTTGAATATAGTGGCCTCCTATTTTGGGATATAATCCCAGTACGAGAACTCATATTTACTTTATATAGAGATTTCCTAAAGTTTATACCCGTTATACGATCATCGTTAATTCAAGACTCATTTTTCGCAACAACTCTCTATTTTAGTCTGTTAAACAACCCTTCAGCTGTTCAATATGTCGACAGTGTACATCAATGCCAAAGTTTATACCATGACTGCCAATGAATGGGCAGAAGCATTTGTCGTCAACTCCGATGGTACGTTTGGCAGTGTTGGTTCCTCTCATGAATTGCTAAAGAGCAATCCTGAAGCGCAAGTAGTTGATCTAGAGCAACAGTTTGTTATGCCTGGTATGCATGATGCTCATTGTCATTTACTTATGGCTTCAGAGGAGAAGCTGTTTGAGGCAAAACTAGGAACATCGAGTTCACCCGTGGAGATAGTTCACAAATTCAAAGAATACTCCGACGGAGCTTGCAACCACTTGGACAGTGTTTCCAACTGGTTGGTCGGCAATTTCTACCATTACGCCAACTTCAAGGACGAGAAACCCGACAGACAGTTCTTAGACGAGGCTTTTGGGGACCAACCAGTGGTTATCAGAGAGTACACTACTCACAATATATTCGCTAATACAGCTGCTCTAAGAGCTGCGGGATACGAAGAGAATCCAGTAGACCCTTGGGACGGATACTATGTTCGTAGAGAAGATGGAACCATTACAGGTGAGCTCGTTGAGGGTGCAGCTACTAGAATGTTTGCTTCACTTCCGAAGGGCAGACCTGAGGATAATGTGACCGCATTAGCTTATGGAGTAAAGATGGCAAATCGATTTGGGTTTACAGCTGTCCAAGAAGCATCTGCTAATACTGTATATCTGGAAGCCGCAAAGAAGCTAGAGGAGCTTGGTTTACTAACAATCAATCTAGATGCGCACGTGGTATTTTACGGTGTTGGAGCCTTTCCTCAAGAGTCTGTTGGATCACTACATCATACATTGTGGAACGCCAAAAATTACAAGTCAAAGCATTTCAACCCAATGTTCACAAAATGTTGGATTGATGGTGTCCCATGGTACCCCCATGAAACTCATTGTCCTTTGACAGAAGATGGAGAAGTTGATTATTCAAGACTTTTGATTCCCCAAGACACATTCAAAAAAGCGATAGAGCGATTTGACTCTGAAGGAAGAACTTGCAAAGTTCATGTTTGCGGTCAGGGTTCAGCCAAATTTGCTCTTGACTGTTTTGAAGAATTAAGAAAGAAAAATCCTAACGGCACTAGACATGAACTTGCACACAACATGGATGTAACGGCAGAAGACTGTGCTAGATATAAAGATCTCAACATTACAGCAGAAATGTCTCCTGCAATTTGGCACGATCCTGATTTCCAGCCTGAAACAAACCCAAAGTCAGTATACCCTTTCAATCACTTACAGAAGGAAGGAGCTTTGATCACTATTGGATCTGACTGGGTCTTTGCTCCAGAAACTCCAAACATTTTTCCTGGAATCCAAGCTCTTATGGAAAACAAACATGGCTGGGACATGAAGAGAAAGGATATTCTTAGAATTGTTACATTAGATGGTGCGAAGGCAGTTGGCAGAGATAAAACAGAAGGTTCAATAGAGCCAGGAAAGCTCGCTAATTTCATAATCACCGACCGTAACATGGTCGAGTGTGACACAGTCGCTGATACTATTGTCAAGAAGACATTCTTCGAAGGCAAGTGTGTTTATGATTACGACACAGATGAGCTTAAGCACATGCAAGGACAAGTCTGACTCATACTATAAGCTTGAGTCTAATCTGGGATGCTGCCGTGCTGAACTCAACGTTTCGTTATCGCTCTTATTGTTTTGTTATTGTTTTTGATCTTTGAAAATCTCGTTTCGTTGTATCGTTGCTATCGGTCAGAACCGTTGTTAGGTAAATTAACTCGTATTTCACGCGGCTTGAACCGTATAAGCCTTTCTTTATCTGAGAAAAGCTAAGCCGCTTCGCCTCACTATCTTTGCCGAGAATATTTGCGATAAGGAATTTCGCCTGCAAGAATTTGCACAACAAAAATAATTCGCCGTCGGGATGTCCCAGTCCAGTTTCTTCTCCAATCTATATTTTTGATGAGATTACTGATTGCCAATTTCAGCCAGGCCCAGATGGTAATAGACACAACACGTGCGGCGAAAGCAATATGCTTTGGGTAATCCGAGTGATTGCACCCCTCCTTATGTAACTTATGTAACTGATGTGTGTCTTCCACGACAACATCATATCCGCAAAACTGAACCAGACGCGACTGTAATTAACGAACGGCTCGATGAGAAGTATCAAAACGAATATTGAAAATTTATTCATACATATAACAAATTTGGAAGAGGCTTAACGAAATCGATCACCTCATGCACTCTTAACTTAGTGCCTAGAGTAGCAGAATTAATACACTGGAGATGCCTTGACTAGAGGAAAGACTGTAGTCATTGACAAGGAAATTTCTAATTTTTTTCAACTAGCTTAAAGAAGCCAAAGAAGAAGTCCTGTGGCCATAAATGAGCCGAGCTTCTGAGCCGGAACACCATTTTTGCTGGCACCACCTTTGGCAGCCTGAATAGACACAGTGGATGCTGCTCCAGCAGCGGTGTATGATGTCGATAAAGTTGCCGATGAACCGGTAGCTGATGAACCAGAGCCAGTACCTGATGAAGCAGAACTAGATGAACCAGAGCCAGTACCTGATGAAGCAGAACTAGATGAACCAGTACCAGAACCCGACGATCCAGAACCAGTACCCGATGAACCAGTTCCAGAACCTGATGATCCAGTACTTTGAGAACCTGATGAACCAGTACCAGAACCTGATGAACCAGTACCAGAACCTGATGATCCAGAGCCAGTACTCGATGAACCAGTACCAGAACTAGATGAACCAGTACCAGAACCTGATGATCCAGAGCCAGAACTAGATGAACCAGTACCAGAACTAGATGATCCAGAGCCAGAACCTGATGAACCAGTACCAGAACTAGATGATCCAGTACCAGAACTAGATGATCCAGAACCAGAACTAGATGAACCATTACCAGAACTAGATGATCCAGAGCCAGAACCTGATGAACCAGTTCCTGATGAAGCAGTTCCTGAACTAGATGATCCAGAGCCAGAACCTGATGAACCAGTTCCTGATGAAGCAGTTCCTGAAGCAGTACCAGTGCCAGTACTATTTCCAGTTGTGGCACCAGTACCAGTTGCGGCACCAGTACCATTTCCAGTTCCAGAGCCAGTTGCGGCACCAGTACCAGTTGCGGCACCAGTACCAGTTGCGGCACCAGTACCAGTTGCGGAACCAGTTCCAGTTGCGGAACCAGTTCCAGAGCCAGTTGCGGCACCAGTACCAGTTGAAGAACCTGTTGCAGAACCTGTTGCCGTACCGGTTGCGGCACCAGTACCAGTAGAAGAACCAGTACCCGTACCTGTTGCAGAACCTGTTTCAGTTGCGGAACCAGTACCAGTTGAAGAACCAGTACCAGTTGCGGAACCAGTACCAGTTGAAGAACCAGTTACAGAGCCTGTTGCAGAACCTGTTTCAGAGCCTGTTGAAGTACCAGTTGAGGCACCAGTACCAGTTGCGGAACCAGTACCAGTTGAAGAACCAGTACCAGTTGCGGAACCAGTACCAGTTGAAGAACCAGTACCAGTTGCGGAACCAGTACCAGTTGAAGAACCAGTACCAGTTGCGGAACCAGTACCAGTTGAAGAACCAGTTACAGAGCCTGTTGCAGAACCAGTTTCAGAGCCTGTTGAAGTACCAGTTGAGGCACCAGTACCAGTTGAGGAACCTGTTGCAGAACCAGTACCAGTTGCGGAACCTGTTACAGAGCCTGTTGAAGTACCAGTTGAGGAACCAGTTGAAGAACCAGTTGAGGCACCAGTTGAAGAACCAGTTGAGGCACCAGTTGAGGAACCTGTTGAGGAACCAGTTGCAGAACCAGTTGAAGAACCAGTTGAAGAACCTGTTACAGAACCTGTTTCAGTTGCAGAGCCTGTTGAAGAACCAGTACCAGTTGCGGAACCTGTTAGAGAGCCTGTTGAAGTACCAGTTGAGGAACCAGTTGAGGCACCAGTTGAGGCACCAGTTGAAGTACCAGTTGAGGAACCTGTTGCAGAACCAGTTGAAGAACCTGTTGAAGAACCTGTTGCAGAACCTGTTTCAGTTGCGGAACCAGTACCAGTTGAGGCACCAGTACCAGTTGAAGAACCTGTTGAGGAACCAGTTGAGGCACCAGTTGAAGAACCAGTTGAGGCACCAGTTGCAGAACCAGTTGAAGAACCTGTTGAAGAACCTGTTGCAGAACCTGTTTCAGTTGCAGAACCAGTTGAAAAATCACTTGCAGTCTGAGTTACAGTAATAGTAGTTGAAGGGGCATCAGTGTACCAAGGTACGGATGGACATGACTGGCAGACAGATGGTGAATCCGTGCTTTCTGTCCCAGTGTAAATCATGTTGTTGGTATCGCTGATTTGGAATAGACTGGCATCATATCCAGTTCCAATATCAACCTGGTATGTTAATAGGGTGAGATCAAGAGTTACAATACCTGTATCTGAACTATATGTCAACTTGTTAAGGATTTTTCCAGTGAAACTGATAATGTTACCAGCTTTGAATCCTCTGATTACTGGAACATAATCAGTGTATAACAGACCCAATTCTATTGCTAGTTCTCCAGTGGAATCCTCAAAGTAAATGGTTTGACTTCCAAGCTGTATAGAAGCTGTCTCATGAGAGTTGAAAGTACTTCCATCTGCAATAACAATACACCCTTGTCCAGAAAATGAACCTAACTGGTTTGCAGTGTTGTCCTGTAAACAGATTGTACCCTCATTATTTATGGTCTCAGCAGAAGTCCCCAAAGATAATTCACCGCCGGTGAAAGACAGAAGACCAGTGTTTTCAAATGTGTCCCCAGTGAAGGAAAGGTCATAGTTTGCAGCTGCACCTGCCTCTTCACCTGTCCAAAACATCTGCCCAGAGTTACTGAAACTTCCAGTTGTGGTCCATAGAATGAAGGGATAAAGAGACGTAGAGTCATCTCTGACTACAATGGTTCCTTCATTTGTCACAGAGGCACTTCCTTCGACATCTGCAGAATCAGCATCTTCAAGATTAATATATAGTCCCGCATCTTCTTGCACAGTGATATCATCCCATGCACCGTATATTCCGTTAAGAAGAGCTAGGTAAGCTCCTGATTCAACGGTAATAGGGTCATAGAACTGTTCACTTCCAACGATGACAGTGTTCTCTGAAATCACAAGGGAAGAAGCAGAATTTCCCATTTTGCGTTTTTGTATAGGGTATCTCAATTACTTCAGTATCAACTGCAAGTACAGAACGCCAACACATTGGGAGATTTGGGCACCATTTATACTGCAAGAGATACTGTGGAAACCGTATCATCTCATCAATGAAACTAAGGGAATGTGCTAGGCAGGGCTTTGACAAAATACAATATGTGTACGGGAACAGTATCATACGGTCATGATAGTTCCTTCTTTACATAAAGTCTATTATTTCGAGGTTACTACAAATGTTACTTTTGGGAACTGTCTTATTCACAAGAAGATGCTTTATTGTGACTATGGGCCTGGCTTCCTGAATCGGTTGAAAGCTATTCCTAACTTGTACAAGCTATTTCATAGCGACTATTATAGTTTCCTATTCTCCAATTTGTTACGCAAAGCACTTGCGTTTACGTACATTAGTGTAATCAGGTATACTTGAGCTCGACCTAATTAATTGTCCTAAGGAACCAAGGATACCCTAATTCAGTTGTGCTTTCCACATACTTACTTGAATTGACAATAGAACATACCTGATTATTTGCGGGTGCATTAAAGCTACCCGCTCGGTACTACTAGCACCTTGGAAACCGAGCCATTTGTTTCAATTCATCATCATGACCGGATTTTCAGCCATAAGTAGCCGATGCAAGTTAAAGCCGAGCTATTGTCTTAACTGAAAGATGAGGGAAATCTACCTCGCCTAAAGTAGCAGACTGCCCCGGAAACTGCATATTTAACAGCACTGCCCATACGAAAGAGGGAAAGGAATTCAGAAGTACACGAAATCGTATATAACTAAGAGGGCGCAAGTGGAGTGATCGACCGGTAATGAAAAACATGCAACTAGCGCCTGTGTTAGGCTGGGTTGTGCATATCTGTTTGTGAAGCTCACAGTTAAATATTACAGAGAAGAGACCAAACCTCGGCTGCCATTTTAGTACAGAAACAGGAACTTTGACTCGACTACCTCACACAAAGCAAATCACCATCATTATCAAGTACGAGAAACTTGCATTTCTGTGGTTATGGTCATTCATTCAATGCTCTCATGCGCGTCAGCTCTGAGAACGGATGTGCATAAACTCGCATACACATGCTTCAATATTTGAGCATGTGCGTTCCCGTGCATATTATTGTGCAGCTCATAAGACATCAAAGTGATGACGATGAGGATGGACTTCCCCCCTCCTCTGACACTGACGCAATACAGACCCCAAAAAAGCGCAAAGTCTCTTAGATCTTGCAGAATACCACAACTGGTTACTGGGCTCCCAGAAGCCAAGAAACTAAATGCATCGAATCTACGTTTTCATACAAATTTGATTTGCCTTGTAAACTCTCTAACGGCAACAGCCTTCTCAAGTGGCCTGTTCGGAGGGGTCCAATATTTAGACCAATATTGAACGGCTAGAATTTTAAGATTATGTTTTACCGTAGTAAGCCGCTAATACTTCCCATCTTTTTCAGGACTTGGTACTATTCAGAAAATAGGAAAAAACTTGCGAGTAAAATTTTTTGCTAGGAACATTCTCGAGATAAAAAGTAGTGGTTCCATAATTCCGCTGTATACATAAAGCATGGCTTGTTCGAGGTAGTTCGTGAAATCTTCCTCTGTCAGCATGTAGTCGTCGACACAATTTCTCATATGTTTTATTGTATGTCCAAATTTCAGCAATCTTCGATATTGCGATGCTGTCTCAACATATTCGATTGCTGCCCCTCGAAACTGTCAAATGTATTGATAATTTTGGTTGTATAAAAAGGAAAAATGCGTTTCCGAATAATGGTAGCAGTAACACCAATGACTGACACAATTCTCTTTCCCGTTTTCGTGTTATGATCCATCACCCAGTAGCTTTTAATCAAGTTTTGATATATTCTGAAAAGTTTCCAATTTGGGTGTATGCATGGAGTGTTAGATCAAATATCTGTCGATTTCTTGAGATAAATAAAGCATACAGAATGGTTACGGATTATCATCAACCAATGAGGATTCCGAGCCATATACATTTTGCTTCATTTGATCGGAACGTTGGAGCTAACAGGGCTAGAAGAGAGGGCGGTGCGGAACATGGTATTTGCTTGACAATAATTATGATTGAGAGTACAAAACCATCCACCTACTTTGCTCTCAGAAGTAGCGTCGTGGAGTCACCGTGAACAGTGATCATGATGTTGCCACTTGTGCCTTTAGGAGATTACGACATAGGATGGTGAACCTGGTTCTCCACTACATTCTGGAGAACTCAACTCAGTAAAGATTTCCTTTTCCATATATCAGACTTGATGAAGCCATGTCTCAGAGTATAGGATGGTGCCGGCCAAAGTAAGATACTATGTTTTCGCTTATAACATAGTCATTCTAAGAAAACGTCAACTGCACGTACCTCAACTGATTTATAGTTCAATCAAATAGTCTCAAGGGTTGAGTAACCCCGGCTGTCTGATCGGATCAGCCAACTTTGATTCCAAGTCATCGTAGCCTAACAATGCAGATTACGTGACAATAAAAAATTATATAGAGTAGACCCTTCTATCAGCCATTTAAAAATGCGTAAATTTACATAACAGCAGATGATCCCCTTCCGCTTAAAGAAACTGCAACAGGGCTTTTGGTGAAGCAGTCCACATGAGGAGAAGACTCATTTTGTGTTGTTATACAATCAGAGTGAGCAAACGTAAAAATGACGTTTTGTATCAGCGATCCCACGGCCGGGGCTACCAATAACTAGTGATGATTTTTCGCCATGGGGCGATCACTTAACAGGGTTACCGGCCCTGCTCTTTTTTATTTTAGGTGGGTCCTAATCTGATGATTTTTGGCCAATCCGATGCTGAGGAGGCTAATCATGTAGGCAATCAATATGGTAAACCTCCCATATTCTCCACAGAAATAAGCCCTATTAGATATTAACATTAGAGTTCCAAGAACCAGACTGCTGATAAATTCCGATCAGGCTTGAAGACGTGATGAGACGGTATTTATTATAGATCCATACAACTCATAGAACTTAAAAAGAAGTTCCTCTTTACGTATGAGTATGAAAGATTGAGCTACGACTGTTTTAAGTTAGACTTTATACAAATAGCTGGCTGACTAGTATTATATGGGAATTGTTCATGATTTTGCGTTGGTTTTCTGTACTTTTCGCTTTGTCCACCAACTGAAGAAGAAGATACAGAAAGGTGATAATACGATATTCACTGCTATCCAGGCCACCAGAATACCAACGTAGCGACCTAAATGACCACGATATGTATTAAAGAAGAGGATTTTCATGAGTTCACAAGAATTCTTAATAGGCATGGCATAAGTGAACTTGAAGACACCAGGACAAACTTCTATTGGAATAAAGGTGGCTGAAATGTTGATAATAACCCAAAAAATGACCCAGAATCCCATCATTGGGGGAAGAACTGCAAAGCATATAAGGGCCATATTTTCGTTTGCTCCACCAACTGCAGCCAGTGTCAAGTATGAGAACATCCAGAGTACCCCAAAGCCGCCTTTCCAGGTATTGCTGAGGGTTATCTGGAAAGCAGCATTGACACATGCATAACCTAGGGAAATTATAAGGTAGCTAATTTGAGCAGATATCACACGAAACAGTAAGTATTTTGCTGGCTTTAGCTTGGGTGCAAGATCCGCATTAAAATCTGTGAACCAGAGAGCCTGGAATAATGTGATAATGATAATATAAACAAGACCTACTTGCACTGGAGGCAGAGAGTCTGCATCAACGAATGGTCTGGCATCGGTGTATTGAACAGCAGGGTAGTCTGTTAAAAGAGAAAGATTCAAGCCAGCCTGTTGGTCAGATGAGAGGCCAGAGATGATAGCGGGATAGTACTGTGTCAAGAGAATCCGGCTATAGATAACACCAAATTCACTGACAGCAGGCTGAATGTAGGTTTGAATACCGGTAACATCTCTTCCTGTCTCATAGTAGCATCTAATTAGACCAGTGGTGTTCAGATCTGATCCTTGTTCGAAAGCGTCCACCAACAGCTGTGACACATCTGACTGGGATACATAGACGGCAGCCCAGTACTTCTGCCTCCACACAAGGTCGATTACCTCATCTTCTGAGGTGAAATTTCGAACGGTCCATCCCACCATAGATGCTATCGAGGGATCATTAATGGCGTCGAGTGTAGCCGCCGAAATGGGCTGGGATGCATTAGCATTGGAATCCTCTACAACTACCAGCACCTTCAAATTGACCAGTCTGCCACCCGCCTGGTACATAGATGCCCAATAGACGGAAAATATACCGAGCATGAAAAACAACATGATACACAGGATTGCTATGTATCGCAAAGTATAGCCCAGTATCATTTTTCTATTTCCCTTTTTCCAGAAGGCCCCGAAGCCCTCCTTGTTTGGTTCCTTTCCTTCGCGTGTCCTCTTTTCCTTGGCCGCACGCTTGCTAGGACTAGAGAAAGCACTCTCCGTATACTGAGTGACTATATGCAGTCCACCTTTACGGTTGGAATGTTGATTAGGCTCGTCATCGGAGACATACTGCTCGGGGTCTTTAGACACATCAGCCATGATGCTTGTTCTGCTTATTCTGCTTATTGTTTGTCAGTAGTGACTGCTTCTATAGCTGGTATTGAAAAGAGATTTCTTGTTAAAGGTAAACACAGTTTGCTATATATCTGTATGTACAAATACAGAAAATTTCATTTCCAGGAATATGGGTGTTTTTTCTTTTTCTTTCCGCAGCGGAGTTAATATGATATCCGATTGTTCGGAGGCTTGCAATATTGTTTGTATTTGGTCCCAGCAGGGATTAGCGGACGCAGCCCCGTCATTTTGGGTTGTATGAAAATGACGCTTCCAAAATACGTCAAACAACAACTGTTGAACGACTTAAGTCCGGAAAGCTTTCTAGATTCCAAGAAAGTACAACTTTTTACTTTTCACTTAATTATCTGACTGGCTGGATACCTCTTGCTTTCTCGTAGCATTCCCTACTAGTTGCAACAGGAAGCTGGGCGTGGAAAAGTCTACTTCATGGGCCTCCTGGTCCTTGGAAGACCCGAAAATTTTTTCGCTAGTATTGGGAATGACTCATTTGCTTGTTTACCTGCTAATTAATTATGTTAATCGAGCTCTAGCACGCCGCAATTAGCCTACTGTGTGTATTCATATTTCTCGTTTACCTCTATAGTTTTCTTTAGAAGGTCCAGTACTAATTATTGAATATTACAAAAATAAGTATATTCAAATTTTACGGGGAGGGGAGAAAAAGCTTGGCTCTAATACATAAAAATATAGTAAACAAAATTTAATCCACAGTTATCCAATATGTGGTTACAATTGCAGATCAGAGAATGTGTAAACTTTCAAAAATGGCCTAAATATCCTCATCCGACAAGTAGACTTTGACCAAATCGTCTTCAGGATCTTCGTCGTCATCGAAGTCTGATTCGTTTGGTCAATCTTTTCCGCTGACATAGTCTTCTTTTTCGTTCACGCAAGATATCACCATGATTTTCTCATTAGCTGGGTTGTTTTGGAAGAAAGACAGAGAATTATCATGAGCTTTGTATTCATCATATATACCCTTCTCATGGGTCTGATTCGGTTGCAAAAACGACCCCTGCGAGGCACTTACGTACGTCGACCCGTCGATTTGTTTTGTTTTATGTTTGCCTGTTTTTCGCGAAGTGTGGTCAGCATCTCCACCACTGCAGTGTACAAAAATCTGTTTCTATTGGTACCAAGTTAAAATCACGAAAGAAAAATTAAAAAATCACAAATCCACTACGTCAGGTGCTATTGTGAGATAAACGTGTTACTAAGTCTTGTCTCACAAAGAAGAAATCCCACATATTGAGTATTCAAAACAATGCAGCATCAGGTAAGGAGGATCAAATGTGTCATGACTAGTAGTTTTTTATGTTTTCTTTAAAAACAAACACTCTTACAATAGTTTAAGATGATAAGTATGGTCACTATTGGATTTACAGGCAAATATTATCTACCGCTCTCAAATATGTCTGCTCATATTTAACTATACTAGTGGCCTGATTTGAGTTATATCGTTTGCCTCAGTTTGATGTGTCCTGAACTTTAGTCTCACAATAAGTTTTGAGATTGAAATGACAGCAGAAAGAGATGATTTTCATTCAGCTTTGAATTATTATTTATGGCTAGCTCCAGAGGATAGTAATACAGTAATATTTTAGATCTCAGATTGTTTGCTCCACATACTTTATGTTTACAACAGAACGAAATACACATTGTGGTATAGCTGTGCAAACACATTAACCACTGACGAAATCTACACATAGTCTTAGTGCACTATATGATTTCCCATAACATTTGGTCGGATGTTAAAAATATTAACAGCCAGCCATATGATTACTTCAGGGAAAAGTAAGCAGCTAAAGGAGCTTATCTGTTCTCGGCTAGTTACACAACAGAATAACTATTCAAAGCATACCCTGTCACAATTGAGCAAATACGACGGGATTTTTGATGGGCGCACCAAAAGAAGTCCAAGCAGGTTGATTTGAAGATTTAAATTCGCGACTGTTTAAAAGTTATCTCAGAAGTTTCCTATTTGGGCAGTAGAAGCTCATCCGAACCCTTTCTAAGATAAACGTTTCCAGTTAGCGACTAATGATGATTGAAAAGAAGGAAAACACTTCTTAAAGCTTTGCGACCATAATCCATTTTTAAACATTCATAAAATGTAACTATAAAACCAAAATTGAGGAAGCAGGCAGATTGCTGAACATAGATAATCTTTGTATTCAAAATATATATTACCACAATGTTACAAGCACATAAGCGTATAAGACGAGAGGATGTAACGCTTTGATTTATTGGGGTATGATCCCGATTGGAACAGTTTTCCTTACATCATCTTCTAATGTGAGAGACCTATAAAAGTGTGAAACAGAATAACTGGAATATTCAAAATCAAAAACCTATTTTTAACCACCTTTTAGATTATCCATATCGAAACTCCTAGTTCAGGATGCCTAAACGCAATAATTATAAGATGATGAGTGCTTCAGGGTTACAGTAGCAACGGGTGAAAACCATTCGGACCAGAGCCTTTGGAGTTATAGAATGAGGTTTCCGTAGTCCATTGCACCGACTAGACGTAGCAGTTTATTAGTTGAGGATTTTCAGTGGGTTCTGTCCTCCTCTTTGGGTCTAATGAGCCATCCTCTAGATATGCTATGGGTTTTTTGTTTTATCCTTTTTGAATCCTGGTATTGGTTCTGTAGCTGGCCTTGATCCTGTTGCATCCCTCTAACTAGGTCCTGTTTCATCCACATTATATACCCCATCTATATTGTAGCCCCCGTGATCCCTCTTACTCTACTTATTTCTGAATCGTAGCACAGCTCACGAGTAATCAGTGAAAACGAGAAAGTGACTAGTTTGTGCCTTCTTCATCCAGATTTTGTCCGATGTGGTCCTTCATGGATCATCTAACGAACAAATTTGACAATGTTCGGATTATCATTTGGATATCAGAGCAGCAAGCAGACCGACACCCTCTATGTTTCGGTTCCTGAGCCCAGAAGAAGAAGGAGTTTATTTCGGTGAATCTACCCAAATAGGTTAATGAGCTAACTTTCTCTTGGACACAGAGCGTAAATTAATTTAGACCTGCTGATCTCGATCTGGGAACTGCTATTCTTTCACTTAACAATGTCGGATATTTCGGGTTCGGTGTTTTTACCGTTTCCGTACATTACTAAAACAATAAAAGCTGTTCGATTTGCTGCCATTTGGATCTTACGTCTGATGATCTAGGATATCACTAAAGTTCTAGCTAGAGCTTCCTCTTAGGATGTCAACTCAAACAGCTGTTAAAATTTTGATTATTGGTGGTTCTTTTGGAGGACTCTCTGCCATCAAGAGTTTACTTCAAAAGACTCAATCGATCACGTCCTATAGACTTGATGTGACTCTAGTGGAGCCAAGGCTTGGTTTTCTGAATGTCATGGCAATTCCAAGAGCCGTGATGGATACGACATTTGCGGGTGAATCATTTGTTCCTTTAGATCGATGTGGGATTATGTGGGATTCAGTGAAGACTCAAGACAACTCAACTTTGGATGTGAAAAAGGTGCTGCGAGAAAATAATCTGGGAAAGCCTAACACATGCATTTTTGGTGAAAGGGTAGACTATAATGCTAATATCAAATTGCACTATGTGCAAGGATTCGTATCCCAACTGTTTACGAATCATGCTGTTTGTCAACTTTCACAACCTGAGAAAGCGAAACTACCTCTTGAGCTAAGACCAAGACAAGGGGAAGAGAAGATAGAGATGTCATTCGATTACTGTCTTGTTGCAGCAGGAAGAGGTAGAAATTGGCCATTTGACCCAATAGCATCTGATTCAAAGGAGTTTATAAAAGAAATGGCAGGTCCGTCCAAGGACATTGCATCTGCGAAGACGATTTCTGTTATTGGCGGTGGTGCTCTAGGTATCGAGCTAGCAGGGGAACTTAAGTATCATTACCCTGAAAAATCAGTTAGGCTAATACATCCTCATGCTACTCTTCCTCCAGAGAAGCTGGTTAATGATAAATTCAGGATGAAAGTGCTAGAGCTTATAAAGAAAAGAGAAATTGACGTGCATTTGAACACTAGAATCGCTGAGGAAGATAATGTTTCACATACCTTGAAGACTACTGATGGGCAGACAATTACTAGTGATCTCAACTTTTGGTGTAGTTTTCGCCAAAACAACACAAACTTTTTAATTCAAAATTTCAAAGACTCGATATCTGATAAAGGGGTTCTGATCAGCAGATATTTTGAGCTTCGTACAAGTTCGGGAGAAATTTTTAACAATATCTTTGTCGTAGGTGACATGGCGGATATTGATGTAATAAAAACGGCCGGATGGGCACATAGACAGGGTAGTATGGGTGCTGCAAACATACTGGAGGCTATTTTGACAGGAACTAAGCGTGGCTATCAAGAGATTGATAGCAGACACCTTAAGAATGGTTCAATGTTACTGACAGTAGGGGCTGATCAATGCGTCTCTCAAGAACGTTCTGGGGATATAGTGGTTAACAATCCACGACACCTTGGAATGTACCAAGATTATCGAAACAAGGATTTATCTCACAGACTAGGACTCACTTAGCAGTAACTTAACAGAAGTTCTGGCCGATCATAGTTCGACAAATACATTATTATTAACATTCTTCTACAAACTGCCATTGAGCTGATCCGTAACTCATGGCACAGAGTACTAACCTTTAAGGGAAAGTATCCATATTAGTTAGTAGTATTTAAGGCTAAAAGTGGATAATAACGATTAAAATGTCACAAACTGAAATATAATGATTGATACACCCTCTACTAGCTGACGCTTAGAAGCTCTTTCTCACATTCTCTCATTTGCCCAATTACTAAGTCGCTTATCATAAGCCACTGTGAATACAGGGAATGGGTCACTAAGCGTTCGACATATAGTGCACACCTTGTATTGCTTAAGCAGTCATTATCCATTGCCGTATTTTTTCTGCGCACCATCCCTATCAAAGGAGCCGACTGTACATCCCAATGATGCGGCAGTCATTTGGTAATCTGATTTCTAGTTCTGGTATTCCGTTCTCCAGGTGATTTTCAAGTAATATACTTTAACTTGATACCAAGTCCAAAATTTAATACAAAAATCAAGAGCTGTTAAAATAGAAATCACTCCCTTAGATATGCAGCCGAAGGTATAAATCTATCCCCATATCTAAGGGAACTCCCAACATGAACAGAAGGACGCTTCCAATTTTGCCAACTGCCTACAGCTCTAGGAATCATCAATCTCTACTGTCATATACCAGCTGAAAGCGAGAACATTATTTCTCAAGCTATCAGGTTCTCACGGGGTATCGATAAAATAGAAAGCATTCACCGTAAAAATGAAGAGCAAGCTAAGCATGATTATATAATCACTTTTGGTGACCTGCAAGTTTTAGGGAAAAATTTATGGTGAGATAGATTTGACCAAGACCACACGTAGCTGACCTCAACTGAGCCGTACTCAGCATGTCTAGATCAAATAAAAAGGAGAAACCGTTTGCTTGTGAAAGCTGTAGATTGCGCAAGGTGCGATGTGATAGAGCGCAGCCACAGTGTTCACGATGTACAAAGAATCAGGTTGCTTGCATTTACCCACATAGATCACGCAAGGTGAACTTATCTTATGTCCGGCAACTGGAACAGATCATAGCAATGCCAAAAATTAGGTATGGAATCATGGGTGCTGATACAAAGTGTCCTATTGATGGAATGGGTGCGGTGGACATATTCCCCAAGGAGTACAGTGCTAAAGGATTTTATGGAACTTCTTCTGCTACGTCGTTCATGAGATCTCTCTCAAGGTCTATGAATGGTCACTTTACTGACGATAACTCTAGCGGTATAAAACGTTATCAAATGGAGACCCAACTACAAGATCTAAACGGAGAATGGTTGCTTCCAGACAGGGCTGTTGCGGATTCGTACGTTGATAGTTATCTCCATTACACTTATCCTCTCTATCCGTTCATCCATAAGCCATCGTTTATATCTTCTTACCGCGCAATCTGGTCCAAGGAGATTCACGATCCACTGTTCTATTGTTTTACGAATCTGGTATTTGCCCTAGCATGTCATCTAGGTATCAACTCGTACTATCACGAGGAGTCGGAAGCAAAGTATAACTGGGGTCTGGCTGACATGTTTTTCGAGAGGGCTCAGAAACAGTTAACTCTAAATATATTGGAATCAAGATCACCACTTCTGGTACAATGCTTGCTTCTGATGGCACAATACTTTCAAGCTACATACCTTGCAGAGAGTTGCTGGAATACAGTTGGACTCGCTATAAGGGTCTCACAAGGACTGGGTCTTCACCTGGAGAGTAGTGTTCATTACAAAGGTAGTATGATACATAGAGAAGTGTGCCTGCGCGTTTGGCATGGATGTCGTATGATGGACTGTATAGCGTCAATGACATTTGGAAGACCGTTGATGCTGAATGGTGATTACCCAGTACGACTTCCATCCCTAATGAACGACGATTTCATCGTCGATGAAGGCTTCAAAGCTGAAGAGGCCGACAGAAAATGTGAAATAGCTTTTCTGATTCACTCGGTGGCGCTTTATGAGATTCTTAGAGATATATTACAGGCATTTTACTTAGTACCGAATCAAAACCTTGACGAATGCGACGCTCTTTGCAAAATCTTGATGTTTGAAAACCGGCTCATGACGTTCAAAGATGACTTGCCTTTCTACCTTGCGAATATGGAAGGTGAATCTCCCTTTGAGCGACAATCAGTTGTGCTTCATATCCGATACCTGCACATCAAAGTGATGCTATACAGACCCGTATTGCTTGGAAGCATCCGGGAGAAAGAGGTATCCAAAACATATTTCCGGTCGAAACAAGAGATTTGTGGGGAGTGTGTTGAAGCAGCTATGGAGATTGTTACAATTCTAAGTACAAGAAAGGGAGAACGTCCGTATGACCTTCCAGCGCCATGGTATGTTGTGTTTTTTACTTACACTTCTGCCATGGTACTGATTGCAGCAAACCATAAAAACTACAAATCAGATGCTGCAATCAGACGGTCTTGGAAGAGCTGTATTGATATACTAAAGAGCGCTAAGCTGGGTTCTCCATTTGCGACACGATGTCTTAATGTCCTTCTTGAGTTACACAATAAACTAACTCAACATCAGGATATGCCTGCAGAGTCTTCTGCTGCTCTGGATTTTGTTGTGGATCCGGAGATATTTTTCATGGATCTCTTTGAAAACAAACCGTTTTAATTTATTTCCCTGAAACTGGGATCTCCAGATATTTGGTGACATCGTTACCTTCCAGCCAGGAGTCGATTGCCTCATACATCTTATAGAAGCCCTTGTTGTCCATTGTAGGTAATGTCTTCAAAACATTGTGACCCAGAGAAGCTTGGGCGACTGCAAGATATTGGTAGCCTTCTGGATATTGCTGTAGCTGCAGCTGGTCGAAGTCTGGGACGGAGTGTCCGTCAACAGGTACAACCTTGTCTTTCTCATAGAAGACCTTGTAGTACTGAGCTTTCCAAACTAATCCAGATGGTGAACTGACTTTGAGGCAAAAGAAGATGAACCTTGTGTCACAGTCAATATCAACAACTTTGCCGTCAATGGTGAACCGTTGTGTGATGGTGGCCTTCATCTTACCGACAGCACGTCCCGTCTTAGGGTTTAAGTCAACCATAGTCCCAATTTCACGGTGCATAATAAAGTCCCCGTTTGCTCGTCCTTTCTTTGAAACGTCAATAAACTCATCGATGGACATTCCTCCACTCCATGTGGTAAATATGTACGCACCTTCTTCTACAAATAAGTCCCTGAAATTACTCCACTCAGACGCATCTCTGTACACTGGCCATCCCTTACATAACTCAGAAACCTTGAACCGATCTAGAGCTTCTTCGTCACTGCCGTTAATGTGGCACCAGACCTTTGGCTGTGTTTCTTTGGCGGTGATGTTATTTACCATGATGAATGAAGAAAGATATGTTCTCAGAGGGTTTTGAGTAGGAGGATTGTTGGATCTTTAGCCTGTTTATATTAACGTAATGTAAGTATAACGTGACGTGGAGCTCGGACATAGTTTCCGACAATATCATGATTGCTAATTTTCTCGGTTATAGCGTCCGAGAAAAATATTTGAATAACAGAAGTGAGAAGTCTCAAAAAATATAGACGCTCGAAGACCAGCCGGTTTACACATGCAACGACATGTCGGGAATAGGTATAGAGCCCATTAAGAAGTCTGAGAATTCAGAAGAGTTTGAATCCTTGGATCCAAATATTGTAACATGGAGTGGGGCTGATGATCCAGATTTTCCCAGAAATTGGTCCTCCAAGGAAAAGGTGCTGAGTACGTTTTTTGTTGCAATATTCGCTTTCATTTCACCTGTTTCCTCATCAATGCTCTCCCCTGGACTGAATGCGATTGCCGACGATTTTGGAGTTGAGAAAGAATCGGTAAAGTCTCTCATATTAAGCATATTTATTCTCGCATGGGCCCTTGCACCACTAGTTGCAGCACCTCTGTCTGAAATGTTTGGTCGTCGCATAGTAATGATAGTTTCTATTTGGGGCCTGCTGGCTTTTAATATTGGATGTAGCTTTTCTCAAACCACAACCCAGATGTGTATATTACGATTCTTTGCTGGAGCTCTCAGTGCAGCGCCTCTCTCTATTGGAGCCGGAGTGCTCGGTGATTTATATCACCCGAGAAGCCTAAACCTCGCTATGGCATTCTTTTCTATAGGGCCGACCTTTGGTCCTGTGTTTGGTCCCATTATAGCAGGGTTTATAGTGGAAAAAGTGTCATGGAGATGGATCTTCTGGGTTTTATCTATGATGAATGGGGCAGTGGCCATTTCAGGTACCATATTGTTCAAGGAGACATATCCAAAAATACTGTTGAACAGGAAAGCAACGAAACAGAGGAGGGAAACAGGAAACTCCGAACTCAAAACTGTTTTTGAGATCCATAGTGAATCTCATTTACGAATAATATGGCTGAACATGAGAAGGCCTGTACTTTATCTATGCACAAACCCTGTCATATTCGGCCTCAGTCTTTATATGGCCTTTGTTTATGGCTTTTTGTACTTACTGATTGCAACGTTTCCTGATGTCTGGGGAACAGTATACAAGTTCAATAATGGAATACAGGGGCTTATGTATGCCCCAATGGGGGTTGGATTTGGAATCGGTATTGTTTTTTGGACTTGGGCTCAAGGTAAGATATACAATGAGATGGTAAGGAGAAACAATAATGTATCCGAACCCGAGTTCCGACTTCCAGCCGTGGTGTTTGCGGGTATCGGCTGCACTATCGGTCTCATTTGGTACGGCTGGTCTGCAGAGAAGAGACTACTGTGGATAATGCCAGCAATCGGATGCAGTATCTTTGCATTCAGTATGATTGTGGTGATATCAGCTGTGCAGAACTATTTAATTGATATGAATCCTCGATTCTCAGCAAGCTCATGTGCAGCGGCCGCTGTATTCCGTTCTTTTTTTGGGTTTGGCTTTCCATTGTTTGCTCCATACATGTATCAGAGTATGAACTACGGATGGGGCAACACAATGTGCGCATTTCTTTGCCTCATACTCGGTGTTCCATTTCCAATATTTATGGTTACGTATGGTAAGAGGCTTAGAAATTGGGCTAACGAAAGGATGTGAAAGACAATTTACAAAATTAGCTTTTTTTTGTACATTAACGCTGATGTTTCTCCACATACCAATTTCAAGAATTTTCAGTACCAGGATGAAGGTAACTGCAAGTATCTGCAATGCCTTCAAGCTTATGGACTCTACTCAAGCATACTGAATAGCACTACTCAGGTACGAGCTTGTTGGATAAGTTTTCTCTACACCAGCCTAGATGGCAAATACACCGGAATGATCGCTCTCTTGCAGACAAGAGACAAGCCGGTAGCGAATCGCACCTTCGGCAATGACGACCAAAATGGAATAAATAATGTTATACAACAGACGAGAACCAACAAATCAGCACAGTGATAGCATCATAGGAAGTTTACTCCTAGATAATCTCTGCCGTCACCGCCATGCTTTCACCAGCCGTCATCGTCCCTCTTGCAAATGTAATGAATGTTTTCTACAGGACAATGTAGCCGATATCAGCCTCCATGTATCTGAATTGGATCATCACGCTACACCCAGGAAGCGTAAAATGGAGTCCAAAGCACATACACATACATACCCAAAGTAGCGTGTCAATCTAACTGTTACCGGAAGTATACTCCCACTAGGTTTTGTGTGAATAGGCGCTGCTAGCTAATTAGGCATGACTTTCTTCATAATATCACACTGTTCAAATGGTTTCTGACCGTAAATAAACTTTCCACCCATTGCGCTTCGAAGGATAGCCTCATGGGCATATTTACACATTTCTTCCTCGTAGTTCTTTACTGTACCATTAGCTAGCTCCTGACAAAGAAGTCGAGCGTCTTTTAGAGCCACGTTTGCACCAAGACCGGCTGTTGCACTGACAGCATGGATGGAGTCTCCAATAAATGTGACACCGTCAATGTTACATGGACTGATAACCGGGTCCATCGATCCAATACGAATTGTAGACAAACTATCGAGAGGTGCTGACTCCAAAACAGCTTTGATCTGGGGACTCCAGTGATTAACCATTGTTTCTGCAAGTTTCTTAATGTCAGCCTCACTTAAACCTCCAAGATCGTTTGCACCAAAAAGTTCGGTCTTTCCAAGCAATACCCAGTAGAGATAGTCCACCGGTAGATCCTCCAAACCATCGGCTTCTCTATCAAAGATGACCGGCTCACTAAACAGCGCTAGTTGCCGTTGATCGCGAGCCAGACAGGTGGTTTCAAGTATATCCGGGAGCACATTCTTCTTGAAATCTGGAGTAAGTACCGTTTTTCCAAAAATGGCACGCCCACCCACATCCAGGTACCGTCTGTTAGGAAGGAGAAGCTGCCGGACTTTTGAGTACGCTCCGTCAGCTGCAACTAGCAGTTTTGATTCAACTGTTTTATTGTCAAACACAGCAGTGACAGAGTCTTTAACAGTGATATCCTTTAACGTATATCCATACGAAATGTTAGTTTCAATTCCCTTAGTGAGAACACGCTTGAGAACCGATCGATCGATCGCGTACGATCTTGTTGTTGGTTTGTTTGGATCTCTCCCCAGCACCTTTTTAATTACTTTTGAGGTTTCTGAGTCGATGTTGGCCATGCCAATAGAGTACTGTGAGCATGACTTTTCGAAAAGATCCCATAACTCAGGAGCACAGAACTCAATGGCTTCTGCACCGTCATCATCTAGTCTCAAACGATATCCCTCCTTCTGGTTAGTGTTGGCAGTTTTTTCAAAAATATGGAATGGAATTCCGGCTCTGCGTAGGCCTTGGCCAAGACACAGACCGCTGATTCCCCCTCCAATAATCGCAATAGTCGTCTTCATGATCCTTGAGACTGCCAGACTATGGCAGTTTGTGAACGTAGAGAAGGGGCATTATATATAGCAATCTTAATCCCGAATTAACACCGACTCAACCCCGATCGCGCCCCACTTAAACCCGATCAAGCTTACACCCGAAAATATTGGATGCATTATTTATACTGAGTATAAATCATCATACATTCCAAAACGTTCTCTAACCTACGCGGGATTCCTTTCTCAGAGCTCTCTACATCCGTTTTACAGCGACACATTATTGGTTGTGTTTTTTAAGTACAATGCCTTATTCGAGTACTTGTAGTAAAAACAGAAAATGGAAAGTAAACAATTTAAGGATGATATCTCTATGGCTCACTGTACTCTTCGATAGTATCTTGATTTTCTAATTGCTTCTTTCTTGCTACAACTTTGTCTGGAATCTAGTATTCTAGGCTGTTAGCAGCAGCGAAAGCAATATAAATAACCAGAAAAGGGAGACTTATCAAACATACATGTCGAAGCATCGACATGCATCCTTGTTTTTGAATACAGATTGATCGTATATGTCTCCACAGTTACTTCCAGAAACCCACAACGCTAAGCTGATATTTTCTGTCAGAGGCTGTGCGAATATTGACTGACATAAAAACATTATTTAGTTCTTTAGACAAAGTTAGCCTCGAGTTAATCGGAGTAATCATAGCAAACAATATCCATCTGTTTGTAACCCCATTAGTCATAGAAAGAAGAACTACAGCACAATAAAGTAAAATAAGCATTTTTTACAATGGACATCATCCCTTTTTGCTTGAATCTATCTGGAAAAGCAGAGAATATAACTGATAGGACGCATGCTCCAAAATATTCAATTGATGTCAAGAAATTGGCTTTCATAGTTGTCAAACCTATGTTCTTCGCGATAGTAGGCGTCATCAACCCAAATTGACCTTTTGGAGTTAGTCTTGAGGTTAACGCGAGAAAAGGGAAACTTTGGCCACCATACTTACTCAATACTAAAAGCTGCCGAAAGGAAGAGACTGATATACTTATACTCGATACTTCTGTATTACAACCAATGTCTACATTAAAAGATTCATTTACTGCATCTTTTGGAGAAGGATCCAGCTCCTCTAGAACCATTGAATGCAGAGAAAAGCTATAGTGCTAAGCCATGGCATAAGCTTCAATGATGTTTTTGAATCTACATACTCAGGTTTGCTCCGGTCAATTTCCCAAAAAAATATTGTTGATCTAACCACGATAAAACAAGAGAGAAAGAATACCAAACATCGTGAGTCAGAAGGCTTAACCTTGACTTAAAGTGAAATCTATCGCATAACAGAAGTCGGTAAGAAAGAGTTTTCAGACGGTAGCAGGATCTACAGCTTGAACATTACACTACGGTTCTGGTAGCGCAAACTAATTAGTATGACTCTCTCTCATATCATAGTGATCGATAAACAAAATACTCTCTGCGCTAAGGTGGAGTTGAATCAATATTATTTTTATTATATATTATCGATAAAAAAATTATTTTTGGTCCAGGACAAACGGCCTCGGTAATCTCTAAAGAACGGTAATCTTTCCCGAGGTCTGATTATGCACCTTTGTTAAAAAAAAGGGTGCTCCAAAAAGCTGGGCGTCGAACTCGCATTTTTGCGCCGAAAGAATTGAAAGAGTTTTACCCTTACATAAGAGTCAGTCATTCTAGAAGAACGATCTTAAGGGTGTAAAAGCTCGTGAAGTTAGATAATGAGAGGTCATCGCTAGGGTACAACCTCTCTATACAGTTGTAATTTGCTAACTCGATTCACAGTATTTTCCGATTCTTGGGTATGTTGAGGCGAAGAACCAGGAATTTAGAGTAGTCTCATCGGCCTGACCTGGTTCATCAGGGTTTTCAATCTCGGTTACACCAATTGTCAACCATGATCTGGCTCTTCTCTGACCATCTGGCTGAAGCACAACAAAGAAATCTTCTGGAGAAGTGAGATTGACATACTCATAACCTAGAAATGCAAAGGCCTCTACATCAGTTTCTCCGGAGACACCAAGTATATCACTGGCAGAAGTGTCAATCCGGTATGCATTGTAGCCGTATGGGATAGGAATATCTCCACTATCAGTTCTATCTTCGTATCCATCAGGGACAATAACTGTTTCTCCAACAACCCAGACACTTGGGCGGTAATCAATTTGTTCCGTGATATTTGGAATACCAAAACCCATAGTGATCTGTGTCGAGTTGAAAACATCAATCCTTGAGTACACCGGTAACGATGGACAGTCAAGATTAACAAGGAGTGCACGGGCAGTGTGCTCATCGGTGAACTCAAATGCTGACGCATAAGAAAGATGACTACCATCATCCATGAATGGTACATGTGCCATGGCAGAGCCAAACAAAAAGAAAAGTGTTGAAGAAAGCATGATATATTTTCAGGTAAGCTGGTATCACTGATATCAATAACAAAGCAAAGGAATATCCTTTGTTGTGTGTGTTAGGAGAGGAAGTAATGCTCCTTTTATAGATGGTTTTCATATTCTGTGTTTCAACTTTTATGAGCACATAGACATACCTGTTGAAGAATTTGCAATTAAGATTCCTAAATAGTCCCATAGCACTTCCTTAAACAGTAGATACAATGATGATACTATGCTTATTGGCGTAGCTATATTTTGTTCTACATTGCGCATAGAAGGGTCCTCTCATTGATGCATCCAGTCCCTAGTTCACGCAAACCAGCAAGGTTCTTCTTTTTTAAAAACTGGCCGAGATCTGTGTACTTACTATAATAAAGAAAGTAATTGCATAACTCTGACAGATATTCAAAACCAGTTGGAGGATAATAGAGCTGATAATACTGAACAGAGATTACTTTCAAGGTTGATTTTACTTATTCATAATGTTGTCCGGTTCGCTGAGCGTATCAGTAAGATTCCAAACTTACAGATATCCCTGTGTCGTAACGAATATTGAGGGCTCTGTAGCGGCGTATGGGCACAATAGCTTGCCATAACAGATTAAGTGACAATAGAATTATGTGGGTAAGAGACCTATGAATATACAGCAGGGTATTTTTTTTCCTCTGAGAAAATGAGAGCTGAACGCCTTCAGATTTAATAACTGCTACACGCTCTAATCAAGCTTTTTTGCAGTTTCATTGCTCAACCACCTGTTTGACAGTATAACGGAGGGGTTTGAACTTTTTGTCAACTAAGAGCACCATGGACATATCCCAAAACATAGCGGTGGAACCAGCATATATCAAAATGGGAACTATTTCTTTGAGAGGGGTTGTTGGTAACACTAGGTTGAGGCTCTGATACAGACAGTGACAGAAAGTAGTTATACCCATGCCAAGCGTAGACGCTTCAGGGAAGCTTATGTTATGTGATATAACTTACCAGATATCACCTTCAACTACAATATGCTTGGCAAACGTTCTATCCTCATGCTGGACTGCATTTCCACTGTGGGCAAAGCCACAGAACCGATTAACTGTCTTGAAAGGTTTCCAACATCTTTTCCCATAGCCTCAGCTATACCAGGATAGTCGCATCCAATCAAGCACCCCAGTAGGTAACCTTGGCTTTGGGATCGCGGAAACAAGGCTTTTCTGGATCCCCCATACAAAAACTTCATTTTTACTTTTCATCATTCTGTAAACGATTTTTAATTGTACGTAACATCAATAACTAATGTAGAACAATCGTCTTAGGCCATCTTTTTATCAAAAGGCTTGAAAGGCGAATATGCCTTTAAAAAGTATAGTTTCACGGTCGAACGACGGGTCAATTCCCTATATAATTTTTTAGTGTCACGCAATCTATCTATCTCTCTCTGCCTTGACGGTTACTGAGCCCTCGGCTCAGGGTTGGATGGTCCGATTCCTCTGCCAGCGTTACCCACCCCTGTCTATAGTCAGGGTAAGCGGTCAAATATATTAGCTGGATGCAGTGACAAACCACATACAACTCATACAACCGAGCATCTGGATGATTCCACGTCGTAGACGCGTGACAGATGGACTCAGGGATCGAGAAAAACTTTTTTTCCTTGGGATCGCGGGGTCAAGGGAAGTGATCCCAGACCCCGGTGGGATCGCTAATACAAAACGTCATTTTTACGTTTATTCGCTCTGCATATGGCTCTTATGGTACATAATAACACAAACTGGACTATACTTCATGTAGCTTGCCCCATCCCTTGTTGTTATTTTCTGTAAACGGAAGGAAACATCCTGCTCTTATGTAGATTTACGCATCTTTGAATAGTCGATAGACGGGTCTATTTCTCATATTTTTATTGTCACGTAGTCTACATCGACAGTTTACTGTGAACTGGGATCACGGGTTGGCAGTTCCGATCCCACGGCCTGGATGGGCCAGGTCGGTAGACGATCGACTCGAAATTATGTCTCCGGTCCAGAGTTTTTAACGAAGTATATTTGGTTAGTAAACTAATGTTACTAATTATATCACATTTGCAGTTATACCGAACTGCTTATTTGGGGAAACACAAAAATATTGGAAACCCAGTGCACAGGTCCCGTGAGGGATGGCACTGCGGGCCTGGTTCTACGATCCGGCACGTTTTGGATCTCTTTGTAAGATCATTTGCTTCTTACTAGTGGGGCGACAAAGAAATGGCGATGCCCTGGACCAACGTTTTCGGGAAAATAAAAAGCTTTTCATCGCCTAAAAAGAACCATTTGTATTGTTTTTTACAGTAGGAGCAGCACTGATTTTACAACCCTGATGGTTTTGGAGAAGTATAAAAATGTGCGCTGCGGCCACCTGTTTTTCTAAAAGTCTTGGCATCATGCACGCCAAGATGTCGCTTCTGTGGGATCAGTATAACCCGGACAACGTCACCGTCGGTGACGAGTCGGTTGACGACGCGTGGAAGGTGTGTGTTATACAAGGAGTGTACTATGGAGGCAACGATTACAACGGGTGGCTTGGGGCGAGAATCTCGTCTGTGTTTGTGATTCTGATTGTGTCTACAGGCTTCACGATGTTTCCACTAATTGCCACGAGAATCAAGGCCGTCAAGGTGCCTGCGATGGCGTATTTATTTGCACGCCACTTCGGCACAGGGGTCATTCTGGCGACTGCGTTTGTGCACCTGATGGACCCTGCGTACGGCGAGATA